>OU015502.1:97180483-97282983 GCA_907164885.2 Dolomedes plantarius
AAAAGACGCGCGTTCCTCAAATTAATTCGAAAAATTTCAGTTTCCTGTCTAAACTAAACTACGTAAACTCCAAGCTTCATGCATAAAGAATTTTTGCTTATTAACTTTTAATAATGCTTTACTCTAAAATAAACTGTGTGTAATTTATCATATTAAAACTTAGATTTTTTTTTTAGTAACTCTAATGCTACTGATAAAGGAACATTGCGAATAACATTTTCCAGTAGTTGCTACCGTCTATTTTTTTGTATATATATATATATATATATATATATATATATATATATATATATATATATATATATATATATATATATATATATATATATATATATATATATATATATATATATATATATATATATATATATATATATATATATATATATATATATATATATATATATATATATATATATATATATATATATATATATATATATTAATTATTCAATGTACTTTTGGAAACTTTTAGATAGGGGAGGGATTACTATCAGAAAACTTATAAAATAAGTGTGCTTATCTTTCTCATGTACTGTATTGTAAAATATTAGTTCATCTGAAATTCATAAGGTAAAATTGGGTGAATAAACCCAGTCTACCTAAGTATTCACAGTACCTGGGTTTATCATGGGTTCAAAAGAAGTCGAAGCAATATAACAAACTATTAATTAAAAACTGAACTCGCGTACACTAAAGTTACGTTTATAATCGTGCTAAGGACTACAGCTCAAAAATGAATACAAAGTACAATTCTATAGGGACAGAATAGTCTCACGCCTTATCTTATATATTAGAAATATTTCACCTAGTATAAAAGATAAGGTGAATTATTAGGTGAAATATTTCTGAAGAATTGTGTGTCCCGGAAGAATTTGAAGAATTTTGAAGAAATTTGTGTCCCAGATCCCCTTAAACAAATCAGCTTCATTCTTGGTACATGCTACTCTCAATACATCATGAAGGTAAGAATCAGTTAGCCGATTTCTGTGTACGCTCTTCGCATATTTAATTTTGGAATAGGAGGATTCACAAACATACGTTGATGCGAATAACGTGAGCAGAAGGATGTTACATTTTTATATACCTTTATTTTTCAGACCCGAATTTCCGAAACTACGTTAATAAATTTACCTGTCTGATAATCAGTGTGAGTGTTTCGAGACGCATTAAAAGCTTGGTGGGTCGCAGTTTGAGTTCCGCTGGCTTAGAGTATTATGATTTGCTTTCTTATAACGACCGACTCAATGCTTCTACGATTTCTCTTATTGTGAATTCGCAAATGACAACATTCGGCGAACAATTTCTGCCCAAAAGGCGTTAGTTTTTGTAATCTATATATTTAAAACAGTTTCCGGACTGACTGACGCACAGACCAAACCGCTGGACCTAAAGGGCTGAAATTTTGCATGGCGATTCTTCTTATAGTGTAGGGGGTGCACTAAGAAAGATTTTTTAAAAATTCTTCTTAGATTTTTTAAAATTAAATTTTTAAGCTTTTTTTTAAATATTTTAAAGTTTGAATTTAAAATAATAATCTGAGGGTTATAAAATTTGCATCACGCAAAAGATCATAAAGTTTCCTTTAAAATGAAATCTTTTTCAAATCTTTACCTTCATTTTCTGATTTTTGGTGAATTTTTAAAGATTTATTTTTAGAATTCAATTTACTAAATGCTGATCACGAGATTTCTTTTCTTTTTGTGATACTTTAAATCAATTTTGCGTCACGTGCAAAACAAGAAAATACATTGACAAAAAAAATATTAAAATGCAGTAAAAGATAAAATTTAACCACTAGACTAATTGAGATGGAAGTTTTTTAAGAATTCAATTCAAATTAGTATTTTTATGGATACTAAATTAAATCCATATATAAAACAGTTCCGTGACTGACTGACAGACCTCGCACAGACCAAATCGCTGAACCTAAAGGGCTAAAATTTTGACAGTTGATAGACGCTCTTTGAAATTCAGATGATGCCGTTAACTATTTGGTATGGTTTTTAAATTCCCTTAAACCACAGGGTCTTCCATACTATAAGCTCTCTTTGCGGAAGGGCCCACCCGTAATGCTCCTTCGAAATTTAAAACCACCGAAATTGTGTAACGGCATTAGACTACAAACAAAAGCCCTGAATAAAAATTTAATCGAAGCCATTATTTTAACAGGGTGTGCTCAAGGAGAAAAAGTGTTCGTGCCACACGTTCCTCTAATACCCAGTGACCTCCCCTTTGACTGTAAGAGACTGCAATTTCCCCTCAAAGTATGTTTCGCCATGACGATAAATAAGTCTCAAGGCCAAACTTTAAAATACGCTAGCGTAGATTTAAAAAAAATTGTTTCTTCCACGGTCAGTTTTACGTCGCTTGCTCACGCGTAAGTTAGCGGACGAGTCTGGTAATATTAGTTCTTCCCAATGAAGAAACAAAAAACAGTGTGTATAAGGAAATCCTCTAAAAAGCAATTTCATTATTTTCTCATTGTAATTATCCTAAAATGTACTCCGTAGCGAAGCACGGGTATTCAGCTAGTTTATACATATTCAACGATTAATAGCTAGCAATCGCTGTCAAAAACATCTACGCGAGAATCAAAATTACTCATCACTCCTGAATTCTGTTATCGTTAGAAGGAAAGCTCGGCCTGTGTTTCTCCGCGGTGCCAGGATATGAAGATTCTATGTGTGAAGATAACCACGAGTTTCGAAATCTGGAAGTGAGATAAAGCATTTGCTCGTTATCTGTTCACTCCGCCTTTTGATAAAGGTCTTGAAAGTGAAACGGATTCTGAATGAAAGAATGTGAATGGGTTCCGTTCCAGCTTCCGTGCACAAGACGCTGAATTTTATCTCGTTGGAATGACAACAGACAACAAACAAACGTAGAACACGTGTTTACACCCGAATGATGTCATGCTTTTAAGCGATATCTTCATGCCTTAAAAGAGAGCGTAAAAACCGGTGTGTTTGAATCAATTGCGATTTCTTCTTAACAGGAGTTAATAATGTAAACTCAAAGAGAACACTGAATTTCCAGCTTAAGTTTCTTTTTATTATTATTACAGTTGAACCCCGTTTAACGAACTTCAACGGACCAAAGGTTTTGTTCACTTTATTCGGTGGTTCGCTATATCCAAACCGTCAAGAAAAATGCTAGAGTTCACAAAATGTATAATTCATTAGTTGCAATGTGTATTCAATAATGATGTATTAAAAAATGATAAAATCTATTAAAAATGAGCGTTAAGGACTTAAACCGACTAAAATTGATTACATTATACTGACACAATACTATGTAATTAAATTACGTATAATAGGAAAACGGTGGGACTAAAATTTTCGTTCGTTATATCCGTGAGTTCGTCATATACCGGGTTCGCTATAACGGGGCTTGACTGCATTATTATTATTATTATTTTTATTATTATTATTATTATTATTATTTTTATTTTTATTATTATTATTATTATCACAAACTGAAATTTTAGCTTAAGGCTGCTGTGTACTAACCCTATTGGATTCACTCACCACAATGTTAGCCTATGGAGAAAAGGAGTCCAAGGACTGCCAACTCGGATTGAATTTTTTTTAATTGTACTCCGTAATAGAGAAAGAAATTTTACTTTGGAGCATTTATCTTTTTTTTTAAAATGCACATATTTTTAAATTTAAATTATTCGGGAAAAATATCTGGTTTAGTGTGTTTTAAACGATCGCAAATTCCTTTGGGGGACGAAATTTAAAAAATGAATCCTGTTGTAAGGTACAGAAAAGTTCAGGCTATCTGAAAATACCATTTTTTTTATTATCAGCATTTATGTAGCAGTAAATTGTCCTTGGTAAAATTTTCCCCATAGATTAACATTATGGTGAGCGACTCCAATAGGGTTAGTACCCAGTAGTTTTAAGTCATATTATTATTAGCACTAATTTTCGAAATTTCCCAATGAACAAGTAATGTAGCCCTTGGATACGTTTAACAGAGAATGAAAAAAAATAGAGAATTTAATCAGTAACACCTTGGCACGTATTTAAAAACCCCAACCAGATTTTTTTAAAAAATTTATTTAATATACATCTTCAATTACAACCATTACTGTTGAAGTTTTCAACTCTAAGTCGCGTTACATATTCAAACGTGTTATTTACGCACTATATAATTTATAACATCAGCTCTCGTACGAACAAAATTGCCGAAAAGCTGCATTTGTCGTCATACCCTTTCAGCGTCTCGCATCTGTTTCAGTAATTTTCTCCCACGCACTCTTCGCATTTTGCCCCGTAGTTCATGGTAATTCCTGGTGCTGTCTGTTGTGGACTGGACAGGGGCGAAATTAAGCCTGTTGTCAGTAAAGTGATAAAAATAATTAATTTCGCCGGCGTAATTACTGTTATTGTCGTATATCGTCGGGTGTCGCCGCAAGAACACATTAACGAGTTCATTAATTCTTACATGACTGAGTACCTGTGTAATTCCTACGTGATAACAACTTTATTGTGGATTCAGACAGTGCATTTAAACGGAGGGATTTTGAATGAGGTTGCATGCTGATTATACTGAGTGTAAATTTCCCTCGCCGAGTTCGTGTATATATATATATATATATATATATATATATATATATATATATATATATATATATATATATATATATATATATACATACAGTGGAATCTCGATCTATCGTTTTTCAAGGGACCGATTGAAATGAACCATAAATGCGGGAAAACGATAGATGCGGAAACATAACAAAGCAATATGATCGTTGGGACTGGATAAAATGAAATCACATACGGAAAAACGATGGATCCGAAAACGATCGATCGAGATTCCACTGTGTGTATATATATATACATATATATATATATATATATATATATATATATATATATATATATATATATATATATATAATATGGTCGTTCGCACTTTATGGAAACGATTTTGTAATTTATTTTTGTCGTTTGCATTTTGAGATAAAAATTTGGCAACTTCAGAATAATCGTCTGATACTGTTTTCTTTTTATTGGAATGTAAAATAAGAGTTATTTTGAAAATGGCTCCCACAATTGATAGATGGCTCGAAGGTTACGTAACTGCGCTTTCCGAGAAGAAATATTCGTATCAACAAATTATAAAGCGGTGTAAAAATCGCGTTTATGGCATTTCAAAATAAAAGTATTTATAACATATTAAATTTGAAAGGAAAGAAAAGTCTAACTAAAAGTAAAAATGAAAACATGACGGTGAAACCTCATCCTAAGACTGTTCGAACGCAGGTTAATATCAAGAAAGTGAAGACTCTGATCCTAAAAAAAAATCCACCGACTCAAATATCCATTGCATCGAAACTAGGGATGTCTTCTGGCACTGTAAATAAAATCATTCATAAAGATTTGAAGTTAAAAAGATGTTTAAACCTAAATTTAATCTGCTTTTGCCAAAGCATATTGTTGAAAGAAAAACAATTTGTAGAAAATTATATGAAAATCACCTAGCTGCTGAAAAATGGATATTTGAGGTAACACTCAATGGGGGTGGGGGTATTTAAGTGACTGTAATAAAAAAAAGATCAATTTTCTACTGCTCAATTGACGGGAATGACAGTACAAATTGGCTTCGTCAATGTACAAAAAAGTTCCCAACGGGATTCATGATAGTTGCAGGATTTCGTTACGATAGCAAATTAACAATCAAAAAAAGTCTCATTAAAAGACAAAATTAATTCACTCTACTATCAGCAGAATATTTTAGAACAAATTTTTGAAGAAGAAATTTCAGCCTTATATGGAGAGGACATTGATGAAGTTGAGCTTCATATGGACAAAGCCTCTAGTCACATGTATAAATCAACTGCCGCTTATTTAGCAAAGAAAGAATCAGTATCAAGAATAAAGTGTATCCCATTTGATAAAATACCTGTAAAATCACCCGACGCTTCTCCAATCGACGTTTTCGCTTTCGGTTTATTAAAACGAGCCTTAGGAAAGCGGCATCCAACATCAGTGAACGGACCTTGGAAAACGGTCTAAGAGGAATGGGGTAAAATTAACATGACAGTACTAAGAAAAAGTTTATTTTCATGGAAAATTTGAGCTAGATCCATAGTCAAGAACCATGGCTATCAGATAGAATCAAATCACCACAAAAAAATACGGCTTTTATACATAAAACTTAACTACCAAAATCGTTTCCATAAAGTGCGAACGACCTTCTGTAAATGTGGAGTAACAACGTACAGGTTAACAACGTACAGGTGAGATTAAACTCCTTTCTCTATATATAGCTGACTGTATGCTTGTTTTTGTTTTGTTTTTTACCTGAGTATACATTTTGTTGTTTGCCAATGATGGGCACTTGTCATTGAAGATAAACGCACAGAATCAATGGCTGCCTTCTATGAGAGCATCGTACGAGTGAACCATCACCATCCTTTGGTGTCACACCAGTTCTGACCGAACACCCCCAAGGGGCGACATCTGGGTATCATACCTTTTCCCACCCTCTCGGACCTCATATAAGGATTTTCCAGTGTACCGATTTAACGTGCCCGTGTCCAGCCTAGACACGAAGGTATTTAACCGCGTTCGTCCGGATTCGAACCGAGCACCCCCCCTTCCCCAGTTCCAAGCCCAACGGTCTACCTCTGCTACCTCGGGACTTCTACGTACAAATGTATGAATACGTGTTTATTTTCATCGATTAAATGATTATACTTCTCAATAATTTAACATCTAGTCGAGGAGTGTTGTCTCCAATCCGCAGTATACAAGCTAATGTTATAAGCTTAAAGAAAAAGGATTCATTTCAAGGTAGAGCAACAAAGAATAAAGTAAGTCAACTCTATTTTTTTTTTTTCCTTTAGCGTTACACGCATCATTTAATAATAGCTGCGAAAGTGAAATGGATTTTAAGTGGGTGCTATCAAATCGCTTTTCCTATGACTCTTGTGCATGAGCTGGAGAACTTTATCGCATAAGAATGACAACGGCAGAGAAGATATTAAATCTCTACGATTGGGACGATTTCCACTTTTCTGTATAGCAACGCTTTTATCTGTGTGTAAGATATTGGAAAAAGTCTCTTACTCATACACAAATGCGTTTTGGCTCCATGTAAATCAGCTGCTTAGTCATAGAAATATCATGGGGTTGTGAAACATTTCCTGCTGAAGAAATACTCCTTTGTGGATTGGAATGGACCCTTAAAGTATGCAGTTATTGCTTTGAAAAATGTTTATCTTTTAATATTAATTTGAGCCACGAGTCAAAATGGCCGAGAAAAGAATACCAATAACTTCTTTAAAGGATTAAAAAAAGTGAAAAGTTTTCCTTAAATTTTGTCTTTTCGAGAAATATTTTAACGGGAGAAAATATATATATAACTATATATATATATATATATATATATATATATATATATATATATATATATATATATAATATATATTAATACTTTTAAAAGCGTTTTTTTATTTGTAAATATATTGTCTATTTGAATTTATAAAAATATATATATTCGGGATACAATTGAATTAAATTTCAAGTAATTCCAAAATATATTAAAATTAGTTAAAATATATATTTTTAAAAATGTATTTTATACGCAAACTAACAATATGAATGTATACCTATTAGTTAGTAAATGAACGAAAATAAAAAAGAAATTTTAGATGTATAAGAATATATGTTACGAGAGAATTAGAAATGAATAAAAGCGTTTTTATGGATAAAAGGGGGTGCCATTCAATTTTTAACTAATATTGCTAAAAATATAAATTGATTTTATGTGCCAAAACGCAAAAAAATATTTTTAAAGCTATCCCTAATAAATATTTAAATTTATCTGCAGTGGATTATCGTTTAATCAAAAAGAAAATAAATATAAAACAGATGCAGTGCGAAATGTAAATGAAAATCCGTATAACTCGGTCACACACGGTCGGATTTTCAATTCAATTTCTTGTCGCTCATTTCTAGAGCACCGTATCTCTATGAATATAGCCATATAGTGTGTTGTTTTTTCTGTAATGATTTTTCAGAAGAAAAATCTTAGTGTTCTGGTATAATCAAGGTATGCTGTTGAACCATTATAATGGATCTAACCTAAAATTCTTAATTGTTACTAGCTGAATGCTCGTGCTTCGCTACGGAGTACATTCAAATTAAATACAACGGTCAATGTATGCAGTTATTGCCAAAATATATAAATATATATTTATAAAAAAATGGTAATGGATATTTTTATAGGCAAAATAATGTAGAAGAAAATATTCAAATTAAATACAACGGTCAATGTATGCAATTAATTTGTATGTTTAATATCCATAAAACATACTTTGAAATAAATTCTTAAGAAACTTCCATATCAATTAGTCCAGTGTTTAAATTTTATCTTTCACGGTATTTCAATATTTGTTTTGTCAATTTATTTCGTTGTTATGCACGTGACGCAAAATTAATTTAAAGTATCACAAAAAGAAAAGTAACCACGTGATCAGCATTTAATAAATTAAATCCTAAAAATTAATCTTAAAAAATTCATCTAAAATCAGAAAATGGAGGTAAAGATTCGAAAATGATTTCATTTTAAAGAAATTTTTATGATCTTTCTTGTGATATAAATTTTATAACCCTCAAATTATTGTTTTAAATGCAAACTTAAAAAAAGTTACAAAAACAGCTTAAAAATTTAATTTTAAAAATCTAGAGGAATTTTTCAAAAATCTTTCTTAGTGCACCTCTACACTATAAGAAGAATCGCCATGCAAAATTTCAGCCCTTCAGGTCCAGCGATTTGGTTTGTGCGTTATCTGTCAGTCAGTCAGTCACTCAGTCAGTCAGTCACTCAACTGTTTTATATATATAGATATCAGGTAGATGTTTCTATAAAACATCTTTGCTTAAAATCATCATCTAAAAGTAAACTTTCAAAAAGACTAAAAACAAGGCTTTTATATAATGAAGAATTAATGATGTAAACCTCACAATCTATTCTTATAACACAGAACATCTGTATACCTATCCTTAAAAATCGTCAAGACTATTTATATTCTTCTCCTGACAAATTCCATCATGTATATACTTTTAGATATATTTAATAGACAAATTTATCCTTACAAATCATTAACGCAAATTTTTTACATATCCTTACACATATTTAATTGACGTACCTGTACATACTAAACATTTTCGGAGACGATGTTTAGATTTTTTCAAAAATTTATAGACATACCTATTTGCACAAATCATTAATGCAGACTAGAAACATATTTTTAAGAATCCTTAACATTATATACCTAGCTCTCTTTCTAAATAGTCATTAACATTTAATACCAGCCCTTAGAAAGTCTCAGCACTCTTTACATACATATATCTATAAGTATCTAATCAATAAACTTTCCTTACAAATCGTTAGCTCAATCTGTAATACATTTTTACATATTTTTACCACCACTCTGTTTATATAATTCTCTTAATAAATTCATTATAAGTGCTTTAAATCGTTATCTCAATCTGTATATACATTTTTACATAATTTTACCACCACTCTGTTTATATAATACTCTTAATAAATTCATTAGAAGTGCTTCATAGCTGCCCTAGAGGAATACTTAATACGCCTTACATATCTATACTTACCCCTCCTTAAGGTTGCTCTGCACTAACTGTATTGGATTCGGTACCTCAATGTTAACCTATGGGGGAAATTTGTCTACTATTTACAGCCACATAAATGCTGATAATCCAATAAAAATGATGATTTCAGATAGCCTGAACTTTTCTTCACCTTGCAACAGGATTCGTTTTATAAATTTCATCCACCAAAGGAACTTACGAGCGTTTAAAACACGCTATACTAGATTTTTCCCCTAATAATTTAAATTTTAAAATATTATTTTCATTTAAGGGGGCACAGGACCTTGAAGCTCGACGAAATGACTTTAAATATGGTATAATCCTAACCACAAAAACTCAGATAATATTAGAAAAAGAAATTTCCTTTCTTTATACATATAAAGTACAAATATTTAAATAAGCCATATATAAAAATAGAAATTATAAATCTATAAATAATTTTTGAATTAGTAGATTAGAATTTTATATGATTAACTGATGATTAAAAATCAAAGTGCTGTGCGCATCATAAAATTCAGATATATGCTTACAAGAAATAATTAATGGTCAGAATACGCTTGTATTAATCACATTTATTTACATAATTTTCTCACATAATAAAAAGTATTCCATAACTGCACATTTTTCTGGTTTTAAAATGTAGAGCACCATGAAATATACATATGAGAGTAGTTTTATCAGTTTTCTATTGATAGTTTAAAAGCAATGCTGCACACACTCAAAAATAGCAGTTAATCATATAAAATTCTAAACTGCTAATTTGAAAATTATTTATAGATTTATAATTTTCATTTTTACAGATGACATATTTAAAGATATGTACTTTATATGTATAAAGAAAGAAAATTTCTTTTTCTAATATTATTTGAGTTTTTGTGGTTAGAATTAGACCATATTTATAGTCATTTCGTCGAATTTCAAGGTCCTGTGCCACCTTAAAAAAACGAAAAATGCCCCAAGGTGTAAAATGTCTTTCTCTATTACAAAGTACAGTTTTTTAAATCCAAGTCGGCTTTCTTTAAATCCAAGTCGGCAATCCTTGGACAAATTTTCTCCATGTGTTTACATTGAGGTGAGCGAAGCCAATAGGGTTAGTACACAGCAGACTTAAAAAGGCGGTATACCTGTTCTTAATAAAATCTTATGCGACTTTTATGACATTTCTCACCAAATCCTCGCCCGATTTATCCCTGTTAAACCCGGGGCACATTCTGTCCGTATATGAATGTATGTATACACACATATATATTGAACGTCATAAAAAAAGCGCACAGAAGCCTACATTGCGACTACGCCTTTATGGTTCAACCAAAGTAATCATTTACGATCTGTCTGAGAGGCCGTCCAAAACCAGTAAATACATTCTTCCCGAGTTACCCTGATAATAAATGACGCGCTCTGAAAAGAAAAGTACTAACTGACATTTACAAATATTTTAATAAAATACCTACAGTAATCAAATACATTTTTCTCGGAAGGTTAAAAGACTTTTTAACCGCGAAAACATAATTGAATATATTTCCATCTCGCTGAAGCTGACCAAATAAACAGAACCCCAAAAAAAGTCCAAGAGTCATCAATCTTGCAACGATATCTTAATGCAATTTGATCCATTAGAAAAAAAATGGCAAAACAATCGTAGCGAGTTCTTTTCGTGTTGTAGCTGAACCCACTCCCCAGTAGTTTTTATTTCTCAGTAAGCGACTCTCAAATATTTCCCAGTATCTCCAAGTAATTTTCCAACTCCCATTGTTCAGGATGCAGTATTTCACTGGCACACCTAACTGTTATTACACTTTAAGGGGGAGGGGACCCAAATTCTCTTGCTCACCCCCTTTTTTTATCTTTATATTTTCTTGATTGTAAAATAAGTCGGAGTAGCATTTCATTTTTTTTTCTCTCCACCTTTTTTGATTCATTCTGTTTTTATAATGGAGAAATTTAGAAGTCGTTAACTGCTTCTCACTTTGAGTGAAAGTTTTTTCATTTATTTATTTCGTCCGAGATTCTCTTGCGCATTTTTTTGCGGTTCAAAGAATTTGGTTTGAGACCTTGAAACAATACCAGCGGCGGAAATGAGCTGGATATATCTAGAAAACACGCTTGGAGTATGGATTTGGAAGATACGATGCGCACACGTATTCGGTTCTTGTAAGCCGAACGGAAGCTACTGCTTTGTGCTGATGATAGATGATCAATTAATGTGAACAAATAACTGATAGTCCAGCGTGGGAATTCGGATTGAATTGTCAATATTTTCATCTGTTAAAGTTCAAAAACTGCACTTTCTGGATGCAAAAACAGACAGCATTTCCAACAGTATTTAACAGTAATTTTCACCAACTTGCCTTGAATTCTTGTACCCGCGTGGAATTGACACTAAACTGTAGTTCCTGATCTATTCAACTTCTGTGCAGCAAACAGTAACTGTGGCACCCCCAAAAACTATCCAGTAAGCCTTGGCCATCAATGTGAACAATGCATTGATGGTAGTTGAGCAGCCCCAACTAATGTTGAGAGCATCAAGAGATTTACTGTGGCTGCATAGTGACACCCATCACGTCAGATGCCCCTAATCCCTTTCGGTCACTTTTAAGGATAGCAACTAATGATGAGAAGCGATTTAAGACTCCGAACGTCTATTTTAATATTTTTCAAGGTAGTCCAGATTAATGGATTAGAATTATCTGACATCATGGATGTCCCATGCGCAGCCGCAAACTTAAAAACCGTTATTGTAAAATTCTACTGTGGCTACGCAAATGTCACCCAAACATTATACTTTTTACAAACATTCTACGGCTTATAATGCTGCTTGCTATGGGTTAGTGATGTATCCTTCAGAACTTCGCTATTCTTTGTCAAATAATCACCAGCTTACAAACGGTGGTCGAAGAATGGCACCTTTGCTATTTTCTCTCTGCGTATCTTATAGTTTTAGTTAAGGAACAAACTTTATTGGGCATGGGAAGGAATGCAAACGAACAGCGGCAAATGAATGTCTCCGTATGCATGAAGGTGGCAAAAGAGATGAGTTGTTAGATTCTGTCTTTGGCATAAAACACTGACTCTTGAGATTTAGAACTCTAGTATTTCTTTGTTGCGTATCCTTTTCAGTCTCAGTTCGTTTTCTGAATTGGATTATTTTGAAAACTTCTTCATTTCGAGGAGTGTTGAAAACTTGCCTAATGGTAGTAGTTTGGTTTCTCATGTCAACGGGGCATAGAAAACTGTTATGTACTGTTTACCCCCTCCAGTGAATTATTTTTTTGCCTTGTATCCTCGGGTCTTTTATATTTTCCTGAATTTTTTATCTACCGTCTACACTTTCAATCCTGTGTTGAAAATTCCAGCCTTCACGGTTTTACCGTTGTTCAACGGCAACACTGCTTGGGTGCCGGTTGTCTACCTTGGCTTACGATGAAAGCGTTTCTTCGCATCCTCTGGTTGATGATTTTTTCCTCCGAAATTCGAACCGAGGTTTTTTTTCTGTCATTTATGGTGATATCATAAGGTTATTTTTATTCCCACACCCTCTAATTTCCTGTTGAAAGTTACGTCAGAACAGTCAAGGACGTCGTATTGCAAGTCAAGGACGAACTTTCTTTCGTTACTTTTTTACTTCAAAGCAAGCCTAAATTATAGTTAAATCTTCCAGCAACTAATACAAGTTTGGGGATTTTTGCTTGATAAATATTCACCAAAGCTTACCTAGAATACGAAGATAAAGCATTAATACCACCTTAAACATCTGTATGCATTTCAGATGCCTCCAGTAAGAATGGAAGTAATTTTTGATGTATGGCAGGGTTTAATCTCTTGTGTATTTTGCTAGTTCGTAACATTAGCTGTCCGTGCCTTATTCAATTTATATTATTTTTATAATTGTTGAAGGGTGGGGGTTGCGTATATAGTGGATTGAAAAGTAGATCTCTGTTAAGAAGTGAAGTAGACGAGGCTCTAAATTTACATAGTCTAATTAGATGACAATTTTATGCGTTATTTGAAATTGATAGATTACAAAAATAAAATCACTCCCGTTGAAAATTCCTTTAAGAGGCATTTACATAAATCCTTCCTTATCGCAACAGCTGTTAAACGTGCTAATGCGTTCACGTGCATGTCTTGTAAACTTAACCGAGACTTCACTTACGTATGTGTCACTTTCACTTACGTATGTGCTAAAAGAAAAAAAAAAGATCTCTTAAATGTAATTAGAGCTGAACATTGGGGATAATTTTATATCCGGGTTTTTTATTAACACGTGAATATCGCATTAAAGCAGAGGGAAAAAATTAACCTACAGCAGAGTGACACTTTTTTTCTAGAGGGTAGTGGGTGGGGTATGTAATGTGTTGAATGGTAGGTCTTTATTAAGAAATGAAATAGTTGAGACGCTAAATATACTTAATGTTTTCATTGCATAATCGCTATGATATTTAACGAACTGTCATCTGCCGCTTCCAAAATTAAGCATGACACGGGCCGTGAATTATACGCTATTTTTTTTTTATCCATACCCGGAAAACGGATGAAAACAAAATTTCATGATCACCGAGTGAGCGTAGTACTCTCCTAATAAAGTGAAGATATTTATGCACGTGCTATTAAATGTGGTATAAAAAAATAGTTTTTGATCTATGAGATTCACCTCGGCACCCTGGGTGTGGCAATCCAAATTGTTCATGGCGTCACCCGAAGTAGGGCGAGTAATAATATCAGGAGGAACTTCTTAGATGAACTCCTTATTTGCCTTAAATTTTAGTTAAGAGTGCTATTAAGAAATTGATGAGTGATGCATTTTCAAATGGAATTACGTCAAAGTCAGTTTGATGATTATTAAGGTTTTACAATTAAGGTTTTATATTTGATGTTTTCTACTTTTATTAAGGTACTATCTGAAAACCCGCACTTCGCTACGGAGTACATTCAAATTAAATACAACGGTTAATGTATGCAATTAATGCCCCCCCCCAAAAAAAAAAAAAAATATGTATATATATATATATATATATATATATATATATATGTATAATTAATACGACGATCAATGTATACAATTGATGTAAAAAAACAAAAAATATATTTATAAAAAAATCTAGAAGAAAATATTCAAATTAAATCTAATAGGACATACTAAAGAATATAGTACAGTTAATATAGTACAGTTTGAGGAACATAATATCTGTTATTGCATTTTAATATTTTTTTGGATAATGTCCAATCGTCTGCCGCATTAGCAAGAAGAAAAATATTTTTTTGTCTATTTAGTTGTTATGCACGTGACGATAAATTTATTTAAAGCACCAGAAAAAGAAATCACGTGATCAGTATTTAATAAATTAAATTCTAAAAATTAATCTTTAAAAATTCCCCAAAAATCAGAAAATAGAGGTAAAGATTCGAAAAAGATCTTATTTTAAAGGAATTTTTATGATCTTTCTCGTGATATAAATTTTATAACCCTCAAAATATTATTTTAAATGCAAACTTAAAAATAGTTACTAAAACAGCTTAAAAATTTAATTTTCAAAAATCTATCTTAGTGCACCCCTACACTATAAGACTAATCGCCATGCAAAATTTCAGCCCTTTAGGTCCAGCGGTTTGGTCTGTGCGTTGTATGTTAGTGAGTCAGTCAGTCAGTGAGTCGGTCAGTTACGGAACTGTTTTATATATATAGACTAGTCCACAACTTCGAGGTAATATGATAAATGATGTATCTAGATATGGATTAAAAGCATGCTTCAGTTGTGCAGTAGATCTAAAAATCTACTGTAGCTGCTTAATTACAACCTTAATAATATATTGTTGACCACTGTGACCATAGTCCTATAAGCGATTTCTTTTTCAATTACGTGAAACTACTACTTTTAATTTAAATATTACAGTTATGAAAGCTACCCTTGCTTATACTTTCTTGCCTTTAAGAAATTGATGAACTATACATATTCAAATGGGATTATGTTAGTATCACTTTAAGGACTATTAAGGATTTATAATTAAGGTTATTATGTGATGTTTTCTACTTTTATTGAGGTAGTCCACAACTTCGTGGTAATGTGATAAATAATGAGTCTAGATATGGATTAAAAACACGCTTCAATTGTGCAGTAGATCTAAAAATGTATTGCAGCCGCGCAATTGCAAGCGGAATAATATATTGTTGACAATTTTGACCCTGGTCTTATAAACTATTTATTTTTAAATTATGTGAAACTACCATTTTTAACTTAAATATTGCAGTGATGAAAGCTATCCTTCGTTATCCTTTCTTATGAATTTCTAGAAAAAAAAAGCATTCATTCATTCATTAAGCTCCTAAGTTAGTCACTTGTACATTGGGGATAATTATAAGAAATTGTATTGAAGCTATTAAAATTGGTGCTTACGCTCGTACATACAAGTCCCCAAACACGTATATAACAAAAAAAAATTCTCCTCGACTTCAATCTGATTATGTTTTAATAGACAAATCAAAATTTATACTACATGCCTTTGTACCATGGACGACCGGAGTCGTTAAGTTGCACTCCCGTTATTTATTAGATATTTTCTTGTCAAGAGCATGGTTACCGCGTTTTCTAAGTGCTTAACTGTAGATAATGCGAGGAGCCCCTCACAGTAGATAAATTCAGTGAGCAATGTACTGAGCAATAGATAAAGTTTTTGAAACTCTTATATATTTTCAAAACAATGTCGCGAAATCGGTTTCAACAAATCTTGTCATTTTTGCATATCGGTGATAAGAGTTTGAATCGGGACTCTGCTGATAGACCTGGTGAAATACTCCCGGTTTTGAATCCGTTAAGTGACAAGTTTCCCTTGCTTTATACACCACCAGTACAACTAGCTCTTCCTGGGGTTATGCTTATTAAGAGATGCAGACGGCTATTTCGAGTGTATAGTCTAGGTAAAATCGCAAAATATGGCACAATGATAAGGAAAGTCCACATCTGAAAAAACTGCACATGCGATGGGTCGGGTATGTCCTCAAAGAACACTGAATTACTTGATCCCTGTTTAGACAAATGTTCTGACATTCTTAACTTTATAGAAGAACTTTCTAAAAGAAAAATAGCCACATTTACAGCTAATAATAAATTTTAATTTCATTGGTAGGGAATGTATGAAGCCTATTTATGTCAGTTAAGAATTTTTTTTATTAATTTACCATCTATAAAGGAATACATCTAAAATTCTTTGCAAGCCCTCTCAATGAAATTTTCTACAAAATTCCTCAGTTCTCTTTTAATAAAACTAACTTAAAGATATTTGATTTAAAAATAGAAAATTTTGGAAGTATTTGCAGTAAGAAAAAATACTTGAAAAGACCTAATTTTTTGCACTTAAATGTCATTAAACATTTTACGAATAAAATTTTACAAATCGTTCCTATGCACAAAATTAAAAATATATGTATGACAATACAGCATTAGATTTAGAATACATATCAAATGCTCTGTAAATTTTAGATTGTAAAGTGAAATTTTGAATTTTTTTTTGCTTGTAATGAATTTTATAATATTGCACATTTGTGAAAAAATTCCTGCAAAACTCTTATAAATAAATAAATTAATTAAAATTTTTAATTCTAAATTCCCATAACCAATCACCTTTTTGAAGTAAAAACAAGAACTTAAATGGAACATAATCACTAAAAAGGAGTCCAAAAAATCATAAGTTAAAGATATTATAGTTCTTCGAAAGGATTGCCCAGAGACGGTGTAATGAGTTTGAGCGACCCTAGAATCGATTAAGGTCTTCACGAGAAAGAAGATGGTACTCCAAGTCAGCAACATCACTAAAGCATCAACCACAGCTGCATGAGTCGGTCAAAGACACGACGTGCTGCACGTCGTTACACCCTTCTCACTGCGACCGCAAAGACACTCTTAGATTCTCTTCTAGTTCTCTCTTTTGTCACTTCTCGCACTCCCTCGTTCATTAACAGGTTTGCGTGGCTAAATTCTGTCGTGTAAGATGAGACTCCATTGTAAGCGAATTAAAAAGGAGTTCCAGGATTAGGCATTTATCGCCCGTTTTGTATTACAAAGCATTTCCCTTTTGGAAGATAAGCAAAACTGTATCTCAAATTGTAATAATCGGACCAACTGCAGAGAAAATCTTACATCAAAACATTTCAAATTTTTTGCATCGGTAGGTTTATATAATAAGTTGTGCAAAATAAATTAATGAACGTATTTTGAAAAGTCCAATGGAAAAAGGATATTTTAAATCCCAAAGCTATTAGACATTTGAAGCTGGAACAAATTTAATGAGTAATTTAATTTTTATGGTCATTGCACATTTGAACTCAAAGTTTCTTTGTAATTTCTAGTTTTAGAGCATATTTATACTGTTATAGAGCAGGGGTGATCATTATAAAACAGTGTTATGAGCCATTTGGGAATGTCTAGATACTTAAAAAGAGCCAATGACAGAAAAAAGCTGTATTTGATATGAAAGAAATTTCAAGCGTTGTTTTTTATTATGTTTTCATTAATTATATCATTCTCCAATTGTCATAAAAATTAATATCAGGAGGCCCGTGCAAAAATTTCACATGCGAATAAAATGATTGATTTTATAGCGAGGCTGGGGGTTTTATAGTACGATGAAAGAAGAACCGGTTCATTTCTAGCCATTGTTTATTTGTCAAATAACAATGGTGCGTAAAATAAGTATAAAACTGATTACGAAACACCTTTGGACACAATATTGGAGATGAAGCGTAACACAAAACAGGGGAACATGAGATATGTACACGTCAAAACACATTTGTAGACAATATTAAAAGTTAAGTATGACACAAACTCGTTGGAAATGTGATATTTAAATTACAAGACCTCTTTGTACACACTATTTGACCGTGCCGTATCGACGCATCCAGGGAAAGAACTCTTGGGACAAAAGTCAATTTTTCACTTCGATTTTTAAACAAACAATACAATGTGTAATTCTAAATTAACAATCCGCCAGAAGTGGAGAACTTGATCTTTAAAATGAAACCTCATTTATCAATTTTGGTTAAGTATGAAGGGAGAAAAAAGGATCGTCACCAAAAATCACTTGCTAGAAATAGTATATATGATAACTATATGCCTAAATTGTTTTAGTACTGCAATGTCCTCCAAGTTCTCAAATTTACCTCTGGAGGTGCGGGGTCAAGTGCTCTGGTCTCGTCATTTGACTCGGTTCAAAATTACGGGACCAGCCGATAGGGGGGTAATGCGGGTCCACCTATACGGTGCTCCCGGAAAAGTGGCCAGCAAAACCACGGTGTGATATGACGGTAAGGATAATCTCCAAGGTGGTGTGGGGTCAAGTGTTCTGGTCTCGTCATTTCACTCGGTTCATATTTACGGAACCAGCCCATAAGGGGGCAATGCTGGTCCACCTATACGGTGCTCCCGGAAAAGTGGCCAGCAAATCCACGGTGTGATATGACGGTAAGGATAATGTCCAAGGTGGTGTGGGGTCAAGTGTTCTGGTCTCGTCATTTGACTCGGTTCAAAATTACGGAACCAGCCCATAAGGGGGTAATGCTGGTCCACCTATACGGTGCTCCCGGAAAAGTGGCCTGCAAAACCGCGGTGTGATGACGGTAAGGATAATGTCCAAGTAACCGTCTGCCACATTGGAGAAGATAGTTTTAATAGCTTTAATAATTATTTTTCTTTTAATTGTTTTGCCAAATTATTCTAATGCGACACATATCGAGTTTTGCAGTTCATAGCCATTCAGTTAATGTTGATTTGTCAACACTGAGCGTTGTTTATTATTTATTAACCCAATTATAAAAAACCGAGATTCACAACTGCATGTTGTATCAAAAGTGGAGGTAATTCGACATGCTGCTCATTTTAAATTTGGGTATTTTGATTCTGGCATAGGTTTTCATAATTCTAGTGAAGAGTCGCATTGAAAGTGATAAAGATTCGCATCCGGCTCGCGAGTTCAATTTGGCCACCCCTGTTACAGAGGCTTAGAATGATCGATGTCTCAGAATTGGATGTACTAGTACAGAGTTTTCCAAAGAGGGTGATACCGGCCCCTCCGGGGGCCACTGGAACGATCCAGGGGAGGCGATAAATTTAAATTCAAACTCAGATACAGTTCTGGCAAAAAAAAACAAAACAGATGCCGATATTTTATCTTGGATTATAGGCCATAGTACAAAATCTTTTAATTGCATTTCCTTTATCTTATTTGGTGGAACATGGGCTCAGTGCAGTCCCAAATATGCTTACTAGAAACGGACACCTATTATAAATAGCTTATCGTGATGATTTAAAAATACTGTCGACAAAAACAGAGACGAACATTCATAAATCGATAGCAGAGCACAAAGTTCATCCTTCTCATTACGATTTGTTTTAATGTTATTGTCATTTTTACTTTAATATTATCCTTCTTGATATTCCTTTTCTGTTTGTAATGCGAATGTTTCTATGGTTTATTTTAATAAATAATTTTATAATTTCAAGCTTCAAGCTGTCTTATTGACAACATCTCTCTTTACTATATTGAAGGACATAGGTAGAAATATAAATATCGTACAACGGGGGGGGGGGGGATTACTTTGTGACTGCAGGGTTAACTTTGTGACACATAGTAATTTTTCGTTTTTCGGATCTTGCACCGTGCCCGTGATACCGGGTAGGCAAAGAACAGCGTCAACAGCTTGCCCAACATACAAAGACACCTAGTAGTCAGTGTCTGAAGCTTCTGCGTGCCATTTGTCTTCGCTGGCCAGTATATTGTTCAAACTTTTTCTCAAGCTATTGACTCAAACTGCGGAAACTTTTTGTGCTGAAGGCTAACACCTCATACAACCAACTACCGCAGGTAATTATTTTTTTACTGTCAATATGTTGGTTAGATTGTGGAGCAATATAACTTTTGTGTAATGATATTTCTGAGAGATATGAGTTCATAACCTAAATATCGAAAGGTGACGAGGTTACTTTGTGACACATTTTCACTGTCACAAAATAACCCACAAAATCGACCCACCTCCTTCAGCCACTCGATGTTGCATTTTTCCGTCCTCTAAAATATCGCTGGAGAGAAAGAAGTATTGACTATCTGGAAAAAAAACTACCCGAAGGAGCAGAATGTACCGAAAGACGAATTTCCTCATCTTCTCAAAGAACTGATGGCTGCCCTGGGCACCCGAGGTCTCTTTGATGTCAAAGATATAGATAAAGCTGTCCAATATTTATAATAGGTATATAGAATTGTGTATCAAGCTTTTGATAAGCGTTTTACTGTCTAACTTTGTATCAAGTAATTTTCCCTCTTGGATTTCAAGGCGAAAACACAGATGTCACAAAGTAGCCCCACTCGGCGGGGCATCTTTGTGGCACATTTTAACTTTAATTTCTCAATTTTAATTAAAGACCCAGGTTAGCGCAATACATTACTACATAAGGAAAGGATGTACCAATGTTTTGCAATTAATCGTTTTGGGCTGCTTTTAAAACTGATCGGAAGGCACAGGAAAAAAACTTAAGGTATATAAAAGGACGCAAATTTGTTACTGGATCTGTGTTTGCTGGCTTAAGGGAACAGGGGACCTTCAATCTCGTCCTTCTTTAATTTTCAATATTTAACTCTGTATACCACATGAGTATAATTAGTATTCTTTTCTATTACACTGAAGATACTTAGAGGCCACAAATAAGAATTTTGTGGAGGAATTGGACATGTTTATCAAAAAATTTTTCAAAAATGCTAGAACATTTCAAAAGGCTCCACGCGTATTCATTTTCTCCTGATATCTTCCAAATTTCACAGAATTGTTAATTGAAGTGTTTATGACAAAACTGTGCATAATTCTTTGAAATCACATTTTTTTTTATTTATTTATAGACCATAAAATGAAGTAAAAACATAAAAAAAATAACAGGCAGAATAGAAAAAAATATTTAAAACTTTATATTTATAGAAAAAAATTAAATGCATATTTATATACATATGGTAAACTTATAAAAAAAATAAAGATTTGAATTAATATAGAATGCGCATAGAGCATTTTGAAAAACCTTAATATTTTTGAATTTTTTTTAAAAAACAGGCATTCTGCAAAAAATTCGTTACTTTGAATTCTAAGGGTTTTCTACGTAGTAAAAAATAAAATTAATTATTTTCATTTTGTATGTAGCGTTAAAAATTGAAAATTAAAAAATTCAAGTTTGAAGGTCCCTTGTCCCCTTAAGATGAAAAATTTCTAGGGGGGTTATATGTTATTATTTTCGGGGTTGGTAGGCCAAATAAGTTAGGGAACCCCTATACATTCTTCCCTATACATTCTCCCCTATACATTCCCTATACATTCTTTGAGAAATAACGGAACTGGATACATGAGATGACTGGTCAATTTTTCTCAGCTCAAAAACTTCCCATTATTAGGTTTAGACAAAAGAAATTGATAATATGAAAAACAAATAAAATTGATAGAAGAATGAAAAAATGTAAGTTGAAAAAAAAGCAAGTTTAAATACCGGATGGGCAAAAAGTCCGTAAAAACTTTAAAAATTCATAAAAATCGGAAAAATAGCCAAAATAAAAAAACGTTTGCAGGGTTAGCATCGCTAGGTCACGGGATTTATTTTTATGACAGGAAAAAAAAATAACTCAAAAAGCAGCCGACAGGTGGCGCTGACGTACACGTGTCAAAAAAAGATACGCAAATAACGAAAAGAATGCTTCTAAATCGTTTATTACAGCAGTAGGTGTTCCACATGACCCCCACCACAGGGGATAACACATTGCAGGCCAGTCTCAAATCCAGCAAAGGCAGAGTGCAGCAGGTCCGAATGTATACGTGACACCTCTCGGCAGATCGCATCTTTCAGTTCCAACAGATTGGAAGGACCAGATAGATACACCCAGGATGATACACCCGTTGACTTGCGTACGTCAGCGCCACATGTCGGCTGTTTTTTGAGTTATTTTTTTTTTTTTTCCTGTCTTAATGTGACTGCCTACGTTCGCAGTCAATTTTTAAAAAAATAATTTTTTAAAGGATTTTTTGGTCTTCTATGGTAAAATAGCACTTAAAAATTAAAAAAAGGGAACAAAAACTTACCTGTAAATAGCATACTTTTTTTATGAATTGTTCAATTTGAAGTATTTTTTAATGAAATTTAGCTAAAACGCCTATCACTCTGCACAAAATTCTGATGCTACTATTTTAATTTCCTTCTCACACATGATACCTATGACAGTTATCTTCAAAATGACCTATAATCTAAGAGAAATTTTAAAATGCAAAAATAATACAAGCAATTTTATGTTCCAATATGAAAATTTTCCCCGATTCGTCATTTCTTTCCTTATAAAAACAGCCCCAAATAAAAAAATATTATGCAACAATTATTGTCATTTCATTAACAATAGCATCTAAAATATTTCCTGAAAATTTTATCAAATTATATACATTATTATGTGAGATATCATGATAACCGTAGATATTTGAGATAAAAAAAAACCTAATTCTGAGAAAAACGCATTTAAAGTTGTTTGTCACTTCAATTTTGTAGCAGAAGATTTTTTTAAAAATAGCTATAACTCTGCTTCTAATTGATGTAGAATAAAAATCAAAAACAGTTTTGAAAAGAGAAAAGATTGAATTACACGATTCTTGCAAAAAAGGAAATTGACGAAAATAGTCAAAAAATGGCATTTTCAACGTAGGCAGTCACTTTAAAAAAAATCCCGTTACCTAGCGGTGCTAACCCTGCAAACGTTTTTTCATTTTGGTTATTTTCCCGGTTTTTATGAATTTTTACAGTTTTTACGGACTTTTTGCACACCCGGTATTAAAATTATCACTCACGAAACTTATAATTTACGATTTCACGTGCGAACGACAAAAACATATGTAACCTAATAACGACAACTTACATTTTTTCTCTACATTTTTATCTTCCCCGACCAAACTCCTTATTCATATTTCTTCTTGAACTCTAATCTATCTGTGAGACTCACAATAAAACCGCGCCATAACGAGGCCATGCCCCTTTCCATCTCGCATTTCCTCGCTCTGCCGATTATTTCCGATTGCGAGTTTCTTTAAAAATAGTTCACGAAGTGAAAAACTATTATAGCTGAAACAAGACCCCACACCTGGGAAGTCCCGATAGCATTTTTCCATTTCGCCACCACGGCTAGACACGTGATATTGCATAAAATTAAAGCAGACAACGGAAAGAGCCTCACATTAGCGTAAGGAGTTGCCAAGTCGGAATCACAGACTGTTTGGGTCTCTTTTTTTTTTTTTCTTTCTTCGAAATTAGATTAAATTGAAATTATTTCCTTAGTGTTATTTTGGAAAACATTGCGTCACTTAATCTTAACGCTTGGAATTTTTTTCATCGTCTGGGGATATCGTCTTACATCGCGAGATAGAATGAAAATAAGGCAGAAGAATACAGTTTTATTATTATACTAGCTGAAAACCCGCACTTCGCTACGGAGTACATTCAAATTAAATACAACGGTCAACGTATGCAATGTATGCCAAAAAAGAAATATATATTTATAATAAATGCGATGATCAATGTATACAATTGATGTAAAATATATATCTATCTATATCTATATATTTATAAAAAAATCGTAAGGGATATACATTTTTTTTGGATAATATCCAATCGTCTGCTGCATTAGAAAGAGAAAAAAATATTTTTTTTGTCTATTTAGTTGTTACGCACGTGACGATAAATTTATTGAAAGTACCAGAAAAAGAAATCACGTGATCAGCATTTAATAAATTAAATTCTAAAAATTAATATTTAAAAATTCACCAAAAATCAGGAAATGGAGGTAAAAATTTGAAAAAAATTTCATTTTGAAGGAATTTTTTATGATCTTTCTCGTGATATAAATTTTATAACCCTCAATGTATTATTTTAAATGCAAACGTAAAAAAAGTTCAAAAAACAGCTTAAAAATTTAATTTTAAAAAAATCTAAGAAGAATTTTTGAAAAATCTTTCTTAGTGCACCCCCTACACTATTAGAAGAATCGCCATGCAAAATTTCAGCCCTTTAGGTCCAGCGGTTTGGTCTGTGCGTTGTATGTCAGTCAGTCAGTCAGTCAGTCTAGTGAATGAATGAGTCAGTTACGGAACTGTTTTATATATATATAGATTATTTTTGCTTTTCATCTACGTAAATTTTTGTCTTACCTTATTTAAAAGCTAACAAAGAAATTGGACTCTTTTTGTAGGTTCGTTATTCTGTCGTAAAACAAGATCTAATTGGTGCCCTACAGGTGAAACCTGGAATCAAACTTTTCTTTTGGCGGTTATTTTGCCATATTTAATTCGTTGTTGTTGTTCCTAACGCCCGCTAGTCAGACAAGGTCCATATAGGCTTCGGGCAGAGTAGTGCGTAGCCGGTTTATAATAGCACCACAAGGGTTGGAGTCCGTTTTGGCTAGGTGCTACCACAATTTTCACACAGCACCCTACATGATGTTTTTGATAATCACTCTGTACCTCGCCATAAATGTTTCTCTAGCGACCTTGTTGACTAATTATACATATAATAGCCGTTTTCTCTGTATAACACTTCCGGGCTGTACTCATCTTTCAATTGAAGCCCTCGGTAAACAAACAGCCGGTTAGGCTTAATTTCAATTTCAGATGTGGATCAGAATTTTTTCTTACCTAAAAACTAATATCTTCTCCATCAAATCACGTTTGTTCAGCCTATTTTTCTATAAAACATTCAGAACTAAAAGAAATTGGATGCTTTTAGCTGTATATTTAACAGTTTTTAAAAATCTGTTTACTTTTGCGATGAATTCTAAAAGTAAACAAACTTGAATGTGAATGAATCAAGTAGCTTAAGTATTCATATCGCGTAGTGAGCTGTAAAAAACTGGATGGCAGTCTACTACTCCAATCGCATGAAAAACTAAATAAATAAAAAATAATGAAAGGGTTTGCTTTTACAAGGTGTGGATTAAATGCAATATTGTTAGATAATTCGGGATATTTTTTAACTTTCATATACTTTTTCCATTATGACGTCATTATTAGTATTATGACGTCAAAATGACGGGTTACCTTCTAGTCTATCTATACTAGTGGTTTTAGCCCGTCAAAATTGACGGGTTAATTTTAATTTTTATCAATTTACATCTGCAAAGTCAATATTATTTGTATACTTAATAGCTTCTCTACTTTCTTTTATTTAAATTATACACATTTTTAATTATTTAAAATTCTGCAATATCAGCACTTATGATCCACTTATGATGCAATTTTTTAAAATTTAAATAAAATCCGAAATCCACATAATAGCATCACTTTACTTCATTCTATTACATGTATTAATTATGAAATATTAAATTCTGTCCGTTAACAGTCTGCTGCACGTATTCGGTTTAGCGATTCCTGACTTTCTTGAAAGCTATCTGCATTTCCGTTCATTGGCCTTACGACGCTGTTTAGCAATGGAACTTTCGTCAACATTCATTTTAAATGTATTACATTGTTCCGCTCTAAATAAATTTTCCAGTAACGCTAAATAATTAATACAAAAAATTTAGTTGTTTCATAATTTTAATTCAAAAATGAACATGCGTCAAATATAAACCATTGAGGTGTTCGGTATTTTTTTATTTAAAGATGTTGCAAGTTGAAAAATATTTTTATATAGATACGTATTTTGTTCGAGAGGAAAGTATAATCTATATATATAAAACTGTTCCGGGACCGACTGACATATAACGCACAGACCAAACCGCTGGACCCAAAGGGCTGAAATTTTGCATGGCGATTATTCTTATAGTGTAGGGGTGCACTAAGGTAGATTTTTGAAAAATTCTTAGATTTTTTAAAATTAAATTTTTAAGCTGTTTTTGTAACATTCTTTAAAGTTTCCATTTAAAATAATAATCCGAGGGTTATAAAATTTATATCACAAGGACGATCATAAAAATTCCTTTAAAATGAAATTTTTTCCGAATCTTTACCTCCCATTTTCTGATTTTTGGTGAATTTTTAAATATTAATTTTTAGAATTTAATTTATTAACTGCTGATCACGTGATTTATTTTGCTGGTACTTTAAATTAATTTATCATCACGTGCATAACATCGTAATAGACAAAAAAAAAAAAAAAATTTTCTCCTTGCTAATGCGGCAGACGGTTGGACATTATCGAAAAAAAATATTAAAATGCAGTAAAAGATATGTTCCTCAAACTGTACTATATTAACTCTACTATATTCTTTAGTATGTTCTATGAGATTTAATTTGAATAATTTCTTCTACATTATTTTGTCTATAAAAATATCCGTTACGATTTTTTTATAAATGAATAAATAAATATATATATATATATATATATATATATATATATATATATATATATATATATATATATATATATTTATTTATTTATTTATGTATTTATTTGGCATTAATTGCATCCATTGACTGTTGTATTTAATTTGAATGTACTCCGTAGCGAAGTGCGGGTTTTCAGCTAATATATATATATATACATATTAATTAATTAAAAGTAGTATTAAAAATAAGAAATCGAAAACAAATCATTATAAAGTACTATTAAAAGTTATATTAAAAATACAATAATAAACAGAAATTAAAAACATTATCATCGTAATAGAATGCTTTACGTAGAATCACATGAAAGCCACATGTGAGCACAAGAAAGTCCCGTGTGTTGGCAATTTAGAAATATTCAATTAAACACTTTTAAAAATTTAAGAAAATGTTGCGGTTATGTTAGGTATTTGCTTTGAAAACCGCGCTTTGAAAGCAGACGGTTTTGAACATATCACTACGCATGCGTTAAGTCTGCCATTTTCCGAAAATACTAAATTTGACATTATTGTAATATCTGGTTAAAATATATATTATATGGTTAAAAATATAAATATATATATTAAAAATAATATAATTCAATATTGTTTTACTGTGAAAGAGATTTGCCGATTCAATTTTTCTTAAATTAACAACGATGAATGAATCACGGTGAATGAATGACTCACTCGTGTTTACATTTTCAAGTTCTGAGTATATAAAATGAATACTTGTTATTAATTTAAATGAAACACTACGATAACTCGAAAGGTGGCGGAAAAGAGATAAATAATTTTCTAATGATTATGAATATCACAACAAAAATGCCTTACAATGAAAGGATATTTTATGCTGAGAACAGTTTTAAACGTTGGCGAGCTGTTTTGAAATTGTCATAACCTTTTATTACAGCAGTCTAAAAATCAAAATAAAGTTGCTTTGTGTCTATATTACGTTGTTTCTAATAAATTATTTGGGTTTAGATAGCAAATAATCTTTTTGAACTTTACTTTTAGCTTTTTAAGCCTAACTCATAAAACGAAATGAATGCCATAAGCTGATATATTTATGAAGAGGTCGCTCCGGAAGCGTTCCAGATAGACAGAACTGGGCTATTATTAGGATAGATAAAACAGTTCCGTAACTGACTGACTGACTGACACATAACACACAGACCAACCGCTGGACCTAAAGGGTTGAAATTTCGCATGTCGATTCTTTTTATGATGTAGGGGTGCACTATGAAAGATTTTGAAAAATTCTTCTTAGATTTTTTAAAATTAAATTTTTAAGCTGTTTTAGTAACATTCTTTTAAGTTTGCATTTAAAATAATAATTTGAGGGTTATAAAATTTATATCACGAGAAAGATCATAAAAAATTCCTTTAAATTGAAATACTTTTCGAATCTTTACCTCCATTTTCTGATTTTCGGTGAATTTTTAAATATTAATTTTTAGAATTTAATTTATTGAATGCTTATCACGTGATTTCTTTTTCTGGTACTTTAAATAAATTTATCGTCACGTGATAACAACGAAATAGACAAAAAAAAAAATTTCTTTCTAATGCAGCAGACGATTGGATATTATCCACAAAAAAATATTAAAATACAGTAAAAGATATGTTCCCTTTAAACTTTACTATATTCTTTAGTATGTCCTATTAGATTTAATTTGAATATTTTCATCTACATTATTTTGTCTTTAAAAATATCCCTTACCATTTTTTTATAAATATATATATATTTATTTTTACATCAATTGTATACATTGATCGTCGTATTTATTATAAATATATATATTTATTATTTTTTTTTTTGCATTAATTGCATACAGTGACCATTGTATTTAATTTGAATGTACTCCGTAGCGAAGTGCGGGTTTTCAGCTAGTATGGTTATAAGATGCATGGGTGAAGTCAGGGGTTTTAAATTTCTTTCGAGATGTTTACTGTCTGAACAGTTGGGAAAATTTTCGATTTTTCCTTAATAATTATCTTTAATACAGCATCTGATCAATCCGATGCACTTAAAAGGATTTGTTGAACGTTATAAAAGGATCTTTCTTTCACTGAGAGAGGCGCCTGCCAAAAGAAACAAAATATTGGCAAAAACCAGTGCACCGATCGTCCCACCAAGTACATATTCTCAATCACTATAAAAACGTTTTATGATTCAGATTAACGATGCGGTAATTTATCGATTCATACCTGTACATACACCCTGCGGTAGCCGGCCGAAAACAAGTGGCCCACCCTGAACGAGGGCTCTCAAAAATAAATAAAGCAGCAAAATAATAAAGTGAGGGGGCCAGAGGGCATTTTTCTCTCAGACGGGCATTAAAAGCGCCGTTTGAAAAACGACACAGAACTCAATAACATAATTCACCGTCGTAGGTATAGGGGGGAGAAAGGTGTTTCGCCACCTACCCCATAGTGAGCAGGATACGCCCAATTCAGCATCGGCTACCTTTGTGAGAAAATTTTCTCGGAGAAAGGTCTCCTCATCACTTGAGTAGCGAACACTTGAGGGGGAAGGAATTTCTGTTATGCTTTATGAAATGGTACACAGTGTATGTAACAGCAAGTTATCAACAAAACTGCTTACCCATAAGGTGTGTATATATATATATAGATACTAGCTGAATACCCGTGCTTCGCTACGGAGTACATTCTAATTAAATACAATGGTCAATGTATGCAATTAATGCCAAGTGTATATATATATATATATATAATAATTACAACGATCAATGTATGCAATTGATGTAAAAAAAATATATGTATATACATATCTATATATATAAAACGCGTAGGTATGCGGCACAAAAATCGGTGATATTTCTAGACTCAACGACTGCAACTACCAGATGTAAACATTAGCGGCCAACCACGTGTGTGTAGCTCGACGATAGCACGTAATTTGGTACAATTTAATTGCTGTATTTTACTCGTGAATAATTTTAATTTATTATTATTTTGTTCCATCGGTTTTTCTAAATGTATGTAAGAGGACAAACTTTTGACAAAATATGTTTAGACCTATCAAATCCAGTGTTTAGTCATGGACAGTTGTATATAGGTTTATCTAGAGTCCGTTCTTTTGATTATGTCACTGTAGTATCTCCTATTTCTGAGATACTCAACTGTGTATATCAAGAAGTTTGAGGAATATCACAATAAAATATTAATAATTGCATTATAATATCTTAATAGTAAGTAACAGTTAATTGTCTACACTTTTTTTAGTAGTACTTGCTGAATTTTTACTCCATTTTATAAGTGAAGAAGTTTTTCCCCCAATTTTTGTTTTTTTTTGTTTTGATATGATAAAGTGTAGATGTCTGAATTGTGAACATTAAGTACATATAGAGAGTGATATAATCGCCACTATATTTTAGTACTTGCTGAATTTTTACTCATTTTTTCAAAAATGTCTCCACTAATTTCTCATTTGATGTAATGATAAAGTGTAGATATCTTCATTTTGAAAAATATAACATACAGAGAGGAATGTAAGTTTTAAAATCATTGGTTTTGGGTTTCTCCGTCTTATTTTTAACTCTGTTCTGAAGTAATGGAAATTCACATTTTTTTTTAATCACGATGTTTTAGAATCAGCCTTATATTGAATTTTGCAATGGTTATAAATGTTTTGGCTGAGATCGCACTTCCACTTAACAACGTATATTTATGATGACAGGGAATGGTAACGTTCTTTACATATGTTACTTTCAGTTGAGTTGTTTTGCAAAAGAAAATATAAAACCAAAACCGACCATGCTGGTCGCGCAGCGGCTAGTATTTATAAAATAATCGTAAGGGATATTTTTATAGACAAAATAATGTAGAAGAAAATATTCAAATTAAATCTAATAGAACATAGAATATAGTACAGTTAATGTAGTACAGTTTGAAGAACTTATCTGTTACTGCATTTTAATATTTTTTTAATAATGTCCAATCGTCTGCCGCATTAGAAAGGAAAAAAAATTTGTCTTTTTCGTTATCATGCACGTGACGATAAATTAATTTAGAGTATCAGGAAAAGAAATCACGTGATTAGCATCTAATAAATTAAATTCTAAAAATGAATCTTTAAAAATTCACCAAAATCAATGTATGCAATTAGTGCCGTATTCCATTTATCAGAAAATGGAAGTAAAGATTCGAAAAAGATTTCTTTTTAAAGGAATTTTTATGATATTTCTCGTGATATAAATTTTATAACCCTCAAATTATTATTTTAAATTCAAACTTAAAAAAGTTACTAAAACAGCTTAAAAATTTAATTTTAAAATTTCTAAGAAGAATTTTTCAAAAATCTCTCTTAGTGCATTCCTACACTAAGAAGAATCGTCATGCAAAATTTTAGCCCTTTGGGCAAGCGGTTTTGTCTGTGAGTTGTATGTCAGTCAGTGAGTCAGACAGTTACGGTACTGTTATATATATATATATATATATATATATATATATATATATAAACTAGCTAAATATCCGTGCTTCGCTACAGAGTACATTCAAATTAAATACAACTGTCAATGTATGCAATTAATGCCAAAAAAAATAAATATATGTGTATATATATTTATAATAAATACGACTATCAATGTATGCAATTGATGTAAAAAAGATATATTTATAAAAAAAATCGTAAGGGATATTTTTATAGACAAAATAATATAGAAGAAAATATTCAAATTAAATCTAATAGAACATACTAAAGAATATATTATAGTTTAAGGAACATATCTTTTACTGCATTTTGATATTTTTTGGGATAATGTCCAATCGTCTGCCACGTTAGCAAGAAGAAAATTTTTTTTTGTCTATTTATTTCGTTGTTATGCACGTGACGCAAAATTAATTTAAAGTATCACAAAAGAAAAGAAACCACGTGGTCAGCATTTAATAAATTAAATTCTAAAAATTTACATTTAAAATTTCACCAAAAATCAGAAATTGGAGGTAGATTCGAAAAAGATTTCCTTTTAAAGGAATTTTTATGATATTTTTTGTCATATAAATTTTATAACCCTCAAATTATTATTTGAAATGCGAACTTTAAAGAATGTTACAAAAACCAGTCTGTCAGTCAGTTACGGAACTGTTTTATATATATATATAGAGAGAGAGATTAAGCCTTTGTACCAAAATTGGTACACAATATATGTTGCAAAAAAAAAAAAATTCTCTGTGGTAATACAAGATATGAGAAGTAATGAAAAACAGAAAATTTATATTCACAATGTTTTTTTATCTTCAAATTTCGCCTAAGTACATAATATAATAACTCAGTATAATAAGCATCATATAATCTCAAATTTTCTTAAACATTGCTTTTACTACATTAGAGTTTTTTTTTTCTTTTTGCCAAGGTAAAATTACATTACCAGTTTCACGTTAATCGATAAGATCTGAAACGACAGTAATTCAATCTCAACAGTAAGCAGTACAAGCTGTTGCCATACTACTCTATCTTTGAAAATTTGAATAAAATATGTTAGCACATGAAATTCAATTCATTTGTAATGAGTAAAGTTACGGGTTTACATAGGAAAAAAAAATGACGTTAAATTCTTTGACAGTATGACTGGGATTTACCGTAGGCAATTTACTGCGCTGGTTGGTCGGGTGATTGATTGGCTTTTTAAGCTCAACGGTCATTTTTTGATACACCTGGGATAAACAGACCTAATTGTGGTAGTTTTTCTTTCTTAATATCCTTTTTTTTTTCCTAATATCCTTATAGTGTTAGTATTTTTATGGGTTTTTTGTTTTGTTTTTCAACTCAATAATTTTATTTAAAAAACTAGCTGAAATCCCGCGCTTCGCTACGGAGTACATTCAAATTAAATACAACGGTCAACGTCTGCAATTTATGCCAAAAAATAAATATATATATTTATAATAAATGCGATGATCAATGTATACAATTGATGTAAAATATATATCTATCTATATATATATATATATATATATTTATAAAAAAATCGTAAGGGATATGCATTTTTTTTTGGATAATATCCAATAGTCTGCTGCAGTAGAAAGAGAACAAAATATTTTTTTTGTCTATTTAGTTGTTACGCGCGTGACGATAAATTTATTGAAAGTACCAGAAAAAGAAATCACGTGATCAGCATTTAATAAATTAAATTCTAAAAATTTATCTTTAAAAATTCACCAAAAATCAGGAAATGGAGGTAAAAATTCGAAAAAAATTTCATTTTGAAGGAATTTTTATGATATTTCTCGTGATATAAATTTTATAACCTTCAATGTATTATTTTAAATGCAAACGTAAAAAAAGTTTAAAAAACAGCTTAAAAATTTAATTTTAAAAAATCTAAGAAGAATTTTTGAAAAATCTTTCTTAGTGCACCCCTACACTATTAGAAGAATCGCCATGCAAAATTTCAGCCCTTTAGGTCCAGCGGTTTGGTCTGTGCGTTGTATGTCAGTCAGTGAATGAATGAGTCAGTTACGGAACTGCTTTATGTATATAGATTAATCGTATAACATTGTGCAACCATGATCACACAAATTTAAAAAAAAAAAAAATTCATCCTTGTTTTTCTGAGAGGAAAACTGAGTGAACGACGCAACAGTTCAAAAACGTTTTTAACGTATGATTACGTTCCTCCATAACGGTCCCCCGGAAAGGAAATTTTGAGACTCTAAAACCGTCCGTCCGTACCTCGCGAGTTATAATTTTGGCAGCGAGCTAAACCCAGTCTGTATCGCTTGGACAAGCAGCAAACAGTTAAACAGAAAAGTACCAAACTGCGTCAAAATTTTGACATACATATATCTATATATATATACATATATACATAACACATACATACATATATACAAGCAAAAGAGGTAAACAAGATTATTTAATAACCCGCGGTAGTTTTGTTAGAAGAGACATGATTTTTTTTTCTGGTGCACACAAAATCATGTAGACATTTTCCATTTATATTATGGATGTAGGAATCAGGTACATTTTGATCATCTTGCTGTAAATAATCATAAGAAGGTTTCGTTATGTTTGTTCATCGCAATATTAATAGGTACTTTCTGAATTATAGCACAGGAATGATTATTTGTAATTGGTTTGCAATTATATTTATGGTAAGTGCGCATATATATATATATATATATATATATATATATATATATATATATATATATATATATATATATATATATATATATATGTATATATAAAACAGTTCCGTGACTGACTGACTGATAACGCACAGACCAAACCGCTGAACCTAAAGTGCTGAAATTTTGCATGGAGATTCTTCTTATAGTGTAGGGGTACACTAAAAAATATTTTTGAAAAATTCTTCTTAGATTTTTTTAAATTAAATTTTTAAGCTATTTTTGTAACTTTTAAAAGTTTGCACTTACAATAATAATCTGGGGGTTATAAAATTTATATCACGAGAAAAATCATAAAAATTCCTTTAAAACTAAATCTTTTTCGAATCTTTACTTCCATTTTCTGATTTTTGGTGAATTTTTAAATATTAATATTTATAATTTAATTTATTAAATGCTGATCATGTGGTTTTTCTTTTTGTGATACTTTAAATTAATTTTGCTTAATTAATTTTCCTTCACGTGCATAACAACGTAATAAATTGACAAAAAAAATGTCAAAATACGGTAAAAGATAAAATTTACCCTTATACTAATCGAAAGGGAAATTTTTAAAGAATTTAATTCAAATTAGTATGTTTTATGGATAATAAACATACAAATTAATTGCATACATTGACCGTTGTATTCAATTTTAATATTTTCTTCTACATTATTTTGTCTATAAAAATATACGTTAAGATTTATATATTTTGTAATTAATTACATACATTGACTGTTGCATTTAATTTGAATGTACTCCGTAGCGCGAAGCACGGGTATTCAGCTAGTATATATACATATGTGTGTGTGTGAGCGCGCACGTTTGTGCATATATAATAAGAGCCTAAATAGAGAGTATGTAAAAACATCAATATATCAGAATGACGTTATCCTTACTGGCATTAATCATAATACATAACTGTAATCGTTATTGGCAATAACAAGGACAGGTGCTTATATATTGTGTGGACTATAAAGGCTGAAACAAACATGACGAGTTTACGTTTCATAATATTCAATAGTTGGCAGAAAGGCAGATTCACCTCTTTTTTATCAGTGGATTAATAGATTATTTCCAAGACACCATTTTTTGTTGTTGAAAAGATAAGTATATGAGGCGGTGAAAGGCAAAGTGGTGTAAGTCAGTAAGTAAAGAGTTGTAAGTCCAAAGAGTTTTACTGCAAAAACTACGAAAAATTCCACTATAAATTGAAAAAATTATAATTCATAATAATTATTATAATACTGCAAATAATTATTTGCAATTCCACTATAAATTGAACATGGAAATTACATTTTTTCCCTCAAATAAAAAAAAAAGTTAAAAATGTGACTTAACCACTTTGCCTTTTACCGCCTCATATATCTCTTGTAATTTAATATCACAGAATATTTTATATCGTTGTTCTCAGTGCGTTATTGGAGCAGCCAAACTACCAAAGAGCATTGGCACTGCATTTTTTCGTATTTGAGTACAGTTTCAGGTTGTCACCATTCCATCTCTGGTCTTGCATTGGCATGATTCCAAGCTCATATATACAATGCAAGACTTCTTCCTCTTTGGATGGCTTATTCAAATCCTTTTATAATTCGTGTACGAGGGAAATATGGCTACTTCAGAAACCTCTAATGTCCTTATATTTCTCGTACATTCTCATAAGGAAATTGTCCGCAGCACATTACACCTCAACTCTAGCAAGATTGAAGAGCAAACAGTTTGTTTCAAAACGCATAGCAGTTGCGCCATTGCAAATTGGGGATTAAAGAGCTCTACGTGTAAAGCGAATAGGAATTGCATCCATTTTCAGCCCCTTCATTTTTTATGTAGTTGCATCATTGACGTTGCATCAAACTGCCTTGTAGGAGGAACAAAATGCTGTCGGAGAGGCATCATTTGTCGTATCAGCAGGTGGTTGACGGAAATTGACCAAAAACTCGCCAAATTTTCACCAACCATTTAAGTCAAGGGGATTATACTCTCACAAATTTCCGTGTCATCGATGCGATTTTTTAAAGGCAAAATCCCCTATTTCTCGAAACCCAGGCCTTTTAATTTTCGAATGAGAAAGAATGTCTAAGGCTGCCGTATACTAATCCTATCGGATTCGCTTATTTCAATGTTAACGTATGGAGAAAATGTGTCCAAGGATTGCCAACTTGGATTGAAAGATTTAAAAAAAAAAATTCTATTCCTAAATAGAGAAAGACATTTTACACCTTGGGGCATTTTTCCTTTTAAAAAAATGCAAAAAATATGTTTTATTTGAATTATTCATGGAAAGAATCTGGTCAAGTGTGTTTTAAACGATCCTAAATTCCTTTGGTGGATGAAATTTAAAAAATGACTCCTGTTACAAGGGGCAGAAAAGTTCGAGCTACCTGAAAATACCATTTTTATTGGATTATGGGCATTTATGTAGCTGTAAATAGTAGACACATTTTCTCCATAGGTTAATATTGAGGTGAGCGAATCCAATAGGCTTAGTACACAGCAGCCTAAATGCAGAGAAAATAGCAGGAAAAAGAAAATTTAGTCATAGGAGAGTAGAGTAATGTTTCTGATGTCTTTTGGACATTAGTTTAACAAAATAAACCCTAGAAGTTCAGAATTAAAAAAAAAATTGACCAAAAATAAATCTTATCCAGAAAGAAGATAAATATCAAATTTAAAAGACAGTATTAATATGCACTCGGAACTTTATTGGATTCATACGCGACATCATAATTTATTGGATTCATACGCGACATCATAATTTAATGAAAGTAGCATTTAGTAATCTAGAACTTCTGTGCAGAGTTGTCACTCTGGTGTCTTTTACATCCTTATCTCAGTTGTGTCTAATTAGCATACTTTATGATATACCTTAATTATATATTTTATTGGCTTCATACGCGACATCATAACTTTAATGAAAGTAGTTTTTAGTAATCTAGAACTTCTGTGCCCAGTTACCACTATGGTGTCTTTTACATCTTTATCTCGGCTGTGTCTAATATATTACAACGCATAAGTTATGATATACCTTAATTTTATATTTATATTTATATTTTACTGGCTTCATATGCGACATCATAACTTTAATGAAAGTAGTATTTAGTAATCTAGAACTTCTGTGCCCAGTCACAACTATGGTGTCTTTTAGATCCTTATCTCGGTCGTGTCTAACCTATTATAACACATGCTTTATGATATACCTTAACTGTGAATTTAAAGACCCATAGCGTGGTAATAGCGACTGCAAATTCCCTTAAGATTACAGCTCATGCATTGTCACATCCTACCTGCCACCCATCTTAGCATCTCTGGAATCCTAAATACGTTCGAGAGTATTCTCTCGCCGGTATCCTCCTACCGACATCACCCTCCCTCGGAGCGCCACGCCTGGCCTGGGAACCGCTACCATCGGTTACCTTTTGAAGTTAACTTCTTTTTTTTCTTATCCCGGAACGGCTCCCGGGTTATCTTAACGAGATCGCTTCAAAATTCCACCGGAAATGGACTATTATTGGTCCGTTTCTCTCTGAAATTTTTTTCTTTTATTTTTTCCTACCCTCCTTTTCTCCACTTCTCGGTGGGCTAGCGGTGAGGTCCGGAGAAAGAGAATTTCGTGTCACCCCCTTTTTTTGGGAGATTGGAGAGATGATGCTCAGTGAAAAATGTGTTTGCCAATTGATATCGCGGGGGAACCTTCGACGGTTCGTTTATCGCTGACATGACAATGGTCGGCTCTATTATGACATTAATAGCCTCGCGTATGTCCTCCGGAAATGGCAATGAAACGCTAATGTAAAGTTGGTGTTCCGAATACAGTCGAACCCCGTTATAACGAACTTCAAGGGACCAAAGGTTTTGTTCGCTGTATCCGAACTATTAAGAAAAATGCTAGGCACACACAAAATGTATAACTCATTAGTTGCAATGTGTATTCAATAATGATGTACATTCGAACCCCGTTATAACGAACTTCAAGGGACCAAAGGTTTTGTTCGCTTTATCCGGTGGTTCACTGTATCCGAACCGTTAAGAAAAATGTTAGAGTTCACAAAATGTGTAACTCATTAGATGCAACGTGTATTCAATAACGATGTATTTAAAAAATGATAAAATCTATTTAAAATGATCATTAATGAATTAAATCGACTAAAATTGATTACAATAAACTGACACAATACTAATTAAATTACGTACAATAGGAAAACGGTGGGACCAAAATGTTCGTTCGTTATATCCGGGAGTTCGTTATATACCAGGTTCGCTATAACGAGGTTCGACAGACACTATTTATTTTTCAATAAAGTACAGTAAAACCTCGTTTATCCGGTCTAACTGGGGCCATAGACAATCCGAGCAATCGAAAACCCGGATAATCCGGGTAATATGGGTAATAAGCAAAACAAAATCCTTAACTAAGCAGACTTACGGTTTGTTACGATAAAAAACCATGTTTTGTAACAAAATTACATAGTATTGTTTACAAGACATTAAAAAATATAAAAAATAACTTTTCACGTCATTTCTTAACAAAGAATTGGTAAGTCTAATAAAGCTTTCTGAAACTCAACAAAAAGCATTTTATTACCATAATTTATTGTACATTCTATGCAGGAACTGTACGTTGAATCAAACTAAAAAGCGAATATTTGGCGTACTTGTAGTTACGTTCTTGCTATCATAGTTAAAAATTATTATCTAATGTGAACATTAAACAAAAATAATGTCCACAAATAGGGCCGTGGCGGCCTTGTGGTACAGCGCGCTGGTTTTCGGTGCTGAGGGTGCTCAGATCGAATCCTGGCGAAGCGCCACTAAAATGCCTCCGTTTGTGTCGTCCCTTCATAGGGGGTAATGCTGGTCTGCCTAAATGGCGCCCCCATAATAAAATGGCCAGCAAAACTGCGGTGAATTATAGGCGAATGTCTTCGCGACAAGTGCCTCCGCATTGGAAAAAAAAATGTCTACAAATCTGATATGAATTATCCTGAGATCTAGATGAAAGAGGTTTTATTGTACAGTCGAACCCCGTTATAGCGAACCTGGTATATAATGAACTCCCGGATATAAAGAACGAAGATTTTGGTCCCACCGTTTTCCTATTGCACGTAATTTAATTAGTATTGTGTCAGTTTATTGTAATCAATTTTAGTCGATTTAATTCATTAATGATCATTTTTAATAGAGTTTATCATTTTTTAAATACATTGTTATTGAATACCCGTTGCATCTAATGAGTTACGCATTTTGTGAACTCGGACATTTTTCTTAACGGTTCGGATACAGCGAACCACCTTATACTGCGAACAAAACCTTTGGTCCCTTGAAGTTCGTTATAACGGGGTTCGACTGTATATACTCAATCAAGGCAGCGACAGTGAACATTTTTGGGGGGTTCAAATATTCATAAACTCGACCAAGATAATGTGCATAAGAATAGCGCATCGGTTGACATCACAGGTCTGCAGTTCCCACGCTTAAGCTATGGGGAGTTTTTACTCTGTGTTTTTCTAATCAGGGATTAACAAATTAATATTTTCGATTTTTTTTAAGGGATTGGGCTTATAAGGAAAGAGGGCGTAGCCTTTTTAAATGGAGTGGAGTCCTGATAATCCGAAATGAATGGGACCAGACCCTCTTCGGATTAACAAATTTTTCGGATTAAGTGAAATCATTCTTAATATGAACTTAAATTACATAATAATGTGTGATTACATAAATATTACATATTACGTGTGATTGCAGTTTATTTTATAAGGTCTGTCTAAACATAACCAAATCTCGGGACGAAATGGGTGATGAGGGAATGGAACGCTGCTTTGTACAGTACAGTTAAGGCTGCTATGTACTAACCCCATTGGATTCGCTCACCTCAATGTTAACCTATGGAGAAAATTTGTCCACGGATTGCCGACTTGGATTCAAAGATTATTTTAAAAACATCATAGAGAAAGAAATTTTACATTTGTGTACATTTTTCTTTTTTTAAAAATGCAATTAATAATTTAAAATTTAAATTGTTCGGGGGAAAATCTGGTATAGTGTGTTTTAACGCTCTTAAATTCCTTTAGTGGACGAAATTTGTAAAATGAATCCTGTAGGGCGTTGTAGAAAAGTTGAGGTTATCTTACAATACCAATTTTATTTGATTATCAGCATTTATGTACCTGTAAATAGTTGAAAAAAAATAGATATTAAATAAAAAAATTTGGGGCAGCGTTTAACCTCCCTATATAGAGAGAGACATTACAATCCCTCAAAATGTCAATCCAAAGGGGGGTGGAATTCGCGAAATGTCAACTGGACTCGTCCTACCACAAGAGTCTGCAAGAAGAGGAATAGGGAATTACGATTTTTTTCTTAGTACATAGCAGCCTTAAGTTGTATGGAGTACGGCAACAGAGAGCAGAGGGTATCCCACTTAAACGTCGCGGGTGCATTTGATGTAACACTACGCTTACACATCTACTGCTCAATGCCTCGAATTTTCTAGTAATTTTCAGAAATATATTTTATATTACTTAGTATCACTGTAGTTTTATTGTAACCTTAGTTCTTTTTTACTTTTGCTTTCGAATTAAGCGGACTTTCGGATTACCGAAGTTCGGATTATCGAGACTCCACTGTACCCTATTTTTTGGACCCTAAAACACACCGGACCATAAGACGCACCTGAAATTTATGGGAGGATTTTTAGAAAAGAATATTTTGTATTTTGTTAGGTATATAAAGATATTTTCAATTTCTTACTTAAGATAAAAATATGTATAACAAGTATAATAAAAATATATATAATATATACATAATAGATACATTTAATTAATATACACTGCTGGCCACCGTAAATGCAACACCCTGAAGGAAACATGCAAATAACATCAAATTTACAACATGCATTAGCGGAGGTGAGATATGCAAATGATTAGAATTTCAGCGCAGACGCACATCACGCGCGCCTGTGGCGCCACTTCAAAGCGCTATTTAAGACTTAGAATTCGACGATTTCAAGTTCGGCAATTGTGTTTTTCTTGTGGATTTTTCAAAAAACGATCAATTATTCCTCGTCGAAAACAGCGATCATCTTTTGATCAAGTATCCGACTTCGACAGAGGAAGGATAGTGGCCTACCGAGATTGTGGATTATCTTTCAGGGAAATCGGTAGTCGTGTTGGACGAAACCAAACAACTGTAATGCGGATATGTGATCGTTGGATGCAGGAGGGTACGACGGACCGGTGTGTTCGATCGCATCCACCTCAGCGCACCACTTCACGTGATGACAGGCAAATTGTGCGCGGATCACTCAGTCACATCACGGACCATAGCACAGCACATGCAGTCTGTAACGCATCATCCAGTGTCTGCGCGTACCATTCGACGCCGTTTACAGCAGAGTGGTCTGTCCGCAAGACATCCATTGCTTTCTCTACCCTTGACGCAGAACCACAGACGTCTCCGCCGCCAATGGTGCGATGACAGGAGGATGTGGACGGCAGAATGGAATGAAATTGTCTTTCCTGACGAGTCACGCTTCTGTCTGCAACACCACGATGGTCACATTCGAGTCTGGAGACACCGTGAAGAGAGGATGCTGAACAGCTGCGTTATGCACCGCCACACTGGTCCTGCACCAGGTAATATGGTATGGGGCGGTATTGGATATCACTCTCGCACACCTCTAGTACGCATTGTCGGTACTTTAAACAGCCAGCGCTATATCTCCGAGGTGTTGGAGCCAGTTGTCCTTCCTTACCTTCAGGGCTTGCCCACAGCCATATTTCAACAGGATAATGCGCGACCACACGTGGCACGTATTGTCCAACGGTTCTTCGTCAATCGCCAGATTGAATTGCTTCCCTGTCCGCCTCGCTCTCCGGATCTTTCGCCGATAGAAAACATGTGGTCCATGGTTGCTCTACAATTGACCCAGATTCCATCCCCAGCTGCCACAGCAGATCAACTTTGGCAACGTGTGGAAGCTGCTTGGTCTGCTGTACCCCAAGAACTCATCCAAAGTCTCTTTGAATCAATGCCGAGGCGTGTGGCAGCGGTGATCTCCAACAATGGCGGCTACTCTGGCTACTGATTTTGGCAGGAACCACACTTCACAGAAGTCTATAAATTTAATCATTTGATACTTGGTCAACATGTTATCAAAAAAATAAATTTTGTTGTGATATCTCTTGTCTTTCTTGGTGTTGCAATTTGGGTGGCCAGCAGTGTATATATACTTGCGGACCCGACAGACGTTGTGCAGGCCAAACGTTGTAAATCCAAAAAGCATAAAATTATTTTAATAAACTATAAATTGTTTGGACCGTTTTGATGAAAAAATATGTAAAAAAAATTATTTAAAAAAAACCTTACACCACCACGCGTACAGTTATCACAACTCGACCTATCTTAAAATAAGCAAGAATATGGACAAAATTTCATTCATATGGCTATTAGTATGACTAATCAATGAGCTGTTCAATACTTCATAAATTCCATAGAATCAAATGAGAATTGACAATTTAAATTTGTAGATTAACTTGATTGTTATTTAATGCACGTGTATACAGCATTAAAATTCATGAAAATAAAAAAAAAATTCTTCAACTCGATTGCAGCGCTGCCTACCGGATCCAATTATTGAATGCACGTGTATACATCACTAAAATTCGTGAAAATAAAAAAAGGCTGAAACGCGATTGCAGCGCTGCCTACCGGATCCAATTGTGTACCTAAACTAACCAAAGATCAACAACAACACATAAATAAGTAAATTAATTAAAAAACATTTTCTATCGGATCAAATTGTGAATCTAAACTATTCTCGAATCAACTTAATCGCACACACAAAATTTCATTAAAATATGTCCAGCCGTTTAGGAGGAGTTCAGTGACATACACACGGACAGAAGAAATAAATATATAAAGATATATATATATATATATATATATATATATATATATATATATATATATATAAAACAGTTCCGTAACTGACTCATTCATTCATTCATTCATTCACTGACTGACTGACATACAACGCACAGACCAAACCGCTGGACCTAAAGGGCTGAAATTTTGCATGGCGATTCTTCTAATAGTGTAGGGATGCACTAAGAAAGATTTTTCTAAAATTCTTCTTAGATTTTTTAAAATTAAAATTTTTAAGCTGTTTTTTAAACTTTTTTTACGTTTGCATTTAAAATAATACATTGCGGATTATAAAATTTATATCACGAGAAAGATCATAAAAATTCCTTCAAAATGAAATCTTTTTCGAACCTTTACCTTGATTTTCTGATTTTTGGCGAATTTTTTAAGATTAATTTCTAGAATTTTATTTATTAAATGTTGATCACGTGATTTCTTTTTCTGGTACTTTAAATAAATTTATCGTCACGTGCATAACAACTAAATAGACAAAAATGATATTCTTTTTCTTTCTAATGCAGCAGACGATTGGATATTATCCAAAAAAAATAAATATCCCTTACGATTTTTTATAAATATATATATATATATATTTTGGCATTAATTGCATACATTGACCGTTGTATTTAATTTGAATGTACTCCGTAGCGAAGCGCGGGTTTTCAGCTAGTATATATATATATATATTAAAATATTCGTTTTGTTTTAATGTTGCATTCATACCATAAGACTCACCCCAATGTTAAGTCGATTTTTTTTATGTAAAAGGTGCATCTTACTGCCCGAAAAATACGGTAGTTAAATTTTTTAGCGTTCAATTTTCTACTGGGCATTGAATTATCGAGGACTACTGCTACAAAATTTAAAAAAAATTTCAATAATTAAATTAAAAAGTCTCGAAGAACACACGCTCCTCATTTAAAGATCCATTTTCGAATGCAGAAAACAGAATTTAAAAATTTGCATTTTCTATTTGGTTTTTAAATTAATTTTTTATCACTTGATTGCACACACATACACACACTTGTATATAATATAGCAAAATTTCAGATGTCCTGCGTCGCAAGTTGTAATTTTTGCATCACAGTCTGTATCGCTTGGGGAAGCAGCAAACAATTAAACAGAAAAGTACCAAAATGCGTCAAAATTTTGACATACACGCACGCACACACACACACACACATATATATATATATATATATATATATATATATATATATATATATATATATATATATATATATATACATACATATATACATACGTACGTACATATATAAAGATAAATATATACATAACACATACATACGAAAGAGATAAGCAACTATAAGTAATCATACGCTGATTACTTGCGGTAGTTTCGTTAGAAGAGACTACCTGAAATTTTTTTTAAATGTTCTCCGTAATAGAGAAAGAAATTTTGCACCTTGGGGTGTTTTTCATTTTTTTTAAATTGTAAATAATATTTTAAATTTAAATTATTTGTGAAAAATAATTTAAAATTTAAAATATTATTTGCAATCTAGTATAGTGCGTTTTAAATGCTCGTAAATACCTTTGGTAGCTTAGATTTATAACATGAATCTTTTTGCAAGGTGCAGAAAAGTTAAGGCTGTCTGAAAATACCATTTTTACTGGGTTATCAGCATTTATGCAGTTGTAAATAGTAGACGAATTTTCTCCATAGGTTAACATTGAGGTGATCGAATCCAGTCTGGTTAGTACACAACAGCCTTAAAGACAAAACAGCATAAAGATGTTGTATTTAGTATTGTAACAATCTTAGAAATATGCGGTTTGTGATATTTATTCTGAAAGTTCTGTAACATTCTTTGATCTTAGGAATAACAAGTAATATATAAAAAAAATTTTTAAAGTCAATTCCTACTTAGGTCAACAAAGAAAAATTTGAATGTGAACTAATAGTAGGAATTGAAAAAAAGGATTGCCTGCCAGAACCTTGCCTACTGTGCGAGATTAGGAGGGGGGGGGGAAAGAGAGAGAAAAAGTTTCTCAGGTTGGGGATTCGATCTCGCAACCTACAGGATGGGAGAAGCCCGCGATACCGCAGTGCTACCGTTTACACAGTAACAAGAGGGAAATTACTATTCAAGAGCAAAAGACCCTCTAGGTCTAAAACTAAAATTGATTAATTAAATTTAATTAATGAATTAACATTTGAAAAAACTGTATTAACATAAAGTGTCATCCACTACAAGTTTAAAAAAATGTATTTGAACTTGAGTGGATGAATAAAAAGTACTTTTATTAACGATTGAAAATTTGAACAAGATATATATAGAGAGAGTGTGAACTAATAGTAGGAATTGAAAAATGTGCTTCTTTTACAAATTTGTGAACCTGACACACTTAATAAATATAGTGGAGACTATGGGCGAAATGTTCACAAGATAAGAGCTCGCCGTATTCGAAGGGGAAAAAACTTGTCTGCACTAGATTTGAATCATTAATCTGAGCTTGAAGTATTGAATTTGCTTAGAATTCTGAGCATTAAAATATATGAATATTCAATACTCAGAATGCTTCTCGGAAAGTGTCAATAAAATGTCAATTAACTTCGTCAGGGATATTGCATCTTCTGCGGAAATTGAATTTAAAACAATCAGCACATCTTCTAGGAAAATAGTTCTCCTTTCAAGGTAAACTGGCGTATTTGAACAGATTAACCGTGTTGCTTGGGGTTAATGTAAATAACCTGGTTAATCACTGGGGAGGAGGAATTGGACATATTCCAAACAAAATGCACAACTTCACGCTGTTCATACACAAGATAACAAAAAGTATACGGTAGGTTCTAAAGTTACTTTACGGGCGATAATTCTCTTGTATCTTCGATGTGAAAAATTAGTCGGAACAAAACTTTGTCGGGGATATAATTGTTGATTCGCATCAGTGTTTTTGAATCTTTTCCTAGATAATGAATGATGCAAGAATCGGTTACACATCCATTAATCATTCAATCAAATTATTCTCTCCATTGAACTAAAAGATGTTCTTGTAATGCACTGCTGTTTAGCTTTCATAGCATCGAAGGGAAATAATATTGAGAACAAATGATCACATCATGTAAGAAAGAATGATTATTGTATGCGGGATAAAGTGAGAGCATCTTATATTACTACAACTATTAAATTAAATATTTTTTGATTATTTTGTTACGTATATAATGTGTGTATGTCAATTTTTTTGAAAATTTTTAAAGCATTTAAAAAAAATTCGGCTGACATATTTTAAAATTTGGCTTGCATTTTTAAAAATTTTACTCCAGTTATAAGGCTAGGAAAGGAAATAGAGTACAACTATTTGTTAGGTATCTTTGCAGAATTTTTTAGTGTGTGCCTTTTTCTTCAGCTGATTTCAGGTTTCAATTTAAAGGAAAAATCCGGCAAACATTTTTTCTTGAAGAGACTTTGCTTTTCACTGAAAGGAGATCAAAAATTTTATAAATAATAAAAAATAATTTATAAATAATTTTTTTTATTTATAAATCCTAATATAATTTAGAATTAATAAGGGAGCGCGTTAAAGGTACGGTAGATATATCAAAATCTTTACATGCTGTAAATTTTGAATTTAAATTTTTTGAAATTCAATTTCAAATTATTCAAGTAATTTCACATGCTTAATGATATTTATATAATGCCATATTAAGTGAAAAAAAGATATTACAAAATGTATATAAAGAAAATTAAATGGAGTACAACTATTTATTAGGTATCTTTGCAAAATTTTTTAGTGTGTGCCTTTATCTTCAGCTGTTTTCAGGTTTGATTTAGAGGAAAAATCTGGCAAATATTTTTCCTGAAGAGACTTTGGTTTTTCACTGAAAGGAGATCAAAAATTTTATTAATGATAAAAAAGTTTATAAATAATTTTTTTTATTTATAAATCCTAATATAATTTAGGATTAATAAGGGAACACGTTAAAGGTTCGGTAGATATATCAAAAACTTAACATGCTATAAATTTTGAATTTAAAATTTCTTTAAATTCAATTTCAAATTATTCAAGTAATTTCACATGCATAATGATATTTATATAATGCCATATTTGGTGAAAAAAGATATTTGGATATTTTTATTTATAACCTATTGGAGGGAGAATACAATATAATTTCATCAATATAAATTCATTCAATATAATTTCATTCAATACAAATGGTCCAATATTCATTTAAAAGAGCCAATAGCGCCCTTTACACGCACGTTCTTTCCCGCGTAAAACCACGTTCCCGCGCGATTGAGTGCAAGTGTGAAGGTGTCGGAGAGGAAGGGAAAGCTGCTTTGGAGCGTACTGCAAGTTTTCCCGCGCGCAATCCCGTACGCCCCAAGCACTCACTAAAGAGCGTACGTGTAAAGGGCGTACGTGTAAGTTGGCAGTAAACTGTTATTAATTTTAGAATTTCCCCACAATTTATGGAATAAATAATAAATAAATAAACAATTAAATACAGAGTAGTTAAAAAGTCCTGAAAGTTGTCAGGACTTTTTTGTATTTGCTTCGAGTATTGTATTGCTTTTGTACTTTTTTCGAGTATTTGCTTCCTTTTAAGCTTAAATATTATCACTTGGCATTATAAATTTCATCACTTTATATTATTCCATTAACCTTTTCGTTACGGGGTGGGATAGCATGTATCCCAAGAATACGGGCCTAAGAATGAATATATATATATATATGTGTGATATTGGGAGAACGGCCGCCGGAGAAGAAGCCGCAACCCCATACCACGGTGAAGAAACTTTGGTTACGCTGGATTAATAGAACGAAACTCCGGCCGAAAGAATTAGACAATGACACCAGATTACGTGGACGACATATTTATTTAATCGCTGGCTACTCCGCCGGGATGAATGCGGCAAGGGAAAGTACAGGAGTGCGTGCTAATTTTGGACGCTAGAACTTATATAAACTTCATTCCATCACGTGGCAAAAGGGCGTGATTTAATAGTTGATTGGTTTAAAGTTGGTGTTGATGTGCAGAACTGATCTAAATTTGTAGGGACGCCGCGCCGCGTTTATTTTCATTAAAAAGTCAGCCATCTTTAATAATATTGCCCGGGGTTTTACAAAGGCTATTACCATGAGGTTTCTATATAAGTTTTACTGGGACGACCATATGGGAATTTGGAATTATTTTTCGGAATTTAACAAGAATGCCCAAAGGGAATTAAATAACTTAAGAGATTAAAAAGAGGTATGTAATTTTGAATACTAAATTGAAGAATTAATAGTTTTTAAATGTTAAGAGTATTGAATTAAGAAATTACTAGCTTTTAATATTATATATATATATATATATATATATATATATATATATAACACCACTTAATGGCCGTTCTTACAAAGGGGTATGAAATGTCCCGTTCTAAAGAAGGAATCGGAAAAATGGGCCCCATAAGATAATGGTTAAACTATATTTTATTTTGCTTAACATGCATTTGGCCATTGTTGGAAAATAATTGAGATAAGCTATTATTTTCCCAAATTTTTGATCGGAAGACAAAACTGATAAAACATATATTGTTACCCTATTCTATCACATCAAACAAGAAGAGAAAAAAAAGCTTATTTAAACTCTCTAACTCTTAATGAATTCAAACATAAACCAACCTTGCTGCTACTATCTACCAGGATGAGTAGATTACTATCTAAGTAAAATCTCCGAAACGAGCCAGTGTTCATGACCGCCGCGTTTTGTTTTGATGTATTCTCCCAAGATAAGGGATATAGGCCAAGGCCTGCCTTGTCAGCCATCGCTCGGACAGGAAATTGGAGAGCCAGTATCACCCTGTTGTCAATGAATCCAAAGATTTGATCCCCTCCGCATGTTCCGTTCTTCCACTCCATTAGCTTGGATGATTACTTCACCTAGACGGCAGCGTAAATATTTTTTTTGATGCGCTGTGTCCATCTATCTTCCTCATCCCGCGGCTGGATTTATCAATACGTACATAAACGTAGGCACCGGGGATGTTATCGGCACTTTAAGCCAGCAAAACGTAGGCCACTAATGGTAGTAACTCATGGGTGGGTGGTTAAAGAAAGTTCAAGGGTATTAATGGTGATGGGAAGAAGGGAAGGCATAACATTTTTCTGGCTCATTTTTTTTTTTTTTTTTTAGAAAAGACATAGGACAATAAATAGATTAATATTCATAAGAGAGAAATTGAAGGTTTGCATCCGAATCATTCCCTTCTGGGATTCTTGTTAGCCTTATTTGTTTGTTTCTTCTTCAGAAATGATAAAATGATGATAAAGATATATTGAAGCCAGAAAATGAGTTGAAAATAAGATCAATTTAGTTTTATTCATAGCTGAAATGTAACTTCTTTCTCGTAATTTTGGATAGTAAAATAAGGTAAGTTGGTGTAACTGGGCCCATGAGGTAACTGGCTATCCCTTCCCAGGTTATTCCTTTACATATTATGGGGGAATTCCACTCTATTTTTTTTTCCCGGTGTTCGCAACAATCTATCTTACGACATTGGTAATTGCGTTGGAAAATTATTTTTAAATGAGGGTAGAATTTTTTTCTTTTTCTAGATATACAAGAACTGGAACCAGTTACCCAGTCACATATTCTGTTGTTTCTTATTAGAAATAGACCTGGGTGGTCCACTTATCCCATTTATCAGGGGAACTGGGCCCCCTTGTATTTAAAAATATAGACAATATTTATATATAATATATATAAAATAAAAATCCAATATCATAGCTTATACAGACTTCCTCAGACTTACTAAAATGCAAAGACTTTTGAAAATTATACATGCTACTATAATTTTAATGTGTTAAAAGTATAATATATAAAAAATTTTAAAATCATGGCCCAGTTACTCCAACTTACCTTACTATAAAACAGCTCATCTAAAAGCATAGAATATGTAGAACGATGGCATTAAATTGGTGAGCGAAAAATCACGCAAGATAAAAAAAAATGGATTATAGTCTCATTTGTATCCTTCATATCAAAACGTATTATCCAAAATAAATCAATCCTGGTTACGTCATGATGTCTGCCCCTGTTTATGTCCAAGACTTAAACCAGGGGTAGCCAACCTTTTTGGGAAGAGTGCCACTATCTGCAAAAAAAATATTATGCGTGCCACTTCCAACTTTTCCAACATACAAAAAATATAAAAAGGTGCGCTGTTACAGGATAGCTGTTATAGGCTAAAAGGTGCATATATTCCTGCGCTGTTAATTTCAGTAGCGTATGAGTAGGGTTTTTACAGATTTTGACAAATTATTATTTTTTCAAATTTCTTAATTTTTCAATAAGTCTCCGCGTGCCACTGTTAAAACACCGCCGTGCCACACTGTGGCACGCGTGCCGCGGGTTGGCCACCCCTGACTTTAATTATCAACCTGCAGTAAAAACTCGATAGTTCGGTTTAAAAGTGTGAATGGGTTAAAATGGGGAAATCTTTCTATTAATTTCCTAAAGTAACTGATCATGCTTATAAAATCCTTACGTATAAATTAATACATTTCACTTATATCTTGAGTAATAATTTAAGAAATAAAAGTACTAATTTAAGAAAGGGAAATTTTGAAAATTTGCATCCTGCAGGAGACGACATTACGGAATGAGAAACGAAAAATTTCCTTAATATTAACACTTTAAATAGTGCTAATATTAAGGAAGCAAGTCTCCATCTACGATAATGCAGGCAACAAAAAAATAAGATTTTTTTATCCATGGATTGAACATTCAGTTGCAAGTAATTAACTCTATAAAAAAATGGGATAAAATAAGATATTAGTATTAAATAAAAAAAGTGTGCAATATTGCATATATAACTACATCAGGATTTCGTCTAGATCAAATTTTTATATGATGTTATGTCATCATAAACTCATCATCTCTGATTACAATGCTATCAGTCATCTCCAATGAAACCCAACCCAATGAAAAAGCATGTAATCTGTGAGTCAGCTTTGCACGCAGATATTGTCACACAGAAACACTGACACGCAAACCCAGCATATTTACGTAATAAATTCCTCAATTTTCTTTCAGAGATCACGGAACTTCCTGACAGCATGTTTACGCCAATAGAGTACAATGTCTTCCCAGCCAGAGCGATGAACTTAAAATTTATGTTTTTTGTAAAATTTAAGTATTTTGATTTCATGTGAATCTCTTTTAGGGACACGGTTAAAATCATTTGTATGCATATATAATTCATGAATAACCTTAAACATTAGTCACTAGATACGTGTTAAGTCAACCAAAACAAATAAAACTTCAAATTCCCTGATAAATGTGTTTGCAGAAGAGATAATTTGTGGTAATTCATAGGATTGATAATTTTATGTTGGTTATCTAATATATGATCAAGCCAAGCGTGTAAACTTTATTAAATGCCTCTGTTCCTCTTCTTTTAAATAGCATTTTTTTAATATTATATTTCAGCATAATTTAAAACTACTTCATTATGAAATAATAATTACAGATTTCTGATTTTGGAGTGGCAGAAACTCAACCATATTCTTTAAAAGGGAGTAATAAGTAATTTTAACAGCGTTTTGAATTAAGATTGTTATAAACTTTGCAAGAATAAAATCTTTATATTTTTTTAAAGGATTAATTTGTGAATATAATCACTATCGAGGCAAATACTTTCTAATGTTTATATGATTATTTCGAAAATGGGGCTATTAAGTTTTAAAATCCTTAGAAAGAATAATGTGAAAATTTTTATTTTTTTATCGTGTGTGTGTGTGTGTGTGTGTGTGTGTGTGTGTGTGTGTGTGTGTGTGTGTGTGTGTGTGTGTGTGTGTGTGTGTGTGTGTGTGTGTGTGTGTGTGTGTGTGTGTGTGTGTGTGTGTGTGTGTGTGTGTGTGTGTGTGTGTGTGTGTGTGTGTGTGTGTGTGTGTGTGTGTGTGTGTGTGTGTGTGTGTGTGTGTGTGTGTGTGTGTTGTGTGTGTGTGTGTGTGTGTGTGTGTGTGTGTGTGTGTGTGTGTGTGTGTGTGTGTGTGTGTGTGTGTGTGTGTGTGTGTGTGTGTGTGTGTGTGTGTGTGTGTGTGTGTGTGTGTGTGTGTGTGTGTGTGTGTGTGTGTGTGTGTGTGTGTGTGTGTGTGTGTGTGTGTGTGTGTGTGTGTGTGTGTGTGTGTGTGTGTGTGTGTGTGTGTGTGTGTGTGTGTGTGTGTGTGTGTGTGTGTGTGTGTGTGTGTGTGTGTGTGTGTGTGTGTGTGTGTGTGTGTGTGTGTGTGTGTGTGTGTGTGTGTGTGTGTGTGTGTGTGTGTGTGTGTGTGTGTGTGTGTGTGTGTGTGTGTGTGTGTGTGTGTGTGTGTGTGTGTGTGTGTGTGTGTGTAAACAAACAAACACACACACACACACACATATGATGTCCGGTATAAAGGGCCTAATTCAAAAACAGTGACTTTTAGATACTTGTTAGTATTAATAAAAAAATATTTTGACTGGTATAAAATATTGGTTTATGTCTATAAATTTTGTATACAATATTACATTTCTTGTTTCATAATCAAATTTTCATTGCAGTCAAAAGATTTTTTTTTTTTTTTATCAATACTAACACGTATCTAAAATTCACTGCTTTTGAATTAAGCTCGTCATACCGGGCATCATATATATATATATATATATATATATATATAAAAATATACCTCAACACAGTGAAAGCAGAGCTGTCTGTTCAAAGCTGTTACGTTCTGCCTAACCGAGATCATTCCCTCTGCCTTATTTGGTAGCCGTTATGCGTGTGCCACCCAGGAGGGTCTGCCATCCATAATTGGTCTGTCTTGGACTATAAGGTGCAAACAAGACTGGGCGGTGTATAACGGACGGAGGCGTTGACCACTTCCATCAAGACCTTCGACAAACAATCCCTTAATAAAGACCCATTACTTAGCGGTGGGAAAAAAAAATCCCGACCCCATGCTCTCGGATGCACAGAAAACCGACATGTACAAACTCGCTGTTTGACAAGCCGTCATGCAGTGTTTCTCACTCATACAGTTGCTCTCAATTTCGAACAACCCCCCTCTCCCCCCTTTTCTTTGCCTCGGCGTTCTCAGACGGATGTCGCTTTTGTTTCTGGAGTTGATTCCTTTCTCCCCCTCCCTGCCCCTTTTCTTAAGCACTGAAGAAACTACACTCATTCCGCTACTGCAATAATCGTTGCTTAGTCACAGGTTTTGTTTGTTCTACGTCGCTCGATTTTTCATTTCTCGGGGAATTTTTTTCCTTCCTCTGCATCTCCGGTTGTTGTTAAGTTGTCGGCAGCTTTTGTGAACTAGGGGGGAGGGAAGAGAATAATCTTTTTATTTACCCAAATTCATGGTTTTTTTTTCTCTCTCTCTGACGACCGGTTAATGAGACACTATTGATGGAATGTTTTGAGAACCACTGTTGGTGTAATTATTTTCGATCCACTTCCGTCGTGTTTTTTCCCTTGCACTGCCCCCTTTCATTTTGGCCAGACCACCTGTAAACCGATAATTTCGACAAATCCGAGAACAACTCCGAAATGGAATTCTCAGGATTAATTTTCCCTAAAGCGGGTCGATTTTTGTCTTGAAGAAGTGCAAAAAAAGAGGGAATTCCGGGTAATATGGCTTTGGTTTTTCTCAAAAACTGTTCTGTGAACTATTCTGTGAAATTTCCCTCCTCGGCAATTGTTTTCCCTCTATTAAAGAAAAAAAAAGGGAAAATATATTTATAGGCCACCCTTGCTCTTCCCGGAAGGGAAATGATTTATATATTTTTTCATATCAGAAATTTCTGGCTTGTAAATAACAGCATCAAAGCGCTTACAGGTATAGAGGAAGATATTTGGTAAGAGTCACTGTAAAAAAAAGTAGGTCAAATGTAAAAGGAGATTTTATGCCTAGGTCATGCACGCGTCTTACCTCGAGACGGGGCAAGATCAATTTACGGTCGTTTTTACTGGGACATTTGAAATATGGACAACAACATTTAGTTCCTAATAATATGGAGATGACACGGAGATCATTTCACCATGCCTGTTGGCGTCTTGAAACCATTGCACCATTCATTCCAGATCGAATATAAAATCAAAATAAAGGTGATAATGTTATGTGCAAAAAATTTGAGCTCGTGGATTCAATTTAAAAAAATGTACATTGCTAAAGAAAGTTTGGTGGCATTAGTAGACACTGTATCGTAAAATTTTCTTATTTAATATATACCGAAGCTTTTATAACCGGCCAACCTTATTCAACGGCCACTCCTCTAAACGACCATATTTTATTCAGAACTGATTAGACTCCAGACAGCCAGTGATATGGAAAAAACCTCTTTTCGACAGACACCCTCAAAACGGCTACTTTTTTCGGAATCATTACAGGAAGCCACAGGGAAAGTTTCACTGTGTGTGTGTGTACGTACACACTTACACACACACACGCACACATATATATATATATGTGTGTGTGTGTGGGAGGGTGTGTGGGTATATATATATATATGTATGTATATATATATATATATGTGTGTGTGTGTGGGTGTGTGTGTAAGTAATTATATATATAATCACCGTTGCCTGTGTACAACACTTCCGGGCTGTACTCATCTTTCAATTGAAGCCCTCAGTAAACAAACGGCCGGTTAGGCTTAATTTCAATTTCAGATGTGGATCAGAATTTTTTCTTACCTAAAAACTAATATCTTCTCCATCAAATCACGTTTGTTCAGCCTATATTTCTATAAAACATTCAGAACTAAAAAAATTGGATGTTTTTAGCTGTATATTTAATAGTTTTTAAAAAATTGTTTACTTTTTGCGATGAATTCTGAAAGTAAACAAACTTGAATGTGAATGAATCAAGTAGCTCAAATATTCATATCGCGTAGTGAGCTGTAAAAAACTGGATGGCAGTCTACTACTCCAATCGCATGAAAAACTAAATAAATAAAAAATAATGAAAGGGTTTGCTTTTACAAGGTGTGGATTAAATGCAATATTGTTAGATAATTCGGGATATTTTTTAACTTTCACATACTTTTTCCATTATGACGTCATTATTAGTATTATGACGTCAAAATGACGGGTTACCTTCTAGTATATTAAATATTATGCCCTCCATTCTAGCATTAAAATTCCCTTTCCTAAACCCAATCCCCAGTAGCATTACTTTATCGCTACAAAACCTTAGCAACAGAACTTCCCACGAATCGCATGCCTTGGCATTTCTACACGTGTACATGTTCGGATTCAGGAGAGTGGGTTAGCATCGCGAGCCCCAATATCTGCTGACCCCACAAAATAATAGTCACATGAACCTCGCCTCTCGCTCTTAAGGTTGAAAGGTGATATTAGCTTCCGAGCCGTCTTCTGAAATGGACGGATGTACTTTTGTCGCTCTAATAAACGATTCGGCCAGACTGCATCAAAATTTTATTCCTTTCAGGCTGAGTCTAGCTCCAGCCATGTAAATATGAGCTAGTTTCTCTTTCAGAGTATAATTTAAGGATGCAATGGATATATTACACACACACACACACACACACATATATATATATATATATATAATTTAAAAACATGAATTTCGGATCGATATATTAATATTTGACCAGAGGAAAGTAAGATGAGTCTAAAATAAATTTTTATTCAACCTGGTTTGGGTTGTAAAAGCGGTTGAAATTCTTCGGCTTACGCTTCAAATCAATGCTACGTCCTAAGGGTGATATTTATTTGAGTTGTAACTTCAACCGTGCAAGGTTCCCGTTTAAAATGTTATCTCTTATCTACTGAAATTAACTTCATACACTTAGAAAGAAAATTTACCTTTTTTTTTCGTTTTACCCTAAAAAACGAAGATAAAGAATTACCGCATTTTTTTAACCATATGACGTACCGGACGATAAACCGCACCTCAAATTTATGGAAGGATTTTTAGAAAAGAATATTTTGTATTTTTTTAGGCATAAAACGATATTTTCTATTTCTTAATATATATATATATATGTGTGTGTGTGTGTGTGTGTGTGTGTATATATATGTGTATATATATATATATATATATATATATGCGTGCGTGTGTGTATATATATATATGTGTATATATATATATGTATATATATATGTATATATATGTATATGTATATATATATATATATATATATATATGGTGCCCGGAATAAGGGCTTAAGTCAAAAACAGTGATTTAAATATACCAAGTTATTGGCTTTTATACCAATCGTAGAAATATAATTTCGATTTGAGTCTTTTCTACAAAGAAGTGTACTTTTGTAAACAAAATTGACAGACTTAAGACTACAAGCCAAAGTTTTTTTTTTCATTTTATCAATGCTAACAATTGTCTGAAAATCACTTTTTTTGACTGAAGCCCTTTATACCGGGCACCATAGATATGCAATATAAATGTAATAAATATATATAATAGAATATTCATTTTATTTTAATGTTGACATTAATGTTGACACAAGACACACCCCTATTTTAAGTCGATTTTTTTATGTAAAAAGGTGCGTCTTATGGTTCGAAAAATACGGTTTTATCCATGAAATTTACCAGAATAAAATACTTTTGATAAGTTAATTGATACGCCCTTGCAGTCATTTCCTCTAAAAAAGTCAATTTTCTAATCTTTATCGTACCATCCAATTATACAGGTAGCATGCACTCTCTATATAATTTCTCCTCTAGTCTGAAATCTTCCTCGGACTGATTTGTATCGCCGTTCTTCAAATTTATGTTCTAAGCGAATTCTGAATGACATCTGATCCTGATATATTACTTAACCTTTATACTTTCGCTAAGGTTCGCCACGCCTATTTCATTTCCCTCTAATAACCTTTGAGTTAGTGATCTTTATAAGTTGACTGTTTTTTTCCCCCTCTATCTGTCGGGATATTTGATTGAAACATTTTGTTTTGAAGTTACCGGAGTACTGTATTATTTTAAACTAGTTGTTTGCTCGGCATTGCCTGGGTGTTTGGGACATCTCGGTTTATCTCGGTAATGTTGGGCATTTTATTTTTCACCCCTTCTCACCCCCATCAATGGGGCGGAACTTGCACTTAAACTGCATCGGGAGTGTCACTATTCATCTCACTACCCCCAAAACTGCGAATTTGACATTAATATTAGTCGTTTTCGGTTATTTTTTCATGTCACACCTTTCCCACCCCTAGGGGTACTAGGGGTGGCTTCTCCCCCCCCCCCCCACTCACACACCAGTATTTTTTTCCAGATTGTAAGTCATATGTATACCAAGTCTGGTTGGAATTGCTCCAGGTGTTTCAGAGTTATGCTGGCACATATATACATATATCTTTATGTGTATAGATTTCAGCGATAATTGGTTTATAATTATGTTTTTCTTGGTAATAATTTTGTTTCTCGGCAATAATTTTCTTCGTAATAATTTTGTTTTTGTTTGTCTACATTTTTTTTGTTTTTCTTATTTTGTAAATAATTTTTCTTGGTTCTTAAAAAATTTTTCGTGTTTAAAATACGTTAAATTGTTTTCAAACTAAAAGATGCATTCCTTTTCCATGAAAATCATTTTTAAAAATTTCTTAATATTATAAAAGTGTTCAATCGAACATTGTTTGTACACTATTTGATTAGTTTAGAAATTATTTTGAGTTTTACAACCATGCTACTGAGGTTTTAAGCACTTTGAAATTGTATAAGCATGTTTTATATTACATCAATGAAAAAATGCATATGAAAAAAATTTTAAAAATCAAGTTACGAGTTTATAAATATAAGAATAGCATAACTCTAAAATCTCTGTTTTGATTTCGCTTTTTAGTTCTTTATAACTTAAGTCATATACCTTGATGACATAAAATTCAATTCTAAAAATATACTAATTTCCATTTTCCACGTAAAGGTGGTGTTTTCTACAGTTCACTATTCTCTTTGTACTTTTTTAAGAATTTCTTTTGGTTAACTAAGACTTATTTTGGGTTAAAGAAAACTAAAAATGCACACCTTTAATTATTACATAAAAATTATTTCTCAGCTAGTAGATAGTCTTTTAAAATATAACCTGTTACGTGCTAAATTATTTTTTGTCAATCGATCATCTATTTTTCTATATTTAATTTCCCTCTCATAACTTAAGATAACTTAAAAGCAACTAATAATTCTTTTATTTATTGTCTCAGTAAGATATACAGATTTTATTTATCTTCTAGAATAATACTTTTCTGGTTCTCTATGATTTCCTAGTGGATATAAGAAAGGGTGAAATTTTTATACCAAATCGTGCTTACGGATAAACATTTTGATCCCCAAAATTTTGGTAAATTTACATTTTTCATTCATTTCAGACACTTGTCTGACGGATGATGGCCGAATGGCTAGGGCGCTGGCATTCGGTACCAGAATCCGTGGTTTCGAGTCCCACTGTTGGCATAGATGCTTGTAACCGTTCGAAATCGACTTTAAACAGTAGATCCTGATCTAATTAGCCCTCCTGTAATAAAAGATGACCATAGCACTTTAAACCAAACTAAACCAAATCAGACACTTGTCATACGTTTGGTCATAAATTACTGATATGCATATTCCGCCTAAGTAATAAAACATATCATTAAATAAAACATGAAATGACAAGCGCTTTGTAATGGGAGAAATTAACTAAAAATAAAGATAGTTTAAAATTTGAATTATGTAGAATATGATTTTAATGGTAATGTAAAGTGATAACAAATCAATAATGATATTTTAATGATAAATACTAATGATATTTTAATGATAAATTACAATTTTGATATGTTAAATAAATTTAATCTTTTAACTGTTCTTTTGACCCATTTCATTTGTTTAATTTTCTCTAGCAATATGGTGCTAAATTGAGACATTAATCAATCCTTTTTTACCAAAACTATTTATTTCCAGTGGTTTTCTTAGCTAATTAGTGATTAAAGTTTTATTATCCTGATGTTTATTTTTCATAAAACTTCCGCCAGAGATTAATATCCTAATTAAACAACTCAATGACTTGTTTTATAATGCATTTATGCAAGCTTAAAAATGCTTTTAAATGCACATATTTATAATTAGTACTCAGTACCGGCCTTCTCTATAAAGGGGCCAGGGTGCAAGAAACCTTTTGGGGCCCTAAATTTTTTGTAAAGTAAAAAAAAAAAATTACAAACACGAACATATATTACTAATGCATGTTTATTTAATGCGTAATTTTGTCTTTGCTAATGCATTAATTACTTCAGAAAAATTACAATATTTTGCAATTTCTTTTTCGATGCTTAAAATAGCAAGTGCATTTAAGCGTTCTGCACACATACTTGACCGAAGTTAATTCTTTATTAATTTTAATTTGCTGAAAGAGCGCTCAGCACTTGCTATAGTAACTGGCAACGTAAAGAAAAGTTTTAATACAGTTGATACATTTAGAAATAACTCATCATAATTATTATTTAGTATGCATTGCAATATGTCTTTACGTTATTTACATTCCTTTCATTGAAAATCAATTCATGTGCAAGAGTACATCATTTTAGTTCTTGATCATGTTGGGCCCCGGTGCATAGCATCTGCCACAACCCCCAGATGGCCGGCTCTGTTAGTACTGAACGCAACATAACTGAAAAAAAGGTCATGCACTTCAAAATATAGCATAAAATTACTCTGCTGCAATTCGCATTTATATTAACAGTATAATCAGATATTGTTCACCAACTTTGTAATTTTTTGAAACATTCCCATGATTTTACAAGAACGAGTTAGAAATTATAATAGGTTTGGATTTTGTATCTGCCTCTATACGTTGTATTCAATATTTTTTTTTTTCCATCACATATAATGAAACTATTTTCAGCGTAAATTCATAATTGAGCTGGATTTAATAACAAAATAAAACGTTTCCGTGAAATAAAGTAAGTTCTTTGAACTTTCTCTCATTATGAATCTTATTAAGATTCAGGGCAATCGAACGTAGCTCACAGCTTCGACGCCCATTTGTTTTTATATTTTCACCTTATGCGACAATATTTATCACGAAACCACAATGTGAACTTCAGCAACAGTGAAAAAATAAAAGACTATCATTTTCAAAGAATTAAGTGCGTAATTCGAACTCATTGATAATTAATTATAGGAAATAAGTATGTAATTATGCGTTCGTTGGCACGTGTATTTAGAATAATATTTCGCGGTATTTATCCTACACGATCCGTCTTCAGAAATTTGATCTGAATTTTAAACACACGATTAAGGTGACGGTAATACTTTACGAAACTCAAAATGAAGTTCGTTTGTTATCGATTTTGTTGCAGTTTGAGTTAGACTTGGAAAAATACTTTACATATATCTGAAGGCCTTGTTGGTGCTTAATTGTTTCTCAAGGTTCTTTGTAGAAAGTAAACAAACTTTAATGAACAAACAGAGGTATTTATTTAGTCTCGACTATTGAATAACTGTATAGTATATTACATTGAATATACAGGGTAATCAAGAAAGAACCATCCGATTACAAAATTTAATACTTTCCATAATTACAAACAGAAAATTATAATTAATATGTCATTGTAAAGGGAAAATGATAAATTTTTAGTTTGTAACAATTTCTTTTTTCATTGTTGAAAAATGAAATTTTTCAACAAGATGGTGCACCGCCCCATTGGCATTTGGTGTTCATCCTTTGGGGATATGTCAAAGATTTTGTGTTCATACTATCTTCGCCTACATGTTTGCCCGAACTCAAACAACGCATTTGCGATGCTTTACAAACAGTTAATAGTGAAACATTACAACGTGTTTGGCAAGAAATGGCATATCGCAATGATATTGTACGGGGGTTAAAGGTGGTCATATCGAACACCTTTGAAAAAAATTTACCATTTTCCCTTTCCAATGACATATTAATTAAAATTTTCTGTTTGTAATTATGGAAAATATTAAATTTTGTAATCGGATGAATCTTTCCTGATAACCCTGTATTATACAGTTGTTATATCACAACATCTAAGTATTTACATCTTAAATTGGCATTGTGTTTTCTGCATTAAAGAATATGTGAATCTGTCATTTTGAAAAGGGGTCTTTTCCAGATTTTTAAAATTTTTCATGATAGGCAAAAAAATATTTCGCCTTCCTGCATTATTAGTTAAACTACGTAAATTTAGTATTTATTATGTTTATAAGGCATCAATCCTGATGCAAAAATGTAACTTGTTAATATTTTTTGAAGCTGGGGGAAGAAAAGTTGGAGAAAAGGGGAGATGAGTTTTTAAAAAGTGGAGATGACCCCTTTTTAAAATGACCTTTTCAATTCATACATGAGTATTAGAGAGCGGTTGATAATTAATTGCAATGATGCTAAAAGATGTATAGACACATCGCACCTTCATCCATGCAAAAAAAACTATTTTTGAAAGATTTGCACATAGCACCCTCATACCCTCTTGTCTTCAAATTGATTGTTTAGTTTCACCAACGAGTTATTAGTTGTACCATACTAATAACTCATATGTGAAATTTATTCTTATAAGGCAATCCCGGAACTTAACGAGCCAAAATTCAATCTCTTAGACCTAGGTTTTTCTTTGGAATTAAGTCTTTCCTAACTGATTTTCTTATGTATTCCTTATCAGTTTATCAATCGCTCTCTGAAACTCATGTAAGTATGAATTATTTTTAACGCAGAAATCGGAATGCTAATTTAAGGTATTATGTTACAATTTTTCGAAAATAGGTTTTATTTCTTTTTTATTGGTGAAGGTGTCAAGTGTCTATCTCTCACATAACACCATTGAATATCTAATAAGTATAATGGTTCTCAAGATTTATTAATGGATATTCGATAATACTGAAAGATAGACACCTTACACCTTCATCATGAAAAAAAAATTAATTTTTAAAAATTGTAAAAGTTGGGACAAAACACATTCATCTACTCGTGTCTTCGTTTTTATAACACTTTTAACTTTAAACATTGTGGAGCTGAAATTTTTCTGTTTAAAAATTATATAATTTCATAGCAAATTAAAATATTTATACAGACGCAAGACTGCATGAAATTTTGTTATCAGTAGAAACAAAATTATATATATAATAGTTATGCAGAAAACACGAATATTCAAGTCTATTTAAAAGCATTTAAAAAAATTGACGATTTTTTCAGGTACTGAAATTCTATCTTTAGGGAATGTCGTTCATATTAAAAATAAATATTAAGATAGTATATACGATAACCTACAAAACGGATTAAAAATAACGATTAATGATGCAATGCATCACAAAATCCTTCGGAAGAATTTTAAATCATCTCATTCACTATAAATTTTGAAAGCGCATAGTATTGTTCCCGGCCCCCTTAAAGGTTGAAAAATGCTGAAATACTTAGATTTTTTTTTACTGCTTAATTTTTCCTATATATAACTCTCAGAGCTAAACAGAACAGTAGAATAGTAAAATTCATATGCATTAAGTCTTTTAATTTTTATTTAACAGAGCTCTGGAATTCATATTGTTTATTTAATGAAATGAAACAATGTAAGTCTATAGAATTAATATTCAGCATTCAATTGTCATACATCAGGCATAAAAATATACAAAACAATTATCAATTGATTATTAAATACACATAAAAGCATATAAATTTTATCATTTTCTCAGCATAAATACTCCTTTTTCTCTCTTCTTTTTAAATTTTTCAATTTCCACTCAATAAATTTTTCTAAACAGTTTGAAAATAAAATGGTTAATTACAATCCTTAGTTGTGATACACATCTCTTTTTTCCATTAACTATCTGTCATACATCCCACATTCATATTTTATTTCTGAACGATGACCAAATGGTAAGGGCACTGGCATTTGTACCAAAGTCTATGGATTCGAGTCTCACTGTTGGCACCTAGATGATGGTCATTTGGCTAGGGAGCTGGCATTCGGTAACAGAGTCCATGGGATCGAGTCCCACTGTTAGCATGGACATTTGTAGCCTTTCGGAATCGGCTTTAAGCAGTAGGTCCCAGTTTAATTAGCCCTCGTGTTGCAAAATATGACCGTAGCGCTCTAAATCCAAACCAAACTAAACCAGGTTTAATTAGCCCTCGAGTAGCAAAATATGACCATACTTCTCCAAAACCAAACCAAATTTACTCTTGGTATGAATGCCTGTAGCCGTTCACAATCGACTTTAAACTTTAAGACCCCTCCAATTAGTCCTCCTAGCAAAAGATGGCCCTTTCGGGCTCTATCAACCAAACGACCTTGTTTCTTTTTCTGATTGATTGAAATCTAACTATGACCTGAAGAGGAACCGACCTCATCCCCAATGGCTTTTTCGGCTGATATTCTAACCTCTAAACTAAAATGCCACGTCATTTTTCAAACATATATTATTCATGCCGGTAAACCACGAGAACCCCATACTTTCAAAATATGTCAAAAGGGTAGTCCTTAAGGCAAAAATATACAGCTTCAGCGAACCTAGGTTTCGACTTAGGTCCTTAGCCCCAGGTAGCCTTGGACCTGAGAATACATTTCCCTCCCACGTGCTCAGCGATTATGCCTTGCTAAGGAGCCATAATAAGGGCGAAATCTAAGTCCTGGGCTTCCCGTACGCAGAAGATGTATGTTTTGTTTTCAACCCCAGACTTTGTTCGAAAGCACACAATTTCTGCTAGTTGCTATTGTGACAACCACCATTTTTACCACAATCACATTTTTTTCTCTCCTTAAACCTTATGTTCACCCTTCCAAGAGACTAACTAAAAACAATTTCTCGATAAAAAGTCACTCAGTTTCTGCTAGCTTCCCTCCTGACAATCACCTCATTCACATTATTTCTCTTCTGTAGTCTGCTGTGTACTAACCCTATTGTATTCGTTCACCTCAATGTTAAACTATGGAGAAAGATGACTGTAGTACTCCAAATCAAAAGTACCTACTGTTGGCATGGATGCTTGTAGCCGTTCGTAATCGACTTTAAACTTTAAGACCCCTCCAATTAGTCCTCGTAGCAAAAGATGGCCCTTTCGCACTCAATCAACCACACGATCTCGTTTCTTTTTCTGGTTGAAATCTAACTGGAGAAGAATCGAAGTTACCACAATCACATCCGACTTCATCAGAAGTCGGTTCTGATGAAGTCGGAAGAGGAGTGAAGCTGACCACCGCGTTAGCGTATCCAGCAGGAAAAGACTACTAATGACCGGTCGTCGCGACGGCAACCCGCTCGTAGTCGATTAACCACAGGCTCCAACACCCGCACCATCCAAGTCCTTGTGTCCAACAGGGCAAAGATCATCCTCACAAAACTAAGTTCAGCTAACAACACCATTCGCTCGCTGTCCTACGATCAGACCATCCAAGAACCAATAAATTCAATTTAATTTCAAAACTCCTAGTTCCAACGTAGCCACCATCTGCCATCTACATCACTTTCAACTTTATTATTCAATATTAGACTTACATAACATATTACAAACGTCCTATACAACCAGTATAAGCAACCAAAATCTATACAACCAGTACAGAAAACACAAAAGAACATACAAAAGTATGCATCAAACAAAAGTAGTGGTAACAAATTACAAAGAGAATACAAGTAAAACAACAGCTAAACGAGCGAATTACGAACCACCGCAGTTGGTGACCTATGGAGAAAATGTGTCTACTATTTGCAGCTACATAAATACACATAATCCAATAAAAATTGTATTTTCAAACAGACTGAACTTTTCCGCAACTTGCAGCAGGTTTCATTTTATAAGTTGCGTCCATCAAAGGAATTTATGAGCATTTAAAACACACTACACTATATTTTCCCCCTAATAATTTAAATTTTAAAATATTATTTGCATTTTTTAAAAAACTAAAAATGTCCCAAGGTGTAAAACTTCTTTCTCTATTACGAAGTACAATTTAAAAAAAAAAATCTTTCATTCCAAGTCGGCAATCCTTGGACACATTTTCTCCATAGGTCGACATTGAGGTGATCTAATCCGATAGGGTTAGTACACACCAACCTTAAAACTGTTTACTTTGGCCACCCTTTATATATAGTAAACACCCTATTCCTTTAACGGCATAATGATAAAGAATTACGTGTTATATTTCCTTTAAAGTATTATTTAATTGCAGCATTATACCTATCTTGAGTCAGAACTTTCCTCTCCTCCAGTCCAGACGAGAAAAAAAAAAATGAACGCCTAATATCAATAAAAGAAATGAAAGCATTTAGTCCTCTCCTCGTAGAACATTTCTTTCGAGTATCTGAAAGCTGTTCATTACGGGTTTTTATTCTCCTAGCGAGTCATTCTTAAACAATCCGCAATGTCAGGCATCAGACAAGAATGCACGACGCGTGAAGAAAAGAAAAGAAAATAATTACTTTTACTCCTTTTCTTTTTTTTGTCGGTAAGTGTTATAAAGGCGAGCTAAAATAAGCTAATGCCTCTGTTTTATAGAGTTTTTAATGACGTTGGTAAATCTGATTAATCTTAATTATCAGGTGGTTTTTTTTTATAGATTTAAATAACAACATTTGTGAATATGTTAAAAATAAGTTTGGCTCTTTTAATTATAATTAAAATTGATGGTTTATAATAAAAATTGATTTTTTTAAATAGATTTGCTAAAAATAGCTTTAGTTTCTTTCTTTTAAAATGAAAATTTTTACTCGAATTCTGTAGTCACATTCGGGAAAAGATTACATTAAAAGTCTAACAAACTCCAATGTAGATGAAATTTTTTTTTCATTCATTTTACGTTCAGGTTAATATAAAAATTTTCTTTTCTGCTTATATTTTATTTTAGTTTATTATAACATACGTCTTTAATATATAATCATTGTAAATACTTATTGTTATGAACAAAAAAACATTGCTGAGTACACTGTAAAATATTAGTTTGAAACAAATACCTTGTTAGCTACACTATTTTAAAGTACAAAATGTTTTACAAATATTTCTTTTTACAATTTTTATGCAAATATTTTGTTGCTGAAGAATTTATTTAATCTTAATATATATTGCTTCAAATGTGCATACCTTTGTATAATAAATTGGTCTGTCTGTAGCTTACACCAGGTTTTATTTTTCTATCATTGTAATTCATAATGGGCATGCTAGTTATGTTCTGTAAGAATTTTCAGTTATATATATTCAAATTGTGCTTGATATTTGTACTGTTTCAGAATGATCTTAATAACGTTCCAGGATTTTGATTATACGCCATATTTATGGTTTATAAGTACCTATTACCACATCTTTCCCTACCCTGCCCTACACTACCTTACCTTACTTTACAATTTTAGATCATAACAACATAGTATTGAAAACGTCAATATATTTTTAACGTAAGATTACGTTCCTCAATAAAGGTCCTTCGAAGAGAAAAAATTTGTCCTGCGTCGCGAGTTATAATTTTAGCAGCGTGCCAAACCCAGTAGCAGTAAACAGTTAAACAGAAAAGTACCAAAATGCGTAAAAAAATTTTTTAAAGACTTTTTAAGGTTCTTTTTAAGATTGTTGTTACTTCATATAAAAGGGGCTCAATCATTTTATGATTTAAAGACAAACAATGGCATTAAGCACAATACTTTTGAGGAAGCAGCCATAGCTAGAGGTATTTTGTCTTCTGATGATGAATAGGAGAGAGTTCTAGAAGAGTCTGTAAGCACTCAAAACCCCTCTCAAAAGATAAGTAATCCCACACTAATAACTCGCGCTAGTTCCGTTAGAAGAGTCTACCTGAAATATATTTTTTAAAATTCATATATGGGATGTAGGCATTATTTTAAAGGACAGTTAGGGAACTTTAAAAGAATATCATGCACTAAAAAAATTGTTACTTCTACGGTTTTGACCGTAAGTTCCGAAGGAAAAATATCGTATTTTCTAGCTATGTTTTTTTAAACTTTAATGCAGTATGCATTCCACATTTGCACAGCCATAACTGATTCGAAGGAGATAGTTTAGTGAAAAAAGGAATACAGTCAATTCCGCTTAATCGTACCACATCGCGACGCGATCATTTTGGTCCTTATAACCGGCTGGTCCGATTAAACGAATATGCCCTATGTTATAAGACGGTAGTCGGTCCGAAGAATTTGGTCCGAATAAGCGGCTGGTCCGATTAAACGAATATGCCCTATGTTATAACATGGTATTCGGTCCGAAGGATTTGGTCCTAATAAGCGGCTGGTCCGATTAAGCGGCTGGTCCGATTAACCGGAATCGACTGTATCTAATTTAATATTTCAACACTTAAGTCTAATTTAATGTTTCAGTGGATTTCTGTTTTAAATTCGGGAAAAGTCGTTACAGTACTTACTCCCTCCCCCCTCTCCTTTCATCTGACGACTGTGCCACTACATCCCACTAGATTCTAAAGTCTCTCATCGTACATTCAGAACGTATGCTCAGTAGAAAATCTCCAGACAAAGTGACTTTAATGTTCTGTTCACGACTAATGTTTCTTTTTAAGCAAATGACAATTGGATAAGGAGCATGCTCAGTTACATTTAACATTTTTACCGTAAAATCAACGGCAAAGAATTATCAATCAAATTTCCCCGTATTTTACCATGGGGGAACATACATTCAAAGTTAATATTGAGAGTTTTTTAGGGAAATTTGTGTGTGTGAGAGAATGGGACAATCCTTAATTTTAAGAGTATAACTAAAACTTCTGAATTGCCGCATGGTATGTCGAAAGCTTAGTGCGTCTAAATCGGTGGTTCCCAACCTGTGGTCCGCGGGAGCCTCGGGAGTGGTCCGGCCCCACATATAAAAAAGTTGCCAAATGAATGAGGATTTTGAAAGCAAGCAATGTTCTTTTGAACTAGATGGGTCGAATATATCCGATGACTGGGCTTGTGGCGGCCCTGTGGTACAGCGCGTTGGTTTTCGGTGCTGAGGGTGCTGAGATCAAATCCCGACGTTGTGCCACGAAAAATGCCTCCGTTCGTGTCGTCCAATTTATAGGGGGTAATGCTGTCCGCCTACATGGTGCCCCCATAATAAAATGGGCAGTAAAATTGCGGCGTAGTATAGGCCAATGTTTAATTGCAAGTGCCTCCGCATTGGTTAAAAAAAATATCCGATGACTATCAGGTGTTGAATTAAAATTTCTTAAAAGTTTAACATTATTTTATTTGAATTCGATACGTTAGAATGCGAGTACGTTAATCCTGTATCCCTTTTTCCAGAGGGATATTCTATACACCCATACCCCTCGGAAGGTTCTCCCCCCTCAAGTCGGGGGGGGGGGAGGGGGGTCCGCACATGGTTCAATTTCTGGCTTAGTGGTCCGCAGACTTCTACGGGTTGGGAACCACTGATCTAAATGATACGCCCAGGGGCGAGAGGTAGCCTAGTGTTTTCACGTTGGCTTTCATTGCCGGGGGAGTTGCTCGGTTTGAATCCCGATAAGCGCCATTAAATACCTTCGTGTCTAGGCCGGTTATGGGCACGCAAATCTGTTCACCGGAAAGTCCCTCTATGAGGTCAGAGATTCTGGGAAAGGGTACGATCTCCCTAGTTGCCCCCGGGAGGTGCTTGGTCAAAATTGAGGTGGCACCTAGCTAAGACAGACTACGACCCTTGTGGTGTTGTAGAACCGGAGCCGCACTCCTCAGCCCGCAAAGCCTATATAAACCTGGTCTGGATCACTTCCGGCCAGGGTGAATTAGCAAGAACAACAACAAATGATATGTCCGCATTCAGACAGTTTTTAGATGATGTAATTTTCGGAAATCTCTAACATCTTGAGCTAATGTGCAAACAATGTACTACCAAACAATGGGACATGTGATTATTCATAGACTGTAGTAAAACTAAAACTTTTGAATTGTACCCCATGTATCTGTGTGTGTAGCATCAGTTTTTCCACAGTGAGATTTCTGAAAAGCATGAATTATAGGCAATATTCCCATCTGAGAAGTACGGCATAAATGTATACTTTATGACATTTGATATAAATTTTAGACTATTGTGTGTTACTAAAAGAATCTTCAGGAAATACCTATTTTGTTTCGGTTGGTTTGGTTTGGTTTGGTTTAGAGCGTTACAGTCATTTTTTGCTACACGTCGAGGTCTAATTAAACCGGGACCTACTGCTTAAAGTCGGCTCTGGACGGCTACAAACGTTCATGCCAAGAGTGGAATTCAAACCCACGGACTCTGGTACCAAAAGCCAGCACCCTAGCCATTCGGCCATCGTCTGGCCTTATTTTGTTTCGAATCCGTACTATTTCGAACCAATTCAACAAGCTTGAAGCAGCGCTTGACGAGCAACCATTTTATCTCGGTTGCTTCGAAGTTTGCATGAGATTCTTCTATACCTCTTTAAATGCATAATTATTTCTATTAAAATGCTCCAAGTGTAACTGTTGTATTGAATATATCTAGCAATTTATAGGGAAACAGTCGGATTTTAAGCTTGGAGCTAAATATTAAAGATAAGCTAACAGATCCGGTTTAGTAGCATTCACTTGAAATTTGATCAAAACAGAATACAACACTGAAGTTTAAAGGCCCCGAAGCTGGATTCTGTTATCTGTTAACTGAAATTATAATACAGAATTTTACTGCATTAGACAGCACTTTGAGTGAAAGAACAGTTGTTCAAGACAAATTCATTACTCAAACTTCACCATTTAAATATTCATGAAGGCACAACGTGTGATATTGTTTTGAGCTGCGACACGCATGTGTCTAGAAATGTCTAATTGAGTGTCCTGAAATAATTAGAGACAATTTTAGAAACTAGTGTAAGAATGCTCTCAAAAGTATCTGGCGTTCTCTTCCTCTTAAAAGTGGTCAGTATATAAGTAACTCTGCCAGATCACAACCAAAGTCTTCATTTGTAGATTTGAAAGCGCAGATTTATAGCCGTCTCAAAAAAAAAACTTCACTTACAGCGAAATTTAAACCTGCAGTTTCATATAACACGAAACAGTTTTTTATTTCAAAATCAGCGGTGGTTTTACATGATTGCTAAGTACGATATAACACACAACCAAGCAGCTGCAGCAGTGATTTAAGCATGCTGCCGCGATTTGCTGCATGCACCATAAGTGTAAACCAGCATTGTTCAGTATGAAGGAACAGCACAAGAAATTCTAGGCCTGGATCGTTCGAAGTTTCTCCTTTTCGAACGCTCCAGTTCAGACTCCATCAGTTCAAATGTCGGGTTTGATTCCTAATTTTGGCCCTGAATTTTGGCTCTCTTATTTGCTAACAATGAATTTATAGAACTTATTGCATGTTTTGTCTCATGCTCAAAAGTGGGGATGTATATCTTTTGGCACTTGTCTTGAGGATATTCGCCCATTGACACCAAGAAATATTTTTGCTACTTCTATGTGAGCACCATAAGTGTTGTTGTTGTTGTTTCCCTTGGTGTAGGAAATCCTAGACCAAGTCCAAAGGACCTAGGTCCTCAAATCCTAGGTCCTTGGTGAAGGGTAGTAAGCAGCTTCACTTTAAGGCGAGGTACCACTAGGACTGAAGTCTGACTTGACTTCGAGGAACATCGGTCCCGTAATTTTGAACCGAGTCAAGTGACGAGACCGGAACACTTGACTCCGCACCTCCAGAGGTAAATTTAAGAACTTGGAGGACATTGTAGCCACGACCTATTTTACGTGCCCCGACCATCATTAAAGAACAAGGCGGTGGATTTGCAGCGACGAGCATCGAACCCGGGACGTTCAGATCACTGGCCCGCTGGTCTTACTAACTGGGACACCGCGCCCATGCACCATAAGTGTAAACCAGCATTGTTCAGTATGAGCGAACAGCACAAGAAATTCTAGGCCTTGGGTGGGAACTGAATCGGAGCTCAAAGCTCTTGACTCTAACCATTACACGGCAGGAAAAGTGACACAATTCATAAAATGGCAGTTTGAGGTTATGTCATTGGAAAATATGTATGAAGTGCCCCAACGTGTACGAAAAGCGACACATCTCTATCTCGCAATTTGTCCACCTGGGCAGTTCTATCAGTTTTATTGTAATGCTAGTTCAAGCTGTATCGTATTCTTTAAGTTGATTTTTCTCAAATGCTGCATTTTTGAGTTGTGTCACTTTTCTTGCCGCGGTGCGATATATTATACGGTCGAAACCCGTTATAGTGAACCCGGTATCTAGCGAGCTCAAGGATATAACAAACGAAAATTTTGGTCCCGCCGTTTTCCTATTGTACGTAATTTAATTAGTATTGTGTCAGTTTAATGTAATCGATTTTAGTCGATTTAATTCATTAATGATAATTTTCAATAGATTTTAACGTTTTTAATACATCATTATTGAATACACATTGCAACTAATAAGTTATACATTTTGTGAACTCTAGCATTTTTTTCACGGTTCGGATATAGCGAACCACCGGATAAAGTGAACAAACCCTTTGGTCCCTTGAAGTTCGTTATAACGGGGTTCGACTGTATACAGTCGAACCCCGTTATAGCCCCGTTATATTTGGTCCCACCGTTTTCCTATTGCACGTAATTTAATTAGTATTGTGTCAGTTTATTGTAATCAATTTTAGTCGATTTAATTCATTAATGATCATTTTTAATAGATTTTATCATTTTTTAAATACATCGTTATTGAATACACGTTGCATCTAATGAGTTACACATTTTGTGAACTCGGACATTTTTCTTAACGGTTCGGATACAGCGAACCACCGGATAAAGCGAACAAAACCTTTGGTCCCTTGAAGTTCGTTATAACGGGGTTCGACTGTATACGTAAATATAGGTATAATGCATGTATATATTTGCATTATTAGCTATATATAACGTATGTATATGTGCGTATATATACATACACTTATATACACAAATGAACTATCAGCCATTAAAGCAAACAATGAGTACAGTCGAACCCCTTTATATCGAACCCGGTATATAACGAACTCCCGGATATAACGGACGAAAATTTTGGTCCCACCGTTTTCCTATTTTATTTAATGCTAATTTAACCTTTTATAGCGAACCTCCGAAATCTTAGGAATCGGCTATAACGAACATTTTTTTTCAGTCGACAACTGATTTTTAAACTTTTTAAGAATGTTGAAGATACAACGAATCTTGAAGAAGTTAAGAATGTTGAAGAAGATGATGATGAAGATTTACCTATCGCGACGTGGATAGAAAAGCTCAAAATTTCATCATTCTCAGATTGTGGCTTGCAATTGTTTGAAACATGTGATGATGAAGTTATCCCATGTGAAAATCCGACTGATGAAGATATTGTGGAAGAAATTAAAATGAATCATTCTGAAATCGAAGATTCTGCTTCTGGTGCTGATGAAGAGGAGCACATAAATGACGAAATCTCCACCATCTCAGATGCTACAGCAGCGATGAGTGTAATTAATAAGTTTTTGTCAACACAAACAGTGGAAGAAAGAGCGTTGGAGTCATTTGATGTATTGGATAAAAAGAAATTCATAAAATGTTTTTGAAATCGGTATCACGTCAGCCGAAGATTACCGATTATTTCTGTATCAAAACAGAAATAATCGGTGAGCAACAATTAAAGATAAAATCAATTTATTTCCATTTGCCTTCATTTTTAGTTAATTTAATTAGTAATGAGTCAGTTTTATGTAATCGATTTTAGTCAATTTAATTCATTAATGAGAATTTTTTAATAGATTTTATCATTCTTTCAATACGTCATTATTGAATATACATAGCAACTAATGAGTTATACATTTTGTGAAATCTAACATTTTTCTTAACTGTTCGGATATAGCGAACAAAACCTTTGATCCCTTGAAGTTCGTTATAACGGGGTTCGACTGTAAATGGGCTCTTCTCTCATGCATCATTATGCGACTTCATTGCATGATTAAATGAAACAAAAGTAGGATTCTCGGAAGAGATATTACACGCAAACTCATATTTCTGTGGGGCGTTTTAAAACAAGTAAAAATTGCCAAGAACAGGCAGATCACTTTGCTCATATCATTGCACAGATGGAAACAATTCCGATGAGTCAAATTTTCATAATTAAATCCTTTATAAAAACAAATTAATTTTCTCTTCGCCCGCGCTCAGAACTATGGAGATTTTTAAGAAAGAAGAACTAATTCTGCCCGTGTCTCTTCCGATATATTTCTGCGAATTGCAAGTGTCATTACATCTTTGACATCTGTTACCTGAATACCATCCAACATTCCTTCCCAATAAAATCTCGACCTTGTGCAAGAACCCATAGACACTGTTCTGCGGAAATTAAGACACTACTTAACAGCCCAGGACCGCTCTTCTTCGAAACCTAATCTCTCCTACCTGTTCGGCCCATTGTTTTTTTTTTCTTTCCTGCGAATTATGCAAATGGTCGGCTAAGGTCGAACTATTTCCCCACTTTCACGGCGTGGGTCGCAGTTTCGCGGAAGCCTCTTCTCTGCACTCGGCGCGGGCCAACGTTAGGTCTGCCCTATCGGGACCGACGCCCTGAGCGACGATTCGAGGAACTCCGTTGTTTGGTTGTGTCCCGTAAACGAAAGATTCGAAGAAACGTTCGGCGGTGGTTGAGTACGTGGGACTCGCGAGCAGACGTTCTGATTTTCAGACAAGTGTGCGTCTGAAGTCGGGTGTGAGGATGTGATGTCGAAGTGTGTGATGCTTTGTGAAATCGTACTGTTGAATAAGGAACATATACATTTTTTTTTTGCCATAGAAAGTTCTGTTTTTGCAGGGTGGCTCTTAAACTAAATGGTAGGAAAAGAAATCGTTTTGAGGGGTCGAATTTATGATTTCGATCACAACACCTGTTGTGATGATCATTCTGAGATTAAAATAATCAATTAATATTTGTAAGCAAGGAGTTCTCAGTTTATTCAACCTTATGCTGTATGATTTGTAAGTAGTGAGATGTTAACCCTTAAGTCGTAAAGTTTTACTGCATCTTAAATATTAAATTCACACTTTTCTCACATACACACACTGATATATATATATATATATATATATATATATATATATATATATATATATATATATATATATATATATATATATATATATATATATTCAAGTACATACACACTTTTATGTATATGCATACATACATATGTTGACTCTGAAAATTAACATTTGGAGAACAATATCGCATTATCTATAGTGCCAACATTATTGTTAAACGAAGCACTATTTCCTAAAAAGTTCAAGTGTTACTACCATTTCATTTCATTTCAGTTAAAATCTAAATTTTCTTTTCTTTCAGTTTCTCTATGTATGTATGTGTGTGTGAATATATATATATATATATATATATATATATATATATATATATATATATATATATATATATACAGTGGAATATCGATCGATCGTTTTCGGATCCATCGTTTTTCCGTATGTGTCGTTCATTTTATCCAGTCTCAACGATCATATTGCTTTGTCATGTTTCCGCATCTATCGTTTTCCCGCATTTATCGTCCATTTCTGTCGGTCCCTTGAAAAACGATAGATCGAGATTCCACTATATATATATATATATATATATATATATATATATATATATATATATATATATGCGCATACACACACAAATGTTTTATTGGGGAAAAGGAATAAGTTTTAGCTTTAACTCTTGTAAGAAATTTGTCATTTCCTATATGCTTAAAGTCGAAAATGCCTGAAAAAGTTGCAAAAATATGCTTTTTAGCAAAATCGAAATTATTTGGCAAGAAGTATTATACAGATGTTTCTGAAGAATGAGAAATATATATGTACACAATTTCTAATAAAGTTGAAAAGCTACCGTCTTCATCTACCTCTTGATGTTTAATACTGACTTAAAGAATTTTCCCCTTTAGGCACCATCATATGAAGCAAATACGGGCCAACATTTTAAAAATACTCATTAGGGCCAGAGGACAAGGGAATGTCATACACCACTTGATAAAAAGGGTTGTAATATTTTACAACACAAGAACTAATTGATAGTACATACATCTTTTTATATTTTACGTTGTGCTCGTTAAGATGTATACTTAGAATGAAGTTTCTGTTTCGAGAAATTAATATCTCAGAACCATATCAGACACTTATAAGGTTGATTAACGGCTTGTCAAGGAAGTTCAGTGAATATAGGCCCAGGAATTCAAAAATTGCAGGTTTGATTTCTGATCCGGTCATAATAGATTTTTAATAGGAGGAAAACGTAAGGAGGACGTACATTGCAAGAGATCTAGCCGTTCAAAGGCTTGTAATATTTTTAAAGAAGGTTTTAGCGTGTTCGAAAAATTTTGATCTAAATTTTTTTTTCCTTTGTAACTAACCTCTGATTTCCTATTTTTAACATTCCTTTATAAAAATTACAATTATATTAAAAAATAGGGATGAAAAATTTAGTCCCTTATAAATATCGGTATTTTTTTTTTCTGAAAAAGCTCCGTACCTCGCAGTGAAAAAAACTTTAAAGGTGAGATTCGAGATGCTTGAACATTTCCAGCTTTCTTTCTTAACCCTTACGTCGGCTCATCGGTCTAAGAGACCGCTGTTGCACCTGTTCTGAAGAGGGGGGGGGGTGATCAGACTGTTGAGGGTTTGTGAGTTCTTCAGTCGGGTCCTGACCTTTAAGTACAACACATCGGAGATTTTCTCCCGCTCGTATTTTGTCGATAAATTTAATCTTTGTAAAACATGGTCGTTCTTTTGAACCGATGAGCCTTGAACCGTATTAATTATCTGTCAGTCTGCATGCATTCTATTTCTAAGATCTTTGTTTTATTGTTGTAGTTAGCTGGCTAGTACTAGCCAGCTTAGTACTACTGGTTTCCATAGTACTACTGACCAGTAGTACTATCCTACACGCTAGTACTACTGGTTAGTAGTACTAGCATGGCTGAAAAATTCCTCCTGTTTCACAACGAACCAGACATTTTGTCTCTCTCGCACTATCACAGATTGAGGAATCGGATTGTGAAATTTTTGTTGAATAATCTATTTTTTATTTACCCTTTTCAAGAATGAGAGGTGGCAGTAGTTTTGCATTAATGACTTATAACTGCGAAAAACTTATAAAAATAGGAAAATATCCTAATTTTTATAGCGTGGCGGTCTGTGAGACCGATAAGCGGGGGAACAGTATAAAGACAGATGAGCCGACGTAAGGGTTAAGCTTGCTTTAAATAATCGATGTTTAAGATATAATATTTCCTTTTGCATGTAGCCTAAATGTACGATATGGTCATATATAACTATAACTTAGCATATTGTAAGTAATTCTTCAGAGAAATTAAGATAGTAAATTACAGAAAGAAGGAACTTACAGTCGAAATTTGTTTTGACAGAATTAACAGGAAATAACAGAAAATCTGCACTTAGCGCTACATGCAGCAAGATTCTGTAGCAATAATAGTAAATACGAAGAACCAAAGCAATAAAACGAGGCATTCAACCGGTCTCTTCATCAGGAAGCCTAACCAAATCGGTTACCTCAAGGGAGAACTTTCTGAATAGGATGCAGGTCTAGCCAAAAGACATCCCAAGGCCTCGAGATCCCCACATGGAAACAGAAAGTCAAATACATAAGGAAATACAGAAGAATAGAATAGAATTACAGTGGCAAACTCACCCTACACCGAGCCAAGTGATGGCCGAATGCTAGGGCACTGGCATTCGGTTCAGATCCTGTGGGTTCAAGTTCCACTGTTGGCATGGATGTTTGTAGTCGTTCGGAATCGGTTTTAAACTGTGGATCCCGGTCTAATTAGCCTTAGTGTAGCAAAAAAATTGACCGTAGTGCTTCCAAACCACCTTACACCGATAATTTTTGAAGTGACTAATTAGTCGGTATTAAACATCTAGGGGTCAAAAAATCATCACTGTTATTGCAAATATTTTATCCTATATAGTTATGAGTGAAAGATATTATAAAATTTTATAGTTTAAATTGCTGTGGAAATTAGTAAACGTAATAACCTCAAAGTTGAAATCTAACCTTTTGTCATATATTCCAATTTTTATTCCGTTATCTTGAATTTCAATTTTAATATCCAAATAAGCAGCATATTGATTATCTTCATTTGGTTTATTTAAAATAATTTCCTTTGGGTAAATTTGATTTATAAATTCAAGATCGTTGCAGTTCAAAACTATCAGGTCATCGATATATCTAGAACCGGAAAGATTATTTAAGCTAAGAAATTTAGTTTCGTAAGAATGTAAGAAAATGTGAGCAAAGGCGCTGGGAAAACTATTACCTATTGGTATACCCTTTATTTGTTTTAAAAAACCCATGCCGTTAAAGAGGAAGTTTTCAAAAATATTAAATTTACAGAGATCAATCCAATCGCATTTTGAGATTAAAACTCTATCCAAGTAGGAATCATACATTTCTGAACGGATATTCATTAAGTTAGCGTGGGGAATACTAGTAAATAGTTTTTAAGAATCAAACGTGTGTATATTTTCATAGTCTCAAAAATATTAAATTTACAGAGATCAAATTTACATGTAGCCGAAAAGTACGATATACTCATACATAATATATAGATGAAACTCAATAAATTGCACTGTCGTACGTCATAATTTCCTTTGTAATTTAACTGGTTACTTTTCTTGTTTATGAAAGAGGCGTTTTGAGCATCATAATTAAGGAAAGATGTATGCAGTAAAGTTATAATCCCAAAAATATTTAGTTAAAAAAATCACCAAACTCTTGAGACAATCTCAACCTGAAATAACATAGGATAAATTCTGCACCCAGATCACTTTATGAAGTACGCAATTGAACAGCGCTTAAACGGGTCAAATACTACTGTAATGAAGACGAGAAGCTGACAGTTGTTTGAACTGGCGCTCATCGGCCTTCCTCGGGGAGCAGTAAAAGCAAAAGAAGTAACAGCACGAAAAACAGACATCTATATATAGCAACGGAAACAGATATGGCGTAGACAAATTAAAGGACTATATCATTATTTTACCATTATGTTAATATGTAATATTTATATAGTTAAATAAATGCCAGGCACGTATGCCTAAAATCTGCATGAGCGTGTTAAAAAGCATGTACAGACAAGATTTAGAAGGTCCTGGGAAATTGAAACAAGCAAAAGGCTGCTGTGTACTAACCCTAATGGATTCGCTACCCTCAGCGTTAACCTATGGAAAAAATTGTCTACTATTTACAGCTAAATAAATGCTGATAATCCAATAAAAATGGTATTTTTAGATAGCCTGAACTTTTTTGCACCTTGCAACAGGATTTATTTTATAAATATCGTCCACCAAAGGAATTTATGAGCGTTTAAAACACACCTTACCAGATTTTTTCCGATAATAATTTAAATTTTTAAAAATTACTTGCATTTTTTAAATGAAAAATTCCCCAGGGTGTAAAATTTATTTCTCTATTACGAATTACAATTTTAACAAAAAGTCTTAAAATCCAAGTCTGCAATCCTTGAACAAATTTTTTCCATAGGTTAACATTGAGGTAGGCGAATCCAATAGGGTTAGTACACAACAGCCTTAATAAACATTTTTTTCTTGCGTTACTACACTAGAAACGTTAGGAAATTCTCCTTTATGCATCTGAGTCACATTTAGTTAATTCAACGTCGCCAGTCATCCTGAAAACTCAATATTATAGAAAAACAATCTTTCATTACATCTAAAAATCCTACTTCCTTCCAATCAATAGTGCATTTGTTCAAGTCGTTGGATATTGCGAAAGTGTTCCAGATGGCATTTGTCCTGTCCTTAAGCACACGCTTCCAAAATGTGACGTAAAATGGTAATGACTTTGGCACAAGGGGTTTTACGTGAGACGCCAGGCGTTCGTCAGATAACCATCATCCAGCCTCCCCGTACAGCACTTGACACTTACTAGCTACCGTTCACTATGGGCAGCCCTTATTTTTCATTTAATTTAATTTTGAGTTATATTATTCACTGGGAGAGGATATATTTTAAATTTACAACATATAATGATAAATACAGAGCTGAGTCATAATTAACATATATAATGTTGACTAACTTACCTAGGTACCTAATAATTTCCTATAATCCTAATGCATACCCTCCAGCATTATATATAATAGCTTTAATTTTTAAGATTTATTCTTTGTTAATAAATTTTATTTCATTCAAGCTGCATATATACTTGTTGATTATCCCGTATCTCATGGTATCACCAAAATTAAATGAACTATGGATATTCTAAGCTTATTTTTTTTCACTTCGATCTGTAAATTTGACAGAAATCATACTGGCTCTTTCTGATTATGGTTTCCCCAAGCTTATTTTTCTTCACTTCGATCTGTAAATTTGACAGAATCCAAAGTGGCTTTTTCTCATTATGGTTTCACCAAGCTTATTTTTCTTCACTTCGATCTGTAAAGTTGACAGAATCCATACTGGTTTTTTCTGTTTATGGTGTCCCCAAGCTTATTTTTCTTCACTTCGATCTGTAAATTTGCCAGAATCCGTATTGGTTTTTCTGATTATGGTCTCTCCAAATTTATTTTTCTTCACTTCGATCTGTAAATTTGACAGAATCCAAACTGGCTTTTTCTCATTATGGTTTCACCAAGCTTATTTTTCTTCACTTCGATCTGAAAATTTGACAGAATCCAAACTGGCTTTTTCTCATTATGGTTTCACCTTGGGGTTCCATAGGGCTTGGTTCCTTTCGTGGTTTGCCTATAACATTGCGCTTTATTTTGCTAATTGTTTGATTTGCAATTAATTTTAAGTTGTGTGCAGCAGCATGGTCAGTCTAAACATCAAGCTATTCAGAAACATATCTAATTTATTGAAAATTTCTGTACTAAGTCGAAGAGACATTGATTACATCTGCTGCCTCCCTCCTCTACTTTTGATTTCTTTTCAAAGTATACCGTATCTAATTTCCCTTGTGTAATTGTGCTTATACAATGCAGTATGTTATGCAGGAAATTTGAATAGCCTAGTGTCCACATTGTTTCAACCTTATGCTCATATCCATTGTTCTATTTTTCCATTGATGGGATAAAATTAGATGAAATATTGCCTTCGCATGCTTTTAATGCTAGCCTAAAATTCAAGCTAAATGTCCTTTAATAATTTTTCGTAAGGGTATGTTTCTTGTTTCGAATAAAAAGAAAATGCACTGTTTTATTTTTGTGTTTAAATTGTTCAGTTATAAAAACAAGAGTTCCAGTGGCTTAAAAATATTTATTTTAAATTCCCCAACAGCATTGAAATATAAAATTTTTTTAGTAATGTTTGTTCTTATTAAAACTTTTGATAGCCTTAGTTTCAACATATTTTTTGTTTGGTAAAAGAACAAGGGCAATCCAAAAAAGAAACATAATGGACTCAATAAATGTGGAAGGAATTGTATAAAGTCTGAGGGCCTGTTCATATAAAATTGATCAGCGTCATCCTTAAAGATTCCGTTGGCGCTGATTGGATAAATGAGCCGATGATTAGTCTGATTGGTTAAAAATTATCACGCTGACGGATTCTATGTGAACATGCTCTTATTCATTTACGTTTCACCTCAGCGTGCAAGAGAAGTGCGTGTAACTGTAAGAAATATGAACACCATGAGATTCTTGGGCAACTTAATTTTGGAAAGAGAAAACTATTTTCTCATTGCAAAATTAAGTTTGCTAAAAAGAAAAGCTAAGGGCAACATCAAATGAGCAGAGTGAATAGATAGAAATTCGATCTCAAAGAAAAGATGAATCAGTAGGCCAGCTACTGCCCTGTTATGTAGAATGTAGCTTGTTGTTACAACCATCAAATCTACAATATTAGCAAAAAATTGGAGGACACAGTTATAAATTGACCAATATTTGAAGTACAAGGTGCGGCCATTAATTTCCAGGACTGATCTAATAACTCCAGAAAATATTACAGGAAATGCTTACCTATTTAATATGTTTCGAAGTAACTCCCTGCCCTAATTCACTACTGTGCTCGGCTGTGTAAGTTTCGGAAACATCTTTTAAAGTCCTCTTTCGGAATGCTCTTTAATGTGGACGTCATCGTTTTCTTGATGGCTTCGACATCCTCAAATCTTGTTCCCTTCAGCAAATTGGCCCAGCATGAGGTCGTGGAGATGCAGCATCCTCCATACTTTCCGAACTTAGCACCGGCAGACTTTTTCTTGTTTCCAAAACTGAAAGATTTGCTGAAGGGGACAAGATTTGAGGATGTCGGAGCCACCAAGAAAACGGTGACGTCCACATTAAAGAGCATTCCGAAAGAGGACTTTAAAAGTTGTTTCTGAAACTTATACAGCCGAGCACAGAAGTGCATTACGGCAGGTGGGAGTTACTTCGAAACATATTAAATGGGCATGTATTTCATGTAATATTTTCTGGAGTTATTAAATCACTCCTGGAAATTAATGGCCGCACTTTGTATTATCTGTTGCTGTTTGAAGCAAAGATGGTTGGTCTTTCGCTGCAACTCCTACTGTACTTAACGCTGAACAATCGCCACTGATGATTACAATGGCACTGATAACGGATACTTAGGGTGATAAAAACCTTTAAATCACGTTTACTAACGCCTGATGGTAATATTATTTGCTGATACCATGGTTAACTCAGCTTTGTAGTGTGTGTAGTACACATGCTACTCATACATCTCACACAGGTGCAGTCCCACTCCCGATGGTTTAGTGAGGTCATCGGTTTTGCCCATGCTTTCGCCTATCTGGAATTTTAAGAACCTGATCAGGCAATGGTGCATAAGAAAGGCTCTTGATCCAGAAATCTTCCGTTACTCTCTGTTACTGCCTGTCTACAGCTCAACTGCAAATTGGCACAAATTGCCGAGAAATTTGTTAGTGATAGATATCTACAGCTTTTTCCTGTTTTGCTGATAACATTACATGTATGAATATAGCAAGTTTGGGATTCCTGGCAATTTGTTAAGGCTACTGTATGCTTGTATATTATACGCTGTCGATTAGAAGCTAGTCACTACAAAACATCCGTGGACAAACATGGATGCGACAGCCACAAAGGGAACTGTCGTGCAGTTTGAGTACCCAAAGGGTTGAGTGGTTGCATAATTCTGGGGATCATTACGTGCCGCATCGTGCGTAACCCTTTCGCTCCTGACGGCATGCGAGATACGCTTCGCGCGCAGCAGAACGTGAAATCGGACCCCACAAAGCATACAGAGATAATCATCTTCCGAAAGGGGAGTCATAGAGATCGACTCTATAATTGCAGTCGAAATGGAGACCAAAAACAAATTGTTTCTGGAGATTATTTTCGCATAAATCACGGTCTACCCATAATTATTCACTCTCACTCGCACGCGCTGCGGGATGGAGTTACCTGAATGTCAATAGAGAGTGGGATTGGCGAGGAGTTGTGGGAAAAAGGGAGAAAGGAATTATAGCCAAAAAAAAAAAAAAAAAACTCTCTCACACGTGAATTGCGGCTGGTTATATTAAAAGTACCAGTACTTCTATTCTACTTATGGAAATAAAACGCTTTTGGAAGGAAGCCATAAATTAAAAACTGCGCATTGTACAAAAAAAGAGGTACATGAACTTGTTTATTCAGAATTATCCAATCAAGCTTGAAAGAAAATTTGTTTTAAGATTTGAACATCGGTAGAAATCATATTTTAAAATACTAATTAAATAAAGATACAAATTTCAGGTAAAATCTGTATATATAAAACAGTTCCGCAACTGACTGACTGACTGACAAATAACGCACAGACCAAACCGCTGGACCTAAAGGGTGGAAATTTTGCATGGCGATTCTTCTTATAGTGTAGGGCTGCACTAAGAAATATTTTTGAAAAATTCTTCTTAAATTTAAGATTAATTTTTAAGCTGTTTTTGTAACCTTCTTTAAAGTTTGCATTTAAAATAATAAATTGAGGATTTTAAAATTTACATCACAAGAAAGATCATAAAAATTCCTTTAAAATGAAATCTTTTTCGAATCTTTACCTCCATTTTCTGATTTTTGGTAAATTTTTAGAGATTAATTTTTAGAATTTAATTTATTAAAGGTGATCACATGGTTTCTTTTCTTTTTGTGATACTTTAAATTAATTTTGCGTCACGTGCATATCAACGAAATAAATTGGCAAAAAAATATTAAAATACGGTAAAAGATCAAATTTAAGCACTAGACTAATTGAGATGGAAGTTTTTAAAGAATTTAATTCAAACTAAGTATGTTTTGTGGATATAAAACATGCAAATTAATTGCATCCATTGACCCTTTGTATTTAATTTGAATAGTTTCTTCTACATTTTTTTGTCTATAAAAATATCCGTTACGATTTTTTTATAAATATATATTTTTTTCCCCATTAATTGCATACATTGACCGTTGTATTTAATTTGAATGTACTCCGTAGCGAAGCATGGGTATTCAACTAGTAACTTATATTTAAATAGCACGGAAATCACCAAATACGTGATTTCATATATAGATATTTATGTACTATGCATTTGTGTGGAAGTACTTATATTTAGATGCACCTGTCCTATTGCCTATCACAATGCCTATCACAATATGTGTATCTTTATGAATGTTTCTGCGTTCAGCGTTTATACCTTTTTTTACGAATGAATATTATGAATGGGAGTGTAGATTAAAATTATATGATTGTGCATAGCTATGTACGGTTATGAATATGAAAGTTATTTAGTATGTAAAAGAAGGGGAGGGCTGATTGATTAAACCCCATCACCAACTTCCCCTCCTAAATTCGGATCTTTTATATATTGAATAAATTCTATTAAGCAAAGATGCTCCATTATCCCCTCCAAGTTTTTACGCAGGATTACGTTCCTCCATAACGGTCCTCCGGAAAGCAAAATTTCAGATGTCCTGCGTCGGGAGTTATAATTTTGGCACCTCGCCAAACCCAGTCTGTATCGCTTGGGCAAACAGTAAACTATTAAAAAGAAAAGTGTATATATATAGTATAAGTGTATATAGGTGGGGACCCCTGTTGCCCCTGCCTAGTTACGGCACTATATATATATATATATATATATATATATATATATATATATATATATATATATATATAAAGTATGTGTGAATACATGTATGCACAAGAACAATTTTTCAAACAGACATGCAACATGTACGAGTAGCTATATATATTTAAATATCCCACATTCTTAAGCCGGATGATGGCCGAGTGGCTAGGTCGCTGGCATTCGGTACTAATGTCCGTGGGTTCGAATCCCACTCTTGGCATGGACGTTTGTAGCCGTTCGGAATCGGCTTTAAGCAGTAGGTCCCGGTCTAATTAGCCATCGTGGAGGAAAAATTGACCGTAGGGCTCCAAACCAAACCAAACCAAACCCACATTCTCAAAGAAAGGTATTTCCTGTTGTTCATTTTGTGCCATGTTTTCCTCTTATGTGTGTGTACACATTTTTCTGTTAGAATGCAGGGAATCCTACCAACCGACTAACCAAGTCACCTTTGTGAGTGCATATACAATGTACGGATACATACGTTTCTTTCCCTTGCTCATTTACTCCGATAAAACCCAAGCATATTGGGAGATAAGCCAGAGGTGTGTGCTTTTGACTCCATGGATGTGTATTGCTGCTTAAATGTTGTTTACCATCCTTTAGTGGCCTATTTGACATCGGAAGTTTCCTCTTTGAATCCATTCTTCCCTTTGTGCAGCCAAGGTACACATTTACCATCAAACCTCCCACAATGCGGAGACCGTAAACGCCAAGAGACAAAACCACCGCGGGCGATGAGCTGTCACATTGTGTTCTAAATACAGGATCACCGTAAAAACTTCAACGCGATAAGACGCCGGAGATAAGATGTCGCTACTATCAGGTAGCAGGATCTTTCGTTGCTCGCACTATGCCAGGAATGCGCGGCTCTGAAAGGGTAGACTACGTGCGTGTTCCGGGGGTGGACATTCTTTACCTGCCAAGGTGACGAAGCATTTGTAGCGTAGGTCCGTTTCCTGCAGCTCCCGGGGAATCGAGAGAGGGTTGTTGAGAAGAGAGAGGGGGGATATCGAGATAGATTAGCGGTGAGAGTGTTTGCTGGGAATGAGTCAAGGATGAGCATGTTGTTTGTAAGCATCCGGATGGCGTTTAGAGAGGAATGTGTCATTCATCAGTTTGCGTGGGAAAAAAAACTGCTAAATATTTGGGGCGTTCATTTGATGGATTGTTTTAATTTCGGCAATGTGCCTCTAGGGATATGTGTATTCATTAAGGATGTTTTTTGGGGGGTATTGAATTAAAGAATGTAATTCGACTAAGAATTTGATTTTACTGAACTAACCAAAACAATAATTAGTTTTTGTACTCACCTCTCCATTTCTTTCCACTACAGACTAATTAGGCACTCGGACACAAATAAATATCTCAAAGCCGAGGAATTCTAGTTTAATGAAATTTGATTCACATATAGGCATCTTTCATGATGCACTTATATCCACTGAATATACGCAGGCCCAGATTTCCGCATGGGCAAGTGGGGCACTTGCCCAGGGCCCCCAAAATTATGGGGCCCCTAATTTAGTATAAAGTTGTACATAGTTTTGAGAATTTGTTTTTTGGTTAATATAGTAAAGGGGTGCAGTGGCGGATACAGAAAAAAATCCTGGGTGGAGCACAGTGCACCCACTATAGTGAAAGCATGCTTACGTCCATAAGCGTTTCTGGTTTATTTATTTATTTTTTTTTTTGGGGGGGGAGGGGGGAGTTGTAATAACCCCAGACTGTGATTTATTTTGAATTTCAAAAGAAAATTTCATGAATTTATTCATTAACATTAAAAAGTAAATTAATTAATTAACACTTCTTATTAATATTCATTGTTTTCTTCAAATTTTTGACTTGTCGGTCGAAATTTTATTTGAATTTCTGGTCCCGATTTAAGGGTGTCCTGGGTGAGTGTCCCACATGTTCATGTGGAAATCTGGTCCTGAGAAGGGGGGACATGCCCCCCTCTGGATCTGTCCTTGAAGGGGGCCCCCAAAGTCTGCTTTGCCCAGGGCCCCATTGTGTCAAAGTCGGGCCCTGAATATACGAATGATTAACAAAGAATGTATTTGATTATAGGCATTTTTACCGACAGAGTATGTTTTTCAAAAACTACTGTCCGTTTTCCCACTATGAAAAACAAAATCCCACTTCAATAGAATAAGAATTCAAAGTTCGGTTTGCTGATCACATGATCTCAGCATTATACGAAGATATGGTCATGCCAGACGAATCGGCGCCCAGAATTCCACAGCTGTCTGTTTTCGAGTCATCAGGGGGGAAGGTGGTAATTCTCCTAGCTGACCACCAATGATTTTAAAGAAGATATTTTAATTTAAATGAATATTTTTTAAATTGATATTCTGTTTAAAATAATACAAGTTATATTTCTATGTGCCCCTTATAAAGGGCTTAAGTTAAAAACAGTGATTTAAATATACCAAGTTATTGGCTTTTATACCAATCGCAGAGCAATAATTTCGACCTGAATCTTTTGTACAAAGATTTTTTTTTTTTTTTGGCTAATGTCCCTGGGGGCTGACGTCATTACACCCCAGTCCAGTGTACATATGAATACAAGGAAATAGAAACAAACAAATCACAGAAGAATTTTATTAACAAACGATGACACCGGCGATGGACGATGGATTGCAACTCCCATTTCTAGACCCTTTCCATTTCTAGATCCTTTTGCAGGCGGGAAACTGACCGGTTTCCCAGAATACAACCAAGTCTTATGCGGGAATCGAACCCGCGCTCTCGGCGTGGCAAGCTGATGCCTTAACCACTTAGCCACTGGGCGACACAAAGCAATGTACTTTTGTACACAAAATTGATATACTTAAGTCTTTTATACAAGTCAAAAGTTTTTTTTAATCAATACTAACAAATATCTAAAAATCACTTTTTTTGACTTAATATTTTTATACCATATTTTTATGCTTTTTATACCAGACACCATAGATTTGTCAATGGGTAGCTCGTTAGCTCACTGTACACTTATATTGGATAAAAGGTGAAGCACATATTTCCCACTTCTCATCATACATATCTGTGCACAGGTGGCAAAATACTATAAGAAACTTTTCTTAAAAAAATTGAGTTTTTCACATTCCGAATTCTCATTCGCCAATATTTTCTATATAGTGTAAGAAATAGCCAACTAGTTTTCTGAAACATTGGTACCACGTTTGCTCATGTAAAACAAATTACTGATTTTTCCCTACATCTTAAATCTTAGAATTGCTGTCATGTAAATTTCTTATAACATTTTGCCATCTGACCACAGATCTATCGTGGTAAACAGGGGGGCATTTTAGTCTTTCTTCCTAGCAATTTTTTTTTCCTACTACGGTAAAAATTCTCAATGGATGGTATATATTTCCGGTATGACTGTCTGGAAGATAAGTTGTCCCTCGTATATGCTGGCAAGGGTCTATCCATGCATTTTGTATACTCTTCATCATCACTGGCACCACAGCCAAGTGTGGGCCTTGATCTTCCAAAGGAATTTCTTCCATGTTGGCCTGATCATATTGTAGCCTTTCGATTCCTACAATTTAAAATGTGAGTCCATGTCAATAGAATCAGCAACTTTGTTTCAGTCTACTTCTGGGTCAATTGCCAATCGGTCTAACCATAAATTTTCCCCCAATGTTACTATCTTCAGGGAATCGAATTAGATGACCAGCCCATTTCATTCTTTGTACTATGTACACTCTTAGATGGAAGTATTTTTGTCAAATCTCCGCGAAGAGAGGATTGTTGGTGCTCTTATCACATGACATAAAGGCACATTCACATTCTTCATCTCAATAACAATAAAAATTCGGTTCGAGATTTTAAATGTGCACCAAGGTGTTATAGATTAAATTCGTAGGTATTTCTATATTGTTTCATTGATAATTTTGGCGAGCTTGAAAAAAAAACTCGCAACGCAAATCTGTCAAAAAGATTACATCAGCATATCAGTTATAAAAATGAATATTTTACTATACAAAAAAAAAGTTTAATTTTTCCCCTGAGAACGGTACTTATTGTAGATAGTGCATAAGTTGTAGTGAATTTCAAATTAAAACTGGCATTCTCGATGCTTTTCACTATATATGATATACATTTTAACATTTATAAATATATGCTAATAAAAACTAATTTATATATATATATATATATATATATATATATATATATATATATATATATATATATATATATATATATATATATATACTAGCTGAAAACCCGCGCTTCGCTACGGAGTACATTCAAATTAAATGCAACGGTCAACGTATGCAATTTATGCCAAAAAAAAATATATATTTATAATAAATGCGATGATCAATGTATACAATTGATGTAAAATATATATCTATCTATATATATATATTTATAAAAAAAATCGTAAGGGATATGCATTTTTTTTGGGATAATATCCAATCGTCTGCTGCATTAGAAAGAGAAAAAAATATTTTTTTTGTCTATTTAGTTGTTACGCACGTGACGATAAATTTATTGAAAGTACCAGAAAAAGAAATCCCGTGATCAGCATTTAATAAATTAAATTCTAAAAATTAATCTTTAAAAATTCACCAAAAATCAGGAAATGGAGGTAAAAATTCGAAAAAAATTTCATTTTGAAGGAATTTTTATGATCTTTCTCGTGATATAAATTTTATAACCCTCAATGTATTATTTTAAATGCAAACGTAAAAAAAGTTTAAAAAACAGCTTAAAAATTTAATTTAAAAAAATCTAAGAAGAATTTTTGAAAAATCTTTCTTAGTGCACCCCTACACTATAAGAAGAATCGCCATGCAAAATTTCAGCCCTTTAGGTCCAGCAGTTTGGTCTGTGCGTTGTATGTCAGTCAGTCAGTCACTCAGTGAATGAATGAGTCAGTTACGGAACTGTTTTATATATATATATTATAAACTATCTGGAAAAAATTGCCCGTTGTCTTTTCTCTCCAAGAATACTAATTGTATCAGTTTGAGTAGATTTTTACATGAACAGTAGGCAAAACGCAATGTAGTGTGAAGTTTCTGGAATCTTAAAAACTTATTCATGTGGCAATACATGCGTATGCCAATTACTATTCAGCCACACCAGTCAAATTCAGTTAAGGGAAAATAAGTTTTTATATCCGCCGCATCCTTCCTTGGTTTAATCTTCACAGACGCCAGCTCTTGAAATTATTCATTATTAGGACTCACGCATCAGTCCACTTGATTTCGCTTCATAACTTTTTGCCAGTCGCTACTGTACAGAGCATCCAGATGTACAATATTTTTTTCCCACTGTTATTGAAACGTCAAATTAAAACAATTTTTCAAAACGGTGAAAGTACCGCTTATCTCATTACACATCTTCAGACACTAACTGCCATGTTTTAATAGTGTTTTTACTTTTTTTTCCACGTCCCACTGAATGCTTGGAAAAAAGGGAGAAAAAAATAAGCGAACATCCTGTCCGTCGGAGCTTATAAAAAAAAATCTTATTCCAGCGTAAAAAAAAAAGAGAAAAAGTAGCGAGATAAAAAGTGAAAAATAAAAAAGGTTATGGAATAAAAGATTTTTGCATTATTTGTGTATTAAGGGCGCCGCCTTTTCATCGCGCATTGTGGTCACGTGACACCTTTTTGTAGTGGCTTCACGTAGAAGTCTACGAGATTCGTTGTCTTTCTCGGTGCGTTTGGCAGCCACTTGGCGATATCAGATAATGTTTGGGCATTAAAAATACCGCGCCGGTGAGCACCGTCTGAATTCAAAACGTCATATTAAATTCGCCATGTTTGACCACCGAAAAATATCACTTCTCAAATTTTGAAAGGTCAATGGGAACGTTAAGTATTTTTATTTATTTATTTATTTTAAGGACAAAGTTTTTCACTTGTACATTTCAGTGGCGGATGAATAGGTTGTGCATAATATTAAAAAAAAAAAGCTTGTTGAAGTTCTCAATCGTCATATTCAATCTGCCCGGGCAGTTTTTCGAACCGGGAAGAGATCGTTAAGCAGTGAATTATTGATGATTTCCTGAGCCCATTAGATTTAGGGGCCATCTTTCTATTTCTACACCCTAATAGTTAAGATACAGCGTCCGTCAATAGACTCAGGACTTGTTCACAAAGAATCTGTCAGCGTCACTCGTATCGAAATATATTCAACCAATTGCAAACCTCCAAAGGATTAGCCACGAAATTAAGGTCTGTGATTGGTTTAAAATACGTCAATACGAGTAACGCTGACTCGAAGATTCTATGTGAACAGACCCTTAGATAATAACAAGTTAAACGTCTCAATAGGATAAATATTTGTGTAAATCGGTCCAAATTTATACGTTGAGGAGAAAGTTTTTTTTAGAGTCTGTAAAGATGGGAATTGAACTCAGGGCCTCACAGATAAGATCTGATTTTAACGTAGGATTACGTTCCTCCATAACGGTTCTCCGGGGAGCAAAATTTCAGATGTCCTGCGTCGCGACTTATAATTTTGGCAGCGCTTCAAACCCAGTCTATATCACTTGGGCAAGCAGTAAATAGTTAAACAGAAAAGCACCAAAATGCGTCAAAATTTTGACATATCTATCTATCTATCTATCTATCTATGTATATATATACATATACAATATACGTACATATATACATACATAAGAGGTAAGCAACGATAAGTAATCCTACGTTAATAACCCGCGGTAGTTTCGTTAAAAGAGACTACCTGAAATTTTTTTCTTTCTTTTTTGACAACTGATTTTTTTTTTAAAGTTCGTTAACACTCACCTGTCACAGATCCTTCTTGTGTAGCAGACGTCTATCCATGCAACACAAAAGCGCATGCGCAAGAATACACTTCTAGTATCCACACAAATATTAGAGCGTCAACGGAACGTCAACTAGACATGTGAAGTGATTCTAATCAATTTTGGGAGTGGAAAAATATAATAATTATGCAACTAGAGATCTCCGGTATCGCTGAAAGCCGATGCCAAATAGAAATACACTGTATTAATCAGACATTTAAAATATTTTTTATTAATTCCTCTTGAAGATATTGTCTTAATAAATAGTTTGAGATCACATATATAATATGGGTGAGTGGGTATATACATGATGTGTAAGTGGGTAGGTATGTGTTTATGTTTGTATCTATGAATATATATAATATGGGTGAGTGGGTGTGTAGGTAATGTATGTGGATGTGTGGGCTTATGTGAGGGTGAGTGGTTTCGTATGTGTATATGTTTCTCTCTCTCTCTCTCTCTCTCTCTCTCTATATATATATATATATATATATATATATATATATATATATATATATATATATATATATATATATATATATATATATATATATATATATATATAAATAATATGAGTGAGTGGGTGTATACATGATGTGTGAGTGGGCTTGTGTTTAAGTTCGTATCTATAAATAAATGTAATATGGGTGAGTGGGTGTGTAGGTAATGTTTGTAAATGTGTGAGCATATATGTGGGTGAGTGGGTTGGTATGTGTATATGTTCGTATCTGTCTCTCTCTCTATATATATATATATATATATATATATAATATGGGTGAGTGGGTGTGTAGGTAATGTATATGGATGTGTGGGTATTTTTATGGGTGATTGTATATCTATTTCTATTTGGCATTGTATATGTACTTTAGCTTCATTGAATGTCAACTAACTTTCTTCCTCGTGGTCATAGATGGCGGCGGGGGAACAAAATGCCCGCAGAGAAAAAAAAAAACCGAATATTAAAATTGTGTCTGCAAGTTTTCACCGAGGGTCAAGCAATTTTTTCTTGTTTTTCACTTACGCGAAACGATCTGTTTCCGATTTTTATCACTTTCGCGGAATAAATATAGATAACAGAGTTGTTCACGCTCAATTTTCAAAACTTTCGGTTTGTTTGATCTAAGGTTCCCCATTTTTTTTCTTCTCTTCTGCAGAGGGATTAACTCTATTGTAGACAGACTTTGTGTTACAAGAAAATAATTTTATTTGTTTTTTTTTCTTTTTGATTCGGAAAATAATATAACTGGAATGCCTTTTTTTTTCTTTATCTCTCCCGACTCCGTATATCGGCAGTTACTTAATCTCATAAGAAGGGGGGCGGGGACGTGAGTTAACATCTTATGACTCTCGACTGAGAATTTTATCTGCCGTGTGCATGTAGTAGCAGCGAGATAGAAAATCTGTGTTGGCGGATCTTATTAGCGTGTCTCGGAATCATTCGGTGGGCTTGTTATCGCGCCAAATCGGTAGTAAAGCAGTGGATATAGGTTTCCAAAACTTCTTTCGGAAGGATGTCACTGTATTAATCAGACATTTAAAATCTTTTTTATTAGTTCCTCTTGAAGATTTTGTCTTAATAAATAGTTTAAGATTATGTATATATATATATACATAAACAACGTGTGTGTGTGTGTATATATATATATATATATATATATATATATATAATATGAGTGAGTGGGTGGGTGGGTATATATGTGGGTGATCGCATATATATATATATATATATATATATATATATTTATATATATATATTATATATATATATATATATATATATATGTGTGTGTGTGTGTGGGTATATATGTGGGGGATTGTATTATATATATATATATATATATATATATATATATATATATATATATATATATATATATATATATATATATATATATATATACAACGTGGGTGTATATAGGTATGTGTTGGTGTGATCGAAGTTTTACCCTGGATAATCATCAAAAAGTATCCTTAGTGGTTCGTATCAGAAGCTAATTAGGTGAAAAGTTTCCGTTGGATGCAATGGACATAAGTATTTCCGTAAATGGCACAACTCTGGAGAGTACACTGCTTTTGCTATGTGTGTTCTGGCGATACTTGGATAAAAGTTAACACATTTTATTTCCTCTTAATATTCACTCATTCCAAAAGAGAACGGATAATTTATGAGCATCGCTCGCTCCACAGATTGATTGAAATGAAGTTATCTAGAAATATTTCGAATGTGGGTTTAATTATTTTATCCATTAATATAAATATATAGTCGACAATATAATCGATATTAATAATGAAATTTTATATCTATTATGATATGGTTAAAAAATATCGATAATGTGATAGGAATTAACTGTTGAAAATCTATAAAATTTGATGTAGTAAGTGTTTAATGGTGAACCGAAACACATTTTAAGGTAGGAGTCATTTTAATAATATATAAAGTCCTTATTTTTCAAACCATACCAAGCCTTTATTTTTTTTCTTATGTTTAATATTTTTGTTGTAATATTAAACATGGGAAAATTGGTCTAATACGTTTTTGAGACTTCATGAGAGAGAACGAAGACTTATATTTCTGTGAAATCTGGTTTAAGAAAGAGATACTTTCATTCTGATGTGGGTATATGAATTAAAGCAGTGCCTCTACAGCGGTTTATTGTTTCTTCATAATACGAAATGACTGTCTTTAAATTTTGTCAAAACTGGCTTAACTATGTATATACATGTAGTTGTATACACCCAGTTTTTAGAAAATTTTATTTCTTTGTTTCTATCAAACATCATTTGTAGTACATAGTGTGATTGAGGGCCCGATGTAACCTAGTGGTGGTGCGTCGGCTTTCGGCCCCGAGGGTACACTGAAAATCTTGACACACGCCATTAAATACCTTCTTGTCTATGCTAGATACGGGCACGTTAAATCCGTACACTGGGAAGTTTCTCTATGAGGTAAGAGAGGGTGAAAGAGTGTACGATCCCTAGATATCACCCCTGGGATTACTATGTCAAAATTTAGTAGCATCTAGTTAAGACGTACTCCGATCCTTATGGTGCTATTATAAACCGGAGCCGCATTCCTCAGCCCGCAAAGCGTATGTGGACCTAGTCTGGAATACCTCCGGCCAGGTTTCGTTAATGACAACAATAACAGTGTGTCGGCCAGTGCCTTAGTAGTTAAGGTATCAGCCTGCCCCGCCGGGGACGAGGGTTCAATTCCGGCATAAAACTTGGTTGTATTCTTGGGAACTCTTCAGTCTTCCACCTGTCTAGAAAGGGGAGCTGCAATCCATCGTCCATCGCCGGAGTCATAGTTCGTAAATAATAAAATTCTTCTGTGATTGTGTGATTTTTGTGTTATTTCCTTGCATTCATATGCACACCGGACTGGAGTGTGACAGTCGTCAGCCACCAGGGACCTTAGCCACACACACACAATAGTGTGATGGAAAAAAAATGTAACCCATTTGTAATATGTTTTAAATACTGTCTTTCCACTTTTTTTTCTGCTAGAAAAATTTCTAGTTTTATTTAAAGTTTTGAAAGTCATGGGAAATAATTTTACGAACTGTTGAAGTATGTCCATTTCATCATCTCTAACAATCTGACATTTTTTGATCATCTGCTCTAAACTCTCCAAATTTTGACACTCTTTTCATTTTGTGGAAGCTGATTTGTTGTCGCTTACGGCGGATTCTGGTTTACGTATCTTTCGCATTTTGAAGCTACCAAGCAAGAAGATGAAGATTTTGAAACCTCCTGCTCATGGCAAAGTTCATACTCTCATGTAATAAACAGCTATAAACAGTCATAATTAAAATAGGTATATAGAAAACTTTGACACGAGCAGACATGCTTACGGAATCCTGCTAACACACCTGCTGGTAGTTTTTCTATAGTATTGTTCCAGTATTCTCGTTATTTAGGCAGATAGCGGACGATGAGTAAGCAACGAGCGTGAAAGCAATTTCTCCTTGTCTTCTATATAAAAGTCTAGTTTACACGACTGGAACATCTTGACAACAGATTCGATATGACATCTGCGAGGTGTGTTCACAGGGACTGAAGCGTCTGAAGGACAATTCTCTTCTTTGATCTGCAATGGATACAATTAACACGATGACCACAACATCGTTACCAGACGTGCTTGCGTGCGCTTACTTCTCTTTGAAGGTCAGTCCCTGTGCTATTCCGTTATGAGTCAAAGCCGGGGGTCTATAAAAAGATCCTCAACATAACAGTTTTATAGCCAAAGTTTTGCATGAGCGGTGCTGAATCGGTGGCATCAGCGGATATCTGTCCCCGACTCAAAACCGCAAACTTTTGTTTCGTGAGCAAACAGAAAACCGCGAACTTGAACGCTCTACAGCTGTTACGAGGCCATGGATCACGGTGGAGGCCAGCGTGCGCCTCTCTCGTTAAATTAAGAGGTGGAACTAGTTACAGAGTATATTTTTCTGGCATTTACGGAAGAAACTTGTGTGATGTATCATTACAAATTACAACAATCACGTTGTTGCTTACAAGCAGATGATTTTTCTGCGGAGACCTCGGAATTTCCGGAACTTTTGCAGCTGTGTCCATGAGATGGTTGATTAGGACTGTACCTATGATACTGTTTACTCGACTGTGCGGGCAGTAATGGATATCTAAATAATTTTGCAATAAGATAAAATACTTAAATGGGCGTGCAGTTATCGATAATTTCGACTAGGATAGAAAATTGTGATATTCTTTTGTTTCGAAATTGACGTTTTCGCCCTCTAAGGGGAATCAAAGGTCACTTAACCACTTAGAGTGCCTATAGTCTCTGATGTGTCATCATTTTGATCTAAAAAGCCAGAGGAAGGAGTATTTCTTTTTTTTAAGTCGTAAATGTGAGTGAGTGAGATATTGCAAAATGATTTATTGTCTTAGATGTCTCATGGCGGAAAAATCTCTCCTGCCTACAATTTGCAGGTCTCAAATACAAGTGTAAAATTATATGCTTGTTTTTAAAAATGTCTCATTTTGTTGAAAATGATAGATGTTTGAATATTCTATTCTCTACCGGTCATAAAATTGGTAGTATTTCGCCATCTATGATGATTTGTAAAAATACGTTCACAGCGACTTTCTATGTGAGGTGATCTTGATAACGTTCCATTGAGATCTTTATAGACCACTGAAGCTGAAATTCCTGCTCCCACTCCACCCCCTGTATGCTAGACCCCCCCTTTTCTTTTCTCCCTACATACAATAACATGTTCTCCTAATCTCTTCTTGCGAAATCAAGACTTATTATAACTATATATGTTTTAAATTTAACCATTTCGGTTGAGTGCATTATGCATCAACTGTGATTTAATATCTATAGATAGACAGATAGATGTCATCAATTGCTGACATTGATAATAATTGAGAACAATACTCTTAATAACTTCTTTATTAAAATTAATAAACATGAGGAAAGATAAACTATTTACAGATATATTTCCTTTAAGCGGGAACGTACGTCTTAACCGTACGATATTTTTAGGCATACTATTCTTTTTTCCCATTGCAACCAACACTTTCGTCATTCCAAGTTTCAGCAGCCGATAACTTTTCAGAATCCAAGGACAGTTCTAGGGCTTTAAACATGTACATTGCTCACGTGACAGAAGTCAACTTTCTGTTAAAGACTAATTTTCTTGTGGAAAAGAGTAACAGAGTTTAAGATAATACTAATATTAATAATTTTAGATGTGATGATATTCACATGAGATGGTGCACACAAGATTCGCGAATACTCAAAGCAGTCGGCGACGGTACCAAAAAGCAAAGCGACACACAGGACGAGATAGCACGGGAGCAGACAGAAAAAGCGCGGGAACATCGTTGTTCGACCTTATTTACCAAGGGTTCGTGGCCCTGCCGCTAGGTGTCTAAAATTCTTTTAATTGGCTGACCCCGATCATGTGGTATATGAGTCTAAAAGTCGTATGATTCTCACGCGGTTCTGAATCATGTCTAAAAATAACTTTAATGTTTCGCGCGCGTGTGTTTAAGGGATAATATGGCTGGTTAGTTGGTCAATTCTTAGGTCGCAATTTGGAAAAAGAGACTGTGCTTTATTGAAACGATAACAGGATAATTTAGAATGCGCGTTAGATTAGGACATTTAATAAAAGTGGGGTGTTATTATTTATATATACACACACACACACACACAATGCGTGCTTCTACATGAACTGCATTATGTGTGGTGGAATTATAAATTAAGTGAGGAATGCGAAATTTATCTCACCAGTGAAACCCATAGACTTCTTTGTAGCCCTGTTTAACAGAACGACTTTTAAAGGAAGTTTACTTTCTCGCACGTTAGCGTCTCAGTTGGTAAGAAACTATCCTAAATTATAATCGGTTCTGAGGTTTTTAACATTAGGGAGCTCATTTTTGCAATATTCTGAAAAGAACGACTTGAGTCATCACTAGGAGTACGTAAATTTCTCATAAAAATATAGAAATTGCGCCTATATATGTTTATTGCTCAGATCATACTTATTAGACACAATCCATTGGTTTTTAGACAGTATTGGCACCGCTGATGAAAAGATGCTGTCAAAAACCCATTTATCACTTATCTTTTCATGTTTTTAGTTCCTGGATGTAGTGGCTTTTGGCATATACTGGTTTTTCACTTTCAACTTTGTCTTATATATATATATATATATATATATATATATATATATATATATAGTGAGAGAGAGTGTCTGAGTGTGTTTATTGTATTGATCATACTCATCGGAAACAATCCATTGGATTTTAGACAGTATTGACACCGCTGATGAAGAAATGCTGTCAAAAACCTTATTCATACTTTTCTTTTCATGTTGTTTGTTCCTGGCTGCAAGTAGCATTAGAGCTATTACTGGTTTTCTCTTTCATCTTATTCTTATATATATATATATATATATATATATATATAAATAAATTCAAAAATTTCACATTTATTATAATAAATCACAATTTTACTTATTTGGTAAGTATCAAAATTCTTATTTAAAAGCTAACATTATAGTAGTCTCCACATTCTCTTCCTTTAAGTCTTTAGCAATAAGCAAATTTCGAGAGTGAGATCTCTCAGTTAAAGACCGTGGATGGTCTTGGATAAGCAATTATGTTAATAAATTATTACTATTATTACCTAATTTCGCGTAAAAAGCCGTTTGTCCCCGAATTTTCACCGAAAAGTAGTAAAAAAAATAATTTTTGCATTTATTTGTTCATATCGACAAATTTCGCATTTATTCGCATCCATTTCGTAAATACGAAAATTACGTATCCCTAGTCATCACATACAAGACTCTCTTCGACCTACAAATCCGTATCAGAATTAGGTTTTATCTATAAAGGTTAGGTCTTTATAATTACCACGTTTTTATTATTTCGCTTTCTTGTTTGTCCAGTACAAATCTTGCAATCGATTTTTAACTAACTTCCCGACTTAGCTAGACATTTGAAACTTTTAGAATAGCTCAGAACACGATGACAATGCATTCTTTTGATACTATTAGCCATCTTTAAGCAGAAAAATCCGCAAGGTGGCGCTGCGATCGAATTCAATGCATGCACTTTTGCGTAACGACGTTTGACGATTTTGAAAACAGAATGCTTGTGGATTTAGTTTGTTTAGAAAAATATTGTGCGAAAAATTTTAAAAAATTATAAAAGTTAGCAGTTTATAAGTCTGTGGATAGTGGAAACGACTAAAAAGTGATTAAAATTAAATAAAAGAAAGGGAAAAAGAATAATTAAGTGAAGGTTTATGCAATTAAGAGAGAAAAAGGGGGAATAATTACAAGATAAAATGAACTTTTTATATACCATGTTTTTAAATTTTCTGTTGAATCATATAAACTTGACAATTCTATGTATTAATAAACACTTTTTTAAAATTTTTTTGATGAATTCTCCCATCAACTTGAAAGAAAATGAAGTTAATTGGAAGTTAACTTGCGTTTAACTTTTCGTTCCCGTTCCGGCCGGGAGATGGCTGCACCAGTCTACAAAGCAAAATTAACTGAAAATGCATTCAATCCTGCTTAAAGATGGCTAAAAGTATTAAAATAATGCATTGTAATTGTGTTCTGAGCCATTTTAAAGATTTCAAATGTCTAGCTAGTCGGGAAGTTAGTTAAAAATCGATTTCAAGATTTGTACTGGACAAACACACACACAAACAACAAAGTGAGTTAAAAAAAACATAGTAAAAATAAAAATAAATAAAAGTGAAAAATTATTAAGTAGGAAAATATTAAAATTGTGATTTGGCGAAATAAGAGGTCTTTCCAGTTTGGAGCAGTCAAACTCTTCGATGCGCAGTCCTTCCAAGGTTCTAACTCGGCTTAATGCGATGTAAGCTTGTCCCTTGGCGAAGAGTTTTTTTCTGAGGTACAGAACTGTGTGGTTCACGGTACATTCTTGTATTTTGTGCACAGTGCAGGCCGATCATTTTCTTTAAAGTTGATGGGATAATTCATCAAAAAAAATTTAAAAAGTATTTATCAATACATACAATTGTTAAGTTTATATGATTCAACAGAAAATTTAAAAACGTGGTATATAAAAAGTTCTTTTTATCTTGTAATTATTTTTCCATACGTTTAATTGGGTAGTTTGATAATTTTTCAGGAAAATTAAGTACCCGGATATGAGCTGACAAAGGACCGAATAAGGTGACTGTTCAGATGTGTGTATTTGGGTTGGTGGAGACACATAGACACTCTCGGACACAAATATTACAACACAAGACGTTTCTAAAATTATTTTATTTCAAAGAAAACTTACTTTTCAGCAGCTAACAGATACTACGGCCTTTTAAGGGATAAATCTTCGTGAATGGAAACTTTTAACAACAACATAATTAAAAACGCAATGCTTACATTTGCACAGGCAAAGATAGAAGTTGAAGTGTAAATAACAGACTAAATTAAATGCGAATTACAATTAGAACCAGTGCACAAACTAATAAATCTCTGTTAAAGAAGAATGGGGTTTCAACTCGGGAGTTTGCTTTGGCCTCTAGAAGTGAGACCGAGAAGTTTTACTTTCATGTCGCAGACTGAAAATGAAACTATTTTCTTTCGACGTTGCATCTACAGATCATTAACCCCACAAGTAACATGGTAAACGTTTTGTAGGTTATGTTTCACCATCCGTCTGATTTCTCACTCTATGTATTTAAAGAAGTTTGATGACATACATTATTGAAGAAATGTTATTTTTAGGATTCTCTTAATGATACACGGGTACGGTCATCAACGATGTTTTTTTTTTTTTTTGGGGGGGGGGGAGTCATTATCAAATATTTTGAATTTCAGTTTAAAATATTTAAAAGAATAAATAAGAAGCGGAAATCGGGAAGATCTACTTCAATGATGCAATGGCTCTGCACATCTAAAATACAAATACAGTCGAATCCTGTTATAGCGAACCCGGTATATAACGAACTCCCGGATATAACGAACGAAGTTTTTGGTCCCGCCGTTTTCCAATTGTATTTAATGCTAATTTATCCTTTTATAGCGAACCTCCGAAATCTTAAGAATCGGCTGTTACGAACCTTTTTTTCAATTTTTAAACTTTTTAAGAATGTTGAAGATACAGTTAATGTTGAAGATGATGATGATGAAGATTTACCTATCGCGATGTGGATAGAACAAAATTTCATCATTCTCAGATTGTGACATGAATTGTTCGAAGCATATCATGAAGTCATTACATGTGAAAATCCGACTAATGCAGATATTGTGGAAGAAATTAAAATGAATCATTCTGAAATTGAAGATTCTGCATCTGACGCTGATGAAGAGGAGCACATAAATGACGAAATCTCCCCACCATCTCAGATGCTACAGCAGCGATGCATGTAATTAATAAGCTTTAACAACAGTGGAAGAAAGAGCGTTGGAGTCTCTTGATGTATTGGACAAAGAAATTCACAAAATGTTTTTGAAATCGGCATCACGTCAGCAGAAGAAAACCGATTATTTCTGTATCAAAACAGTGAGTAACAACTGAAGGTAAAATGAATTTATTTCCATTTGTCTTCTTTTTTAGTTAATTTAATTAGTGTTATGTCAGTTTAATGTAATCGATTTTAGTCAATTCAATTAATTAATGATAATTTTTAACAGATTTTATCATTTTTTAATGCATCATTATTGAATACACATAGCAACTAATGAGTTATACATTTTGTGAACTCTAACATTTTTCTTAACGGTTCGGATATAGCGAACCACCGGCTATAGTAAACAAAACCTTTGGTCTCTTAAAGTTCGTTATAACGGGGTTCGACTGTAATAAAATTTTTACCATCCTGATTGATATTTAACTTTCACGCAATGAGAGCTAATGTATCAAGCTTAATTACCTAAAATGTATATCGTTATCATTTTTTATCTGTTAAAGAGACAGCATATTTAGTGTTAAATGAATTTTTGCATTGCAACTTATATAACAGTTGTGGCTGTTCAACTTTACCTTGATTAACCCTACGAATGTTAATCTAATTTTGCAGTGTTGAGTAAGTTTAGGAGGTATTCTCCCTCTTCCCTCTCTGTGTCACCTCTAGCTCTTTTTCTTTCTATCTATATATCTATCTACCATCGATATCCATCTACCTATATTTATCTGTCTATATCTAGATATATTCAGATAGACAAACATATAGACATATTTTTTTTAGTTGTATTCTAAATTTTTATTGTGGTTTGTATATTGGAGATCTTTGGCTAGGAATAATCCTTGAAAACTGCGATTTGGCGACAAGAGTATTAGTTGTATTTTAACAATTTTTAAAAAAAAACTTGTTTTCATCTACTAAGTCTGCTTTTGCCTTTAATTTCGATAAATAGTAGATGCATAGTTCAAAGCTTAGGGACGTTTAGATGCTAAAATGGGTGAGTTAAAATAGGAGAACTAATTTTTTTAGCTGTTAGTTCAAAAGGAGCAAATTTTTATTACAATTTTGTTAAGTAACAACGTATTGAGATTTTGATGAAAAGTATTTTATTTGAATAAGTTCTTGTAGCCTTAATAGCATTCTTTGCCAAATAGTAGGAATAGTTTCGCCAAATTAGTATGAAAATATAGATGTGGAGGTATTTCCACTTCCAAATGGATTTGATTGAAAAATGATCACGAGTCGAGCTCAATGTTGATGTTTAATTTCAAAACAATTCTAAATCAAGTGGTATAAATTTTTAAATTTCATTAGATTCAAAGTGTTTTCGTTCAATATAAGGTTATAACTCGCAAATCTGATCAAATGGATACCAAATGATTCAGGGTTAAATACATACATATCTGACATTGACATTGACATAAAACACTATAGAGGCACCAGGGAGCAAGATTTCCTTAACCTCAGTATCAAGGTTAGTATGTGACATAAGATTAACCGTTCTCAAGTTTGCAAATAGTGTTGACAGTGATTAAGGGAGAAAAAATAAATAAATTAGCTGATAAATCAACTAATTAACTAGAACGAGTAACCAATGTTGCATGGCTAACTTAAATGATAATGGATAATTTAAACAATGGGTGAAACAAGAGATTATATAAATAAATAATAATAGTAATCTATTACATATCTACTACTCCCAAGGTTTATACTCCGACCAAGCAATGGATCTTATAGATCACGCCCATGTGACGTCATGTGACGCAACACAATCTACACTTGGATA
>OU015502.1:97285483-97315483 GCA_907164885.2 Dolomedes plantarius
ATAAGTAAGCTTGCATTTCTGCAAGCAATCAATTTTTATACTTGCAGAAAATGCATCCCATCTAAAATACGTATATATTATTTATGGTAATCAGAAATCAGTGAAATTAATAAAATTTCTTTGATTTAGAAACTCATTTTATAGTTAGCGACGTTTATTTCGTTATTTTGTATTACATAAAATTGCAAATGGAAATTTCAGAGCTAATTTATGGTCAAAGTTACAAACTTTCTCCTTTAATAGAAACAGTTTAGCTGTCAAACATCAGAATAGAAAATAGTTAAGTTTGATAAATGTGTTCATTTTTTACTATATGTTTAATCAAATCCCAAGTGACATTAGCTTTTAATGTAAATAATTACTTTTTGTAGTATAGTAGTATCATTTATTCTGAACATCAACATTTAGATGCCAGTTGATTTATAAGTAATAATCTTGATGCAGAATCATATAATGTTGTTTAGAAATCATAAACGTTGCATCGTTTTAAAGTTGTTTGGGGCTATTAAAGGTTTGTGTGGTATCTATTTAATTTTCGATTGGGGCAGTGGGCTAAGAGATCAATTCTGATTAATACTTGGATTTTGGGAGCCTATAGATGGCATATACAAGTATTCAAAGTACATGTGGAGATTTTTTTTATTGTATTATAAGCATGGCTAATGTAATTCCCATGATTGTGTCCACAATACTAAGCTTGGTAAACGAATTCAAATGCTTGATCAGTCGTCAACTATTTGCAAAGAATTAAAGCTATATCTCCTGTAAATCGTACTGACACAATTTGCTTGTTACTTCTAAGTTAAAAAAAACGAAAAGAGTAAAGTACATATTCATGAGTTTAAAGGAATTTTGAAGACTATTGTACCACTGTTGATACAACACTAGTTGCTATCGGAACTTTTAGCAGTTTTACTGGATCATAATATCCAGAGTTGTGTGCTATGATTAGTAATATTTTATGAGATACAGAAATCTTATACTGATATACAAAGAAAGTTTATTGGATTGTCTGTGTTTGATAGGACATTTAAGATTGCTGTGTACTAAAAATATTTTACTGTTCACCTCAATGTTAACGTACGAAGAAAATTTGTCTACTATTTACAGCTACATAAATGCTGATAATCCAATAAAAATGGTATTTTCAGATAGCCTGAACTTTTCTGCACCTTGCAACAGGATTCATTTTATAAATTTTGCCCACTAAAGGAATTGATGAGCGTTTGAAACACACTATACCACATTTTTTTTCTCTGAATAAATTAAATTTCGAAATATTATTTGCATTAAAAAAACTAATGAAAAATGCCCCAAGGTATAAAGTATCTTTCTCTATCACGGAGTACAATTTGAAAAAAAAAATATTTAAATCCAAGTCGGCAATCCTTGGACACATTTTCTCCATAGGTTAACATTGAGATGACCGAATCCAATTGGGTAATTACAGAACAGCCTTAAGCAGGTTTTCTATTTTTTTTTTTTTTTTTTTAACATTACTCTGTATGGATTTAAGTTTTTGATTTTACAGAGGCTTCTTCAATCGACTAACTTATAGACTAATATTCGGTATAAATGGGTAAAGACCTTGATTGCCCCTTGGTCAATTCAATCAAAGGTTAGGAGATAAAAATACTGAAATAAAATGATCATGAGGTTTGCTTTGAACATAACACTAGATTTCTGTTAGATCTCGTGTGAATAATTGGATATTCGTCTATAATTTACTCAGAAAACGAATGTAAATTAAAGTTTTATTCTGACCATAAGACGCACCTTTTTTCATAAAAAAAAATCGGCTTAAAATTGGGTACGTTTTATGACCCGAAGGTAACATTGAAATAAAATCTGTATACTGCACCGAAGTTATTAGCGAAGTTCAATTGCCTTCGCAGCATGTTAATAAAATTAGTACAGAACTGAATACTGATGGTACGAATTATTTTAACAATAAATAAAAATTATGTAAGAAATTGGAAATGTATTTATATACCTAACAAAATGCAAATTTTTCTTATCTAAAAATCCTCCCATAAATTTGAGGTGCGTCTCCAAGCTCCGGAAAATACGGTACTTGTTCTAAGAAGAGTCGAACCCCGTTATAGTGAACTCGGTAATAACGAATTCACTGATGTAACGAACGAAAATTTTGGTCCCGCCGTTTTCCTACTGTAAGTAATTTAATTCGTATTGTGTCAGTTCAATGCAATCGATTTTAGTCAATTTAATTCCTTAATGATCAGTTTTAATAGATTTTATCATTTTTTATTACATCATTATTGAATACACGTTGCAACTAATGAGTTATACATTTTGTGAACTCTAGCATTTTTCTTAATGGTTCGTATATAGCGAACCACCGGATAAAGCGAACAAAGCCATTGGTCCCTTGAAGTTCGTTTTAACGGGGTTCGACTGTAATATATAGGACCCAGGCTCTGATTATCCACCGGGGCCTAGGGTCCCCCGAATGTTGGCCCCCCAAAATTTTTATTTTAAAAGAAAAAAAAGAAAAAATTCCTAATTCATTTTTTTTTAAATTTTACCTTTTTTAATAGCAATTTTTTTGTATCCTTTCAAATTTGATGGATTGGATCATCATATGTATAGTTATACATATAGTTCACCGTATGCTATAGTGTATATAAGGTATTAATAAGTTTTTCTGGTTGCATTGTTTTGGTGTTTTAATGATGGAGTTAATATGTTGTATTGCTTTTTGTTATTTGATAATGTTCTTGGCTTCTACGCTTCAAACAGCCAATTCCTGGTAAAATGGTACTTTCACAATGATTCATGATTATTTTTTGGGGTGTCAATTTTGGAAATATTACGCCCACGTGAGTGTTAGGGGGACCCCATCCCGAGGTGTACCTATAGTCAAGAATTTTCTAAATCGGGCCCTGATAGGACCTATTAAATTTCCCCTAAACAATCAAGAAATGAGTTTGTAATGTTATGTTTGCATCTAACTCGTGGAAAATGTTCTTATTTTACAATTTGGGGGGGGGGGGGGGTAATCTTCTGTTGAAATATACTATGGTGCAATAGGAGGGGTGGGATTAGAAAGAGATCCTTATCTTTTTTTTTTTTTTTGGGGGGGGGGGTGATGGAAAGAGCGGGAAAAATCTTTCCTCTTGAGTAAAGATCGAGGGGAATATCGGTTTCCTGGATAATATGCAATAACCCCGGTGAATAAGTTCGGAGGCTTTAAATTCATAAGAAACTTCTTGAGAAAAGTTACGCAACACCTTCTTACACGAGTACAAAGGAGCCTCCTTTCCACAGTACCTGCAACATCCTTTTAAATTCATACTAAAAGAGGAAAATCTGCCTAAAAATCTGCTTTTTTTCATATATTTTACATGAAGAAATACGCTGAAATATACATTTCGTAAAAGTTTAGGAAATTATGGAACTTAGATATAATAAAAGATTGGCAACTTTTGGGTTTACTGAATGAATTAAGGCTGCTGTCTATTAACCTTATTGGATTCGCTCACCTCATTGTTAACCTATGTCCAGTCAGGTTAAAATATTGCATTACTACCACCTACGTCAGTCGTTTATAATCCTGGTCATTCGAAATGTTCGCATGCGCAGCAACATCATTACGTTAACATTAGAGACTAAAGCAATACTAAAATCAATCGAGGAAACTTCCCCTAGTATTAGTAAAATCTGCGAGTCCAGTCAGGCTAAAATATTGTATTACTACCACCTACGTCAGTCGTTTCTAATCCTGGTCCCGCGAAATGTTCACATGCGAGCAACACCATTACGTTAACATTAGATCCTAATACAATGCTAAAATCAATCGAGGAAATGATGAGCACTTGTTTTTGTAGTACTTCCCCTAGTATCAGTAAAATCTGCGAGTCAGACCGCCTAAAATATTGTATTACTACCACCTACGTCAGTCGTTTGTAATCCTGGTCCCGCGAAATGTTCATTTGCGCACAACACCATTACGCTAACATTAGATCCTAATGCAACACAAAAGTCAATCGAGGAAGTAATGAGCGTTTGTTTTTGTAGTATTTACCCTAGTATCAATAAAATCTGCGAGTCCAATCAGGCTAAAATATTGCATTACTACCACCTACGTCAGTCGTTTGTAATCCTGGTCCCGCGATATGTTCACATGCGCAGCAACACCATTACGCTAACATTAAATCCTAATACAATACTAAAATCAATCGAGGAAGATTTGATAATGACTTGCAGATTTTACTAGTACTTCCCCTAGTATTAGTAAAATCTGCAAGTCCAGTCAGGCTAAAATAGTGCATTATGCATACCAATTATATATATATATATATAACTAGCTGAAAACCCGCGCTTCGCTACATTCAAATTAAATACAACGGTCAAAGGAGTACATTCAAATTAAATACAACGGTCAACGTATACAATTTATGCCAAAAAATAAATATATATATTTATAATAAATGCGATGATCAATGTATACAATTGATGTAAAATATATATCTATCTATCTATATATATATATATATATATTTATAAAAAAATCGTAAGGGATATGCATTTTTTTTGGATAATATCCAATCGTCTGCTGCATTAGAAAGAGAAAAAAATATTTTTTTGTCTATTTAGTTGTTACGCACGTGACGATAAATTTATTGAAAGTACCGGAAAAAGAAATCACGTGATCAGCATTTAATAAATTAAATTCTAAAAATTAATCTTTAAAAATTCACCAAAAATCAGGAAATAGAGGTAAAAATTCGAAAAAAATTTTATTTTGAAGGAATTTTTATGATCTTTCTCGTGATATAAATTTTATAACCCTCAATGTATTATTTTAAATACAAACGTAAAAAAAGTTTAAAAACAGCTTAAAAATTTAATTTTAAAAAATCTAAGAAGAATTTTTGAAAAATCTTTCTTAGTGCACCCCTACACTATTAGAAGAATCGCCATGCAAAATTTCAGCCCTTTAGGTCCAGCGGTTTGGTCTGTGCGTTGTATGTCAGTCAGTCAGTGAATGAATGAGTCAGTTACGGAACTGTTTTACATATATAGATTGTATTTGTGTATCAGTTTTATAATTAAACATGCATATGAAATTAAATTTTACCTGATTAAATTTCTTTTATTAGAAACTGTTTATCGTTTAAAAGAATAAGTTTGTTGTATGCAAAATGAAGTGCTGTTTGAAAAATGAAAAAAGTAAAAAAGTAATGGCATTTACAAGTTTCGACACGTAGCTGCTAGCCCCTTTTTGTCCCGTTTCTGTACACCTGAAAGATCTTGATATATTGCATAGATTAGATGACATCAATGAACGGTTCCGATGTCCCCTACTTTATCCCCTGCAGAATTCCCCCTCAGGGTGCAAAGTAAGAGAAAGGTGCCTGTTTACACATGATTCATCGCAAAACCTGCCTGTGCGTGTCCAAGCATATTACATAATTGTTAAATTATATTACGTATATGCTATCAGAACGGAAGGGGGAAATTAACCTTTTTTTCCGTGTGTTTGTTTGTTTCGAAACGTTTCAGGGTTGACAGACATGTTATTTTGTCCTCTGTAGCATAGCAAAAGATTCGATTTTACAGAAAGGGGAAATTTGTCGGCTCTTTCTCTGAGTCTTATGCCAGTATTCTCAACCTAGTTAGTTAGTATCACAGAATGTAAGTTTCTGCAGTTCTGTGTAAATAACGAGCGAGCAAGTTGAAAGATCTGAGTGAGATGACAAACTGTGGGTGAGCCGTTAACAGTTCTAAATTCAGGGAGTTATGTCTAGGGGCGTGGGTGTCTTAGATTAAGCGTAGATGTATTACACTAAGCACAGCACGCATAGATAATACGGTTAATACAAACCACCAATTTATCGTAACACGTTCCACCCAAAGATTGCACAAAGTTAATCAATTATCTGAAATATCTTTTAGATTTTATAATTATGCTTTATTTGAATTATTTAATAAGTGTATATCAAAAAGAAATAGTATTAATAAACTTTCTTTTAAAATAGTCTTGTAAATTATAACCTTCATGAGGGGCGTATCAAATGTATAAGCCACATCCCCTTAAGGTTAACTAATTAATGAATCTAAGATGCATCATAATAACATATTGGAAGAAACAAGATTGGGTTTTGGAAGTTTATCCAATAGTTCCTACAATTCTCTAAGGAAAAATGGATTCTAAACCATGATTATATAGTCTGCACGTTGAGCTATTATAAGTTAACAAGTGTCTGATTATAAATTGAATTTAAGGCACATGTAATTTTACTCTTTTGACCTTGCCAAATGACTTTATCCTTTTCCTCCATGTTAAGATGGTCGGATATTCTTGACTCTTGGTATTCTTAATAAATCAGTAATAGGTGTGTTTAGTAAGCTATCAGATCAAGTCTTCGACTGTACTTTAGAGCAGAGAAACAGCGATGGTATCCATGTATGCAACATCAAAAAGAGTATTTCGAGGTACCTTAAACGAAATTAAAAATGCTTTGTATTCTAATTTACTAACTGTGATTATTGTAGTTACTTTGTAAATGCCCTCTTATAACTATTGTTGACTCTTTGACCCTCGGGTTTTTAAATTCAGGGATTTGATAACTCATAAGCTTGCCATCAGTAACTAAAAAAAAAAAATTTTGAAGTTCTTCAGCCAGCTGTTATTGTTAAAATTTATGAAGTTTACAAACATACTACCGAAATATACAGGGTGTCCGGGATAAAGGTATCCAAAAGTCGTGACTTATTTTTACGGCACTACCCACTAGAGTTAAAAAAAAATTTTTTTTAAATAGAAAGAACATCTCACCAAGTTTTAATATCAATCATAGATTTCTATCATAGTATCATAGATTTCGATGTGTGCACCTTTTGTAGCACGACTAACGTCTGTAAATTGTAATCCAGTTCTCTCCAAGTGTTTCGTAGCATATCAGGTGTTATTAGACTTTTTTTGCTTGGGGATTCATTAAATCCGTTGTGTATGAACAAAAAATTAAAACTGTGGATGAGTTGAAGAAGTGTATCATTCAAGCAATTCGTGTAATAACTCCTGATATGCTACGAAACACTTGGAGAGAACTGGATGACCATTCAGACGTTTGTTGTGCTACAAAAGGTGCACACATCGAAATCTATGATTCAATGATCGAAGTCTATGATTGATATTAAAACTTGGTGAGAAGTTCTTTCTATTTAAATACATTTTTTAAATTTCTAACGGGTAGTTCCGTAAAAATAAGTCATGGCTTTTCGATACCTTTAGCCCAGACACTCTATTGTAATAAACTGCTCTAATTTTAATAATTTTACTGCTTTTCAAATACTATTCATGTATTGCTTCGCATACAACTCTATACTGTCTCTCTTTCGCTGTGTGACAGCTACACTGAAGAAATTGTAATTTCAAATCTATAAAACAAATTGCATAAGTTCAGTGTTTTGTTTTACTTTTTTGAGCTGTTATGTGTGGGTCAACAATAATTAGAATTGAGATTGGGTTGGTTTGGTTTGGAGACCTACGGTCAATTTTTGGTACACGAGGGCTTAACTCTAGCCATCAACCGGCGAAAAAAAATTAAAATTGTGAAGGCTGGAGTTCGTCATAGATTTTGCCAGAGTCTCGTCAGTCCTGGCAACCTTAATCTTCTCGAATACAAAGGGCCGAGAGTATGTATGTTGTGCGCATGGGTTTTATGTAATATACGAATACAGTCGAACCCCGTTATAGCGAATCCGGTATATAACGAACTCACGGATATAACGAACGAAAATTTTGGTCCCGCCGTTTTCCTGTTGTGCGTAATTTAATTAGTATTATGTCAGTTTAATGCAATCGATTTTAGTCGATTTAATGCATTAATGATCATTTGTAATTGATTTTATCATTTTTTAATACATCATTATTGAATGCACATTGCGACTATTGAGTTATGCATTTCGTGAACTCTAGCATTTTTCTTAATGGTTCGGATATAGCGAACCACCGGATAAAGCGAACAAAACCTTTGGTCCCTTGAAGTTCATTATAACGGGGTTCGACTGTATAAGGAAAATAACACGCATTAGCAATTAATTAATATGCCTTGTGAATCACCTGATCATTACTATGTAAGGTCTTCATATGACAGATAACTATGATTAACTCAGCCTTAATCTACTATATTACCCCGCCATCTACAATAATCATCGTTAATCTTTATTATCCTAGCTTTTATCTATTGTATGTCGTCACCTTCATGCATCCACAGACAGGGTATATCTATATCTCTGTGTAATCTGCTTTTACCCCCCATTATATAGTTACTTTAAGGGGGCACAGTACCTTTGAGCTTGTCGAAATTGCTGAAAACATAGTCATGTTCGAACGAATCAAACTTTCATAAAATTACAAAAATAAATGTTTTCAATTGGTAGCTGATTAACACATTTTGAGTCATATACTCTGCAAAAATGAAAGTTTTTCTCTAAAAATTAATATTTTTTTTTACATGTTTAGAAAATGAATATGGGTCTAAGATACGGAATGTCTTAACTCTCTGTGCACACCATAAAACACAGAAATATACACACAGGAATAAAATGGTCATTGTAATATATTTACAGTACACCTATCTTTAATTTAAAACCAAAATTCTGGTAAAAATTATTGATTAAATTTTTAAATTGTCATAAATTGTAAAAATTTCCCAAAAGAAAAAATTTTTTTACAAGTTTTTTCCTTGAAAAATAAATTATTTTTTTTTTAAATTCTAATTTTTTGGTTTTAAGTTTTATATTGTCACAACATATTCCCGGGGTTAAATTTTTATCAATATAGCACTAATAGTTTGGTAGTTAACAGTGCGCACAATGTTTAAGTTTGCTGTTTTGAAAAAACTCAATTTAAAGTTTCACTATCATTTTTACCTGTTATTTATTGGACTGAAATAGCTCAAAAGGTTCCCGATGCACGAACAGAAACTTTTTTTAGAAAATTATTTTATTTACTTTCCGATGAGAGCTATCGATTGTTACTGGCTATTTCCGACTTAGTGTTGCTAAAATTTTCTGTTTTGAATCTAACAGCATGTGACAAGGGAATTTGAATTAATGTACTGTCTATCAAATTTTTCTCTGGCGATATATATATATTTCACCTTGAGTTTGCGTATTCTAAATTTTCGAAGAGAGCTATCAATTGTTTTATTGGCTATATCCGACTTAGTGTTGCTAAAAGTTTCTATTTTGAATCTAACAGCTTGTTACAAGGGAATTTAAATTAATATACTGTCTATCAAATTTTTCTCTGGTGATACATATATAATTAATTTCTCATTGAGTAGTTTTTACGTGCTCTGAATTTCCAAAGAAATCTATCAATTGTTACTGGCAATTTCCGACTTAGTGTTGTTAAAATTTTTTGTTTTGGATCTGAAGCTCGTGACTAGAGAATTTAAATTAATATAACTGTCTATCAAATTTTTCTACAGCGATTTTTATACATATTTTTTTCTCATTGAGTTTGCATACTCTAAATTTCCGAAGAGAGCTATCAATTATTACTGGCTATTTCCGACTTAGTGTTGCTAAAAATTTACTATTTTGGATCTGACAGCTTGTGACTAGGGAATTTAAATTAATACAGTCTATCAACTTTCTGTCTGGCGATATATATATGTATATATATTTTCCTCCTTGAGTATGCGTACTAGAGTTAACTAGAGTAAGCGTACTAGAGTACTAAAGTTAAGTGATTAAACCAGTCATTTAAGATTTTTTTTTTTTTGGGGGGGGGGGAGGGGATCTTTTCTCCAAAACTCGATCTCCAAGATCTAGTTAAGATTTGAAAAGTCCGGTTCTAAAATATGGGGAAGTAATAATCTTCCTAGAGCATTTCCTTCGCTGTAGGTTGTTCTAACTCGACAATGCTCTGCCGTTAGATGCGGTGATCTAGATTCCTACTCTTCAGCTGTGCGGAGGTTAGAGTGCGGAAGCTTCATCGAAAATGCGCAAGAAATGTCAACAAAAGCTTCCCGCTTCATCCCTTGACTCACGTGAAGCCTCCTGCATTTTCTAAATTGCTCCCTCCGCTCACCGACATTCACGGAATACCAGATTCTTCAATGGAGAATGTCCATTGATGACGTCTTCGGCACCTGCGTCGGCCAATCGGGCCACTTCGTTTTGCGCGCTTTTTCCCACTCCCCGCCGCCGGCCAATCGCGAGCGAGAGACGCTCTCTCCGGTGACGTACGGCGTGACGTAAAAATTGACAACAGGTGGTTGAGGAGTTTCCAGAATGCATGGCTTATCGCTACTCATGATGACATTTGGCGACTTTTTTGGTTCGTAGGAGGAACAGACATGATTGCATGCTACTGCGATATAGTAGATGTAGATTTTTTTTTTCTTTCTGTTTCAGCGTAGGGCAATCGTTGAAAATTTTTTTTATTTAAATTACGCGAAGCGCTTTCTTTATCGTCGGAGACCAGATTGACAAGAAAAATGGTAACTATTTAAAACACAAATAAGGCATATTTTTTTGGTTTTCGGTTTTGTCGAAGTCTTGCTTTCTACACGCATTTAATTAGGGTAATGAATTAGCAGCAGGTTGTAAGCTTTGCGGTTGCAACCTCGAATTACAATAGTTATTGGAAGAATAGGCTGAAAGCAGGTGTAAACGCTTAGAATTAATTAGAAGAAAAATGAACGATATGTATTTATTTATTTCACCTGAAATGTTGCTATGTTTTTATACAAGTTTAGAAGGAAGAGAAGACAGATTTAGCCTCGCAGTGGGTGTCAGTTAGATTTACATACTTAAGAAAGTCTGATCAAATAATAAAAAAGCTGTGAATAGTCTTTTAATATTCAAAACATAACTTCTTTAATATAATAATGTAACAGTCTAGTATTTTTTTTAAAGCATGTTGTATCTGTTCTATTAAACCGGCTGAAGTGGGAGTAAAACAATCATAGTTCTGTTTAAAATTATGCAGTTAGAATAAACATAATATTAATGCTAAGAAACAAAATTTTCATCATAAGAGAAATACATGAACTGAACGTTAAAAATATAGACATTTTTTTAATAGAACTTTGCTTAGATAAGATTCAATACAAGCCATAGGCAGCAAACATTGGTTTATTTTGCTGCAAGTAATTTGTATATTGCTAAAATTTATTTTCTACTCTGAAAATTCCCCTTTTTTTTTTTTTTTCTCTAGTCAACATTTCTTCCCCAAATTTATGAGCGTATGTATGTAGAAGAATGCATGGAAGTATAATGAAAATACAACAGGACTTATTTATGTAGATTTACTCAATGGGTATCTGGAAGATATTAATTATTAATGGTGTTGTTCACAAAGAATAACTTTATTAAAGCGAGATATGTATAGCATTTATAATATATATTAATTGCAATAAATGAGGTTACACGTAACAAATTGGTTCGTTGTTAAAGCTGCTGTGTACTAAACCCTATTGGATTGGCACAGGTCAATGTTAACCTATGGAGAAAATTTGTCCACGTGATTGTCGACTTGGATTTAAAGATTTTTTAAAATTGTACTCCGTAATAGATAAAGAAATTTTATACCTTGGGGCATTTTTAGTTTTTTTTAATTCAAATAATATTTTAAAATTTAAATTATTCGGGGAAAAACTCTGGTATAGTGTGTTTTAAACGCTCAATCCTTTTGTGGACGAAATTTATAAAATGAATCCTGTTGAAATGTGCAGAAAAGTTCAGGCTATCTGAAAATACCATTTTTATTTCATTATCGGCATTTATGTAGCTGTAAATAATACACAAATTTTTTCCATAGGTTAACATTGAGGTGAGAGAATCCGATAGGGTTAGTACATAGTGGTCTTTGATATGTACTGATTTATAAATATTTTCCTTACCATCTTCAATTTAGTCGAATTTCATAATTTTCCTTTTTAAAAAATCTGGGAATCAGTTAACACGCATAATTGACGAGAAACAAAATGGATGAATTACTTCTCCATATTAATCTTACTCTTCAATAGCTGATATGAAATAAACAGGGCGAGATTTTTTCTTGTTTATTAGCATTCAAGATATCAGGACTTCTGAAAGTTTTCTTCCTCGCGCAGAACTGACTTTAAAAGAAACCGCAAAAGCGGAAAAGGATCTGAAGTGCTAGCGAGTGGCTCCTCAAAATATGGTCAGAAATATTCTTATTTCAAAACAGAAATGCAATTCGTTGGCCAAAAATCATTACGTTATAGGGGAAATTTTCGTATTCATAACGGGTTTCACCATTTACTGCGTGATGTGCGTCTCGCAGAGATTGAAGTTTCGTCACTCAGTTCATCATTTCCATATTTTTCTGTCTGTCATATATATTTAAAGTCTGTCTACCTTTGATGGATTTCTGTGATGATATCAAATTGTGGGTGCTAGTATTTCTTCGTTTGGAGGTAATACTGCATAAAAAGGGGAAAGACCCAGTGGTCATCTAATAAACACCATTTGTAATAATAGATGATTTTTAAATTATTACGTTAAAAATACGTATGAAATGCCTTATTAAGACTTTTGTGTACTAACCCTATTGCATTCATTCACCTCAATGTTAACCTAGAGAGAAAATTTGTTCAAGGATTTAAAGATTTAAAAAAAAATAAATTGTACTCCATAATAGACAGATCCTGACTAAGGCAGGGGTATACGGGGCAGTTGCCCCGGGCCCCCACATCAGAGGGGGGCCCCCAAATCGAATAGAAAGTTTAGTATTAAGTATTAAGTTCTTCATTACTGAAGTAGTGAAGCAGAGGGGGGGGGCCCAAAGAAGTTTTTGCCCCGGGCCCCAATTAGGCTAAGTCGGGCCCTGATAATAGAGAAAGAGATTTTACACCTTGGGGCATTTTTCGTTTAAAAAAAATGCAAATAATATTTTTAAATTAAAATTATTCGGGAGAAAAAATCTGGTCTAGGGTGATTTAAACACTGATAAATTCCTTTGGTGGACAAAATTTATAAAATGAATCCAGTCGGAAGATGCAGAAAAGTTTAGGCTATCTGCAAATACCATTATTATTGGATTATCAGCATTTATGTAGCTGTAAATAGCAGACAAATTTTCTCCATAGGTTAACATTGAGTTGAGCGAATCCAATAGAGTTAGTACACAACAACTTTAATATTATTGTTTTGATGGGCAGCAGCACTTTTGAAAGATCGATTACTAATTAGTTAATATAATAATAAAATTAATTGTGCGTTAAACTCACGTAGTTTCAATAGAGTTAGTTTTATTATTAATGTTCGTAGTTTTATTATTATAGTTCCGTAGTTTTATTATTAATGTTCCGTAAGTGAATTTAATCAACACTTACGCCAAATGAATGCAAGAAGCAAAATTATTTTTAGCCATTTTCTATGGGATCTTAATTCCTCATTCGATTTCCTGGTTTACAATTTACAATTATTGGTTTACAATAGATAGCTGTGACTCACGTCACCTTCTTTATCTATATCTTAAGTTGTTATCTAGTAGTTTCTTATCTTTTTTTACTTTTTGTCTCCTCTCCATTCAATCTCTTTGTGCATATATATATGTTTATAAATAGTGATATACGGATATTTAGGGGGAAGCATGCGTCAACAGAAACTCATTTTAAAGACATCTAAAATTTTTACACCGTTTAGACCATTTGAACCTGGCGTGAGGCAGAATTTTTTTTTGTTAACTCTCAAAAGGACGTGCTACCTGTGGGAAAATAAATAGGTAGTGTTTGAGTCACAAATGTGCTGTATATTTTCCAATTGGAAAATAACTTAAAACGGGAGATGATGGACGCCTGTTCTGGTAATTAAATTTCCTTTTTTTTATATTTCACCAATTTCTTGGATCGTTAATTTCATTGCTTGGCATTTAAAGCTGAAACTGTTAAAATATTTGTAATTCTCAGGTTTAATGATGTTCTTCTTTGCTAAAAAGAAATATTCATTTAATAGAAGAATTTAGGAACTTCGCTCTTCTCTTGCCGAATTATGAATTTTATATTAAGAACTTGTATTAATAATATTTAAAATCAAGGGTTCATATACCTTCAGTAAACCAGAAGGAACAGGACAATCTTGGTTTGATGTGACGCATCTACGACAACTTTTAACGGGTTGTTATAACTTTACATACATCCTTTGTCAGATGTCAATTTTCTCGTGAGAAATAATTCATTCTAGAAGAAAAGTAATCAGACATAACTTCCTGAATTATGAGTAAGTCCCCCCTCCTCCAAAACAAAACAATAAAAAAATTAAAATGGAAAAAAAATAAGGTGACTAAAATACTTAAAATTACCTTCTGTTAAAAATTTTTTATGTTTTCTCTTTCGTAATGAGGTATAAGAAATGTTTTAAAATGATACTATTATTTTTCTATGCATGTTCAAGTTTTTGCAATTGTGAGTTTCATATAGTGATTTGCCTTTAAGCATAACTCTATTGTGTAATTGGATACTGAAAGCAATGAAAATTTCAGTCGGAAATTTAATGTAAATTTATAAATATTTTGCGAATTTAAATGTATATTTATAAATATTTTGTGAATTTAATTTCGTATAGTACAGATTTGTTTATATGCGTATTGTTAAGTATTGGACTAAGTGCTGCAGAATGGGCAATGTTTTGTGTTTTAACTATGAATTTCTTTCTAACTATGAACTAAACTTTTTTTTTCAATTTAGAGCATTTCTTTAATTTATTTATATATATATATATAATTATAAATCGATAATTTACATAGTTTTTGAAGAACTGTGTGTAAAATTTTGTGATTATACAAACTTTACGTAAGTGCGGATTGCAGTTTCAATAGTCTGAACGATCAAGGTAACAGCATTACGAATGCTTAATTATTTATTCAGCATGCGCATTTTGACCTTACTTCAAAATCATTTTTACGTGTTGTGTGTGAGTGAGTGTGAAGGATTGCACGTAAACGTAAAAAAAACCAAAACCCCCCAAAAATTATAAATCGATTATTTACATATATTCTTTGAAAAATTGTGTGTAAAATTGTGTGATTATACAAACTTTCCGTAAGTGCGAATGGCAGTTTCAATAGTCTGAACGATCAAGTAACAGCATTACGAATACTTAAATATTTATTTAGTATACGCATTTTGACCTTACTTCCTCATATTTACGTGTTGTGTGTGAGTGAGTGTGAAGAATAGCACGTAAACGTAAAAAAAACCCAAAACCCCCCCCAAAAAATTATAAATCGATTATTTACATATATTTGTAGAATTGTGTGAAAAATTGTGTGATTATACAAACTTTACGTAAGTGCGAATTGCAGTTTCAATAGTCTGAACGATCGAGTAACAGCATTACGAATGCTTAAATATTTATTTAGTATACGCATTTTGACCTTACCTTCCACGCATTTAAAGTGTTGTGTGTGTGAGTGTGAAGAATTGCACGTAAACGTAAAAAAAAACTAAAAACCCAAAAAACCAAAAAAAAAAAATCTGTTCCCTTCTCGTGAATGACCCACTGACAGCGACGATCAGGCGGCGATTAAATTTGGCGACGAAAAGCACCTCTGCGCGCGCTCTCAAAACGCAGCAACCCAAAACCCACGTGCTCCTCGCACTCTTTCCATTCACTTCTGCCAGGTCCGGGAACAAATGATAAAAAGTAATAAAGCAAAGCAAAAAGAAAAAAAAAAAAAAAAAAAGGGGAAATAAGTAAAGGAACAAGTAGAAAAGCGAAACCACTTAACTCCTCCCCTTGCGCACCCCCCCGCCTTTCTCTCCCCCCCGGGTTTTTATTATAACCGTGTTTTTAGTGAATGGGGGTATTTATACCGGCGCGTGCTGGAAGTCCGGTGATCACTGAGAGAAGCAAAAGCGCTCGGACCGGAGAGAGATCTGGCCGGGAGAGAGAGAGAGGCGAGAGCTCGAGTGAGGAAACAAATAAATCAAAAAACAAGAAGAAGAGAGAGCGGTAGCAGCAGCGCTCAGAGTGGGGATTGGGAGATCGGAGTGCGAGAGAATCCGGTGTGTGTCGACCTCGCCCGAGCATGCTGCCGTTTACGGTAGTTTCGGCTCGCCAGCTCAGACCGCGTCGAGTCCCATGCGGAGCAGCAGCTGTACCGCGAACCTCCCCGCGCGGGCTCCGGCACTGAGTCCCCGGGTCGGACTGCCCCCGACAAGGATACCGTGCTCCCGGACCCTCGCTGTGTGAAACCGTGCGCCAGGACGGGGAAAGAGCTATATATTTTTCGTCGACCTCTCCCCCCTATATTAAAAAACAAACAAACAAACAAAACAAACAGCGCCCGACCGAAAACGCTTGATCGCTGATGCCTCATTGTGCTGCGGCCGGATCACCGGAGTGTTCCTCTCTTTCAGAGCCGTCGTCTGCCGGACGGGCCAGCCGCCGCCTTCGGAGGTCTTTGCTCCCGCGGACAGTGGTTTTTGCTGCCTCGCTGCTCATGATGCTGGCGGGCGGCAGGGGAGTGAAGGCGCTGCCAGCGGGCCCCAAGCCCCGCTGGGTCAACCCGTGCGAGCTGCCGGGCCACGTTTTCGACCCGAGCACGGACATGGAAGGCGCGCCCCCCATAAGGGCGGCCGAGATTTTCAGGAACGTCCGGGAAAGGGCGTTCGTCGCCAAGAAGCACGCGGAGGATGTCACCAAGAAATTTGTAAGTACCCAAATTTTGTTTATATTTTTCGCTTATATTGCCATTCAAATCTGTGTGAGTTTTTATGCTTGTTTTCATATAAAATAACTGGAAAAATGTCTTTCGGCAAACTCGAGCAGTGTACGGAATAGTTGAAATGTTCCCCAAACAAATAAGGAATGTAAAATTATCTGTCATCAAAATTATAACTCAGCATTAGGCCTTTCAGGGTTAGTTTTGAAAAATTTTTACTGTCTAATATCGGTGTTATGCTATGTTCGCTAATCTGGTTAATTCCAAATTTTCTTTTTCTCCGGAATCTAAAGCCACAGAGTTTTCATATAAAATAATGGGAAAAATGTCTTTCGGCAGACTCGAGCAGTGTACGGAACAGTTCAAATGTTCCCCAAAAAAATAAGGAATGTAAAATTATCTGTCATCAAAATTATAACTCAGCATTAGGCCTTTCAGGGTTAGTTTTGAAAATTTTTTACTGTCTAATATCGGTGTTATGCTATATTCGCTAACCTGGTTACTATCGAAAATTTATCTTTCTCCGGAACCTAAAGCCACTGAGTTTTCATATAAAATAATCGGAAAAAAGTCTCTCGGCAAACTCGAGCAGTGCACGGAACAGTTGAAATATTCCCCAAAAATAAAGAGTGTAAAATTATCTATCATCAAAAATATAACTCGCTCAGCATTGGGCCTTTGAGGGTTAGTTTTGAAAAATTTTTACTGTAAAATTTCGATGTTATGCTATATTCGCTTACTTGGTTACTACAAAAATTTTCTCTTTCTCCGGAACCTAAACATATCCATAGATTTATCTGTATACTATGATTTCCCCAATTTTTATGGCATTTGAGTCATAAAACTTCTATTTTTACGGAGTTAAAAAGTATAAAAGACTATAAAGGTAAATTCTTTTTCAATCTTTTAGAGTAAAGAGTTATAAAAACTTTCTAGAGTTAAAAAATAACATATATAATTATCATGTATAAACTATAAACAGAGTTAAAAATTATAGACATTTTATAGAGTAAAATTTAAGAAGTTTTGAAAAGAAGTAGCCTTAACACTTGTTTAATGTTGGCGTTAGTGAAGTTCCCATTTTAGCTGTTAAGTAAATCCAGGAAAATTTCTCCTCCACCACAAGCAAGATTTCCAGTAGCTTATCTATATCACGCTTTCTCAAACTAAATTGTGAAGGTGGGTATGTTTCTCTCCACATCGATCACTGGCAATTTTTTTTTTCGTGGTATATCCACAACACGTAAAGCATCTTTGGAAGTGACTGATTCTCACTCTACCCGGAAATCTGGGAGGATCTAGTTTAATTAAATTTCGGCCTCGCAACCTTACAAGCGAACTGCCTAACCACAGTAATTTCGACCTTGCTTGGAGGGGGCAATTTCCTAGAATCCGTAATTCCCTCACAAACATAATGTATCAGCACATCGGAAGAGAAATTTCGGTGATAAATTAAGAGACAAGATAAATGATCTGCGAAAAATATAATCTGGCTTTTCCTTCCTTTGTAATATTCATTTGCACCGCTCTAAAATATAGTTGTTATATTGTAATTATATATACAGTTGAACCTCCATATATCGAAGTAGCAAATTGCCGGAAAAAAATTCGATATATAGAATTGAGCTTAGTTTTATCATAATTCTCCTAAAAAAATTAAAGTTAATTTTCGTTTACGAAACTCCATTTCTAATTTATATGCGAATCTCATTAAATAAAATTTAATAACTAAAAATTAAATTAATATTAAAGATTTATTGAGTACTACATACCTTTATAAAAACAATAATCCAGACAGTGGTTACAAAGATCACGGTTGCATTCTTTAAAAAAAGATACGAATATTTTCCTGAACGGCCAGTTTTGCGGAAAGTTCAAAGAAATGTTCGTATGTATTCAGTCCACTAAAAACTTAATCAGGGACATTTCCCTCAAATTGAAGTCCACGACATATTGTTATAAGTGCCAAAAATTGGGAGATTTTATTCTAAAGTAGAATAAAATCTCCCAATATGTCTTGAAAAAAATTTCGATATATAGAGATTTTTTCGATATATATAGAAACAATTTTTCTATGTAATGAACATAGAGATTTGCCAAGAGTTCGATATATAGAAAATTTCGATATGTGGAAGTTCGATATATGGAGGTTCGACTGTATTTCCGAGATAATTATGCATGTAACCGTGATCTCACAAATCTGAGAATAATAAGATAACATTTCTGTCTATACCTCTTAAAAGTAACAAAAAAATCTAAAAAAATATACGATTTGTTGAAGCATTTCACGGAAGTGCATATATGAAATGCATAAAAAAGCGTGTATATATGTGTTTCAAACAGAAATCTTTCCCTAGAATTCTGAAAGCTTATGAATTAAATTTATAATTGAAAAAACTGATTAAAATTTGATTAAAACGCCTTATTGGGTTTAAAGTTTTGCATTATTCATATACTGATAACATATTTAATCCGTAGGTTTTAAATATTAATTTACTTGCCAAATTATTTAAAATACTAAGAAAGATTTCCTTTGACAACTAAAAATTAACCGATTAATATTCTTTCCTTTTAAAATCTTTAAATATAACGTCCAATCATGTTTTTATTAGTACAACTAATTTTATATTCCGTTTATATACGTCAAGGTATTTGAATTTCAGAACCTCAGATAAAATGTGAAGTCAAAGATTATTTTTTTTTTTTGGTGTTTGTCTAATGCGGTGTTCTATAGTTTAGAGCTCTAATTTAATATAATTTCTGGTTGATTATGACCAGAGTAATAATCGTTATCTCAAAATATGACATCAGAAAACGTTGTAAAGGGAAACAGTATACTAATAATTAAAATCAAGTTAAACTAAGTACGGGGGAAGTACGTTAAGATAATCTTTTCTTTTTCGGTATAAGAGAAAATTTTTGTCTTTAACAATTAAATTTTTTCAAACAATTATATTATTCTGTGATGTTAAAAATGGAAAATTTATAATCAAATTTTATCTTGAAAATGGAAAATTAACCTTCTCAATTTAATAAAATAAAGAAGCTTTGTATAATGCAACATTACATAGGTAACATTCCTCATATTTTTATGATAGCAAAATATCAAAGTTATCATTAGCGATCACTAAAATTCTCCTCTCTTTACCTTAATTCTGTTATTAACTAGACCGCGAGACGGTGCATAGTAAAACGCTTTATTAGATAATGTTTTACAACATAGGGTGTCATCCCTCTTTCTTAAATGCAAATGCTTACCATTCTTAATTGTCTTACTTTCTGGGCAAAAAAAAAAAAAGAAATTGCAAGACTCATTCGTTAAGTTTAATCTCCCATTTCGGTGCTGTTATCATCAATTCACGTGATTCGATTAAGCTTGGCAAATTTCAATCATTTATAAAATATGCCTATTTGTTAATCTTAATTTATAACCACAAAATATTTACGTGTAGAAAAATGATTCTTTTGCAATGTTTAGATAATTTTTTAGTATTTTTATGACCTGTAAATTCAAACTAGCGTAAAATTCTAGGCAAAATGAATTTCAGTGTTTTCTATTTCATTCTAAATATTTTTTTGTAAAAGTAGTATTGAAATTTAACTGAGAAATATTAAAATTTGATTTTTCCCTACATTTTATAAAATTTCCTTTGATAAAAAGTAATTTTTTTCTCTTCATTTATTAATATGTACTTTTTTTAAAATCAAAAATACTTAAAGTTTGAAAACACTGCAATATTCGTATTTTTTACTTTGTTATATACAAATATGTTCTTTATTATCAAAAAATCCCACCAAAAAAATTCAAAAACTTAAATATCTTGTTTAAAAAACACACGCAACATATTTTTTTAGATAATTGGAATTTGGAAATTTTTATAAAGGTCCCTGAAAAATGTTCTGTCTAGGAAAAAACAACTTTATGTACTGTAGGATTAAACTAGAGCATTTCTGTTACTGATTTTTGTAAAATATATCATTTCTATTATTAATTATCATGGTCTATGAATGAAGGATTCTGTTTTGAAAAGAAATTTTGGTGCCAGGCATTTCTTCAACCATTATTTATACAATATAATAATAAAAAAATTAATAAAATTTTGTAAAAATAATAATTAAAGTACATTTTAGTAAGCTTCATAAATTTTTCCATAGGAATTTTTTTCTTTATTAAAACGTCTATTGGGGAATTTTATCTTTTTTCAAGCTCTACGTGTAATCTACAAAACTTTTTTGTAGCTTTAAAGTTCCAGTGTTATTTTTCTTAATTAGTATATTTTACTCCAGTAATGAATATCATTTGTTCTATAAAGTGTACTGATTTCGTGTCCAAAATATAATTGTAAGAATATCATTAAAAGCTTAACGTAACTTCCATAATAAAAATGTTTAAGGTCAAGAATACCTTTTCAAATCTGTTTACATTTTTTTTTTAAAGGAGAAAAAACTTTACGCATGGTAAGTATGTGCTTCTCGGAAAGTTTTTACTCTGAGTCATTCCTGATAACGCATTTGCGATAGCAAGATCTGTTATAGTCAACTAGTAATACGCTTGTTGACACAGACATAACACATTATACGTCTGCTCGCCGGCTTGGAAATAGGCAATGAAGACGTTAAAAAAATTTCTTTGTGTGCAGTACTCGGTGACAGTCTATTTCTAATTTACTTATGGGATTTGTTTATATAGCTGGTTACGAAAGGCATCCCCGTAGATTTTCATGACTACTCTCAATCAGCGTTGGCCATTTTACGCCTTAGGAATTGATATCCCAAATTGTGACAGCTTTTGAGCACTCTGGCAAATAAACTGATTACGAAACACTCAAAAATTAATTTGTAAATTTTTGTCAGAGTTGTATACTATACATAGCTTTGTTTTATCACAGAGAGCACAGGTTAATGTTCATGCGTGGATTGCGTTTGACAGGTCATGTTTTACGAATTTCAAAATGTTAAGACTCTAAAAAGACATTTACAATTTTTTCTAATCATTTTTAGTTAGACTACTAATTTCATTTCATTTTGCTAGTTCAAAGGAGGAAATTTTATATCTTTTATCTTCTGTAGTGAAAAAAAAAATTACCTTTATTTCAAAGTGAAAGCTGGGCTTAATACAAAATATGTGCATAAAATTGTGCCAAATTATTTCTGTTTCAAAACGCATGTATCACAGTTTTATTTGTAAATGGCCTGCTTCATTGGATAGGTACAGTTAAAAACTTAATTTTAAAACTTATTATTTTGTAATTTGAGAATGCTATTTTCATATCTTTTATCTTCTGCTATTTTACTTATAAGTTATAAGTAAAATTACTATAAGTTATTTTACTTATAGTAATTCTTCTAAAATCGTAATCGCATCTATCAAATTCTCTGAAAATATCATTTTATAAAATAATTTACTGTCTTCTATATCAAATATAAATATAACTGCGTAGTAACATTACCGCAACTATATATGTGAATGCAAGTTTGTCCTCAAGTGCATTTATAATTTAAAGTTGTAAACCTGACTGAATTTCAAATTTCAGACAAATTGCATTTACTACATTTATTTTTGATAATATGGAAGGGTATTTTGATCATACAGTAGTTCGTTTTGTAACCCAAGATAATCATAACATATATAAACAACTTTCTTCACAAGGCTATCTACTCCTCTAAAAAAGTACAAATTTTTAAACGATGTCGTTTTAATCACAGGCAGAAAATTTCATGTAAATAAAGAAATTAGAAGTTAAATATATATATTAACACTACGAGCTACCTAAAAAATTTGTGTTCATGATACCAGAATTTTAAAAAAATTTCAGATAACACTTGCGATTTTCCTCGTTCAAATAAATATGAAACTACTGTCTGTTAAAAAGGACAATTATATTTTAATGATCCGTAATTCGAAACTCGCTGTCACATATAATTTGCAGATGGCACTATCTGAAATAGCCGTGCCATCAACTGTTGTGTAATGTTCACAGGATTACCTTGGAATGGGCTTCATTCTTTGGATATTGCACGAAGGACAATTAAATGCGAAACCGATACGAAGCTTCCAAATTCTATTCTGTGCCCGTAGAGGAGGAAAGGTTTTCTGGCAACCATCTTTTTATCTACTAATCCCCTCCTCAAAGGAAAAATTTATTTAAAAAAACATTTTTTTTTTCAGTATTTTCCTTTTGCCTTATGTCGGTTCAAATAATAGTGTGTACTTCATTTCACTTTATTGACAGTTTTTAAAGGAATTTTTGGAAATTAATTAAATTGCAATTTATAGAAAAATACTTAATTTCTCATCCCCTCTTATTGGTTCTGTGATTTATCACCCTTCAAAAGGTGATAGTGGTTAAAAAAATGTAGGGATCGAAGGAGAAAGAATTCTGGGAGAAGTGCCACTCCATCAGAGGAAGGTGAAAATTGCGGTTTCTTGGATATCTCCCGTGTACCACAAGCCAAAATAAGTTTGACCGCAGTAACTTAACACTGTTTATAATATATGAAATGAAGGTATATATATATATATATATATATATATATATATATATATATATATATATATATATATATATAAATATATAATATAGATAGATAGATAATTTTTTTACAGTTATATTCGTGTATATTAATCCGTTACAGGATTCAATCCAGTACTTGAAAGTTATACTGCTCCACATTTACCTAATTATTCTTTTATTTTACACCCAACATCATCACCGCTAACGGTATTTGAATCCTTTCTTCCAAATTCCTCCTTAGAAACAGTAAATCTTACCTATGAAAATTCATATCAACACACCCAACACCACAGACTTGATTTTTAGACTTTTTAATAACTCCTTCTCAGACTGGAATAACACATCTCTCTGGAACAAAGAGGTTTTGTAATATAGAGAATGCGATTATAAACATATTTATTAGATTGGTACAATTTTGTTTGATTGTCTCTTTTTGTATAACCTAAAGAATATTTTTCGTTAAACTACAGTCATTTCACTCGAACTGTTATGTAATTTTCAAATGTATGAACGATACCTTAAAATGAAAAATATTTGTCACCTTAAGAAGTCGATTCAAGGCACTGGAATATTGGGTTTGCAAATGTTGTATGTGTAAGTGATTATGTACTCTCGCCCGGTATCAGGGTATGCATAAAAACTAGTTGAATAATTTTTATTTCTACTTGAATAATCTTAATCGTATTTTCCATAAGAATTTCAGTCTAATAAGTATTTTTTATTCAGTGGAATATATTATTGGATTTAAAACATCACTTGATTTTTGAGAAATTTAGATTTCATATTTTCAACGTTAATGTGTTATATATAATATCTGTGGCTTGGTAAAAGAAGTGCCAAAGTTTTTTCCACGATGACTTTGTTTGCTTATGTCTCTTTAAAAAAATATTATTTTCAATGTTAGAAGTACCCAAGTCTGTCCGATGCGTTAAAATTGTTTTCTAAACTATTGTACAGACTTGGGTACTTCTTATATTGAAAATAATATTGTTTTTAAAGAGACGTAAGCAAACAAAGTCATTTTGGAAAAAACTGACTCAGGCACTCCTTGTACCAAGCCACACACACACAAATATATATATATATATATATATATATATATATATATATATATATATATATATATATATTATATATATGTATATATATATATATATATATAATCTAAGCTATGCTCGCTATCGTATTGTGGCGGCAAAAGGAACGTAAATGCAAGTTTTTAGTTGGAAATGATAAAGTGATAACAAACATTTATCGCTTAAACACAGAAATATCCCGAAGAAAAAAACAAAACTGAATTCTCAAATTCCCCCCCCCCCCCCCGGACTTCATAAGTGAGGGTAGAGAATAAAGAAAAGCCAATTTGACAATAAACGCTGCATTAGATACGACGTACTTCCGAGAAAGTCTTGTCTGGCATTGTTAGGAAAATTGCCAAAACGGTGAATTAAACGCCCCGAATGATGGGACTTCGCAACTGCGCTAACCGGAAAAATCAAGGTAGCATGGAAATGTTTTTTTCTCGTGATATCCCCACTTCATTTTAGTTATTCTCCTTCTACAAATGTCAGAGAGATGAAAGAATACCCACAACAAGAAGAGAGAGAGAGAGAGAGAAGAAGAAAAATACACACACAAAAAAGAAAATAGAGCCATGAATAAATAAGCAAAAATAAACTCTGCGACAGATATCGGGAAAAAACACTTGTCGCGGAAAGAATCCCCTTTCAGTGTGAAAGGCAACCCTCCTCTAGATCTCGCTAGATATGCAACCAGCTCGCCTACTTGGCGACTCTGGCTTGGCGACCTTTATCGCGGGCTCCGATCAACAGGTGAATTTTCCAAGTTAAGCTCTTCTCTGTCAGTCGGGCCGCTGCAGCGCGTGGGAAATGTGCCAGCACGTGTCTTGTGGGATCGCAAAAAAGGAATGCGAATTTTTTTTCTTCTTGTATAGATTTCGGTCTCAAAGGTGTCCGCATAAATAGAAATGATATCAGTCTTAGTTGTTGTTTTGTGTTGTAAATTCCGCTAAGAACGGGTTGGACACTGGAAAGAAAAATAATGACGTAATTGGCAGCGTATAATCAATTGAAGTTTCTTTTGAATAGCGTTTTCCTCTGCCATTTATTTTTAGGGTAGTCTAAATGAGGCGAGGGGCGTATGATGTAGCATTCGTTAGAGGAAAAATCATATCAGGCAGTAATTGAGTTTTAATTTACGAGAGAAAAATAATGCAAATCAAGACTTCTCTGGCCACAGAGTAATTAATTTTCCTGAAGGGCAAAAACTGCATAATTTACCACAAAGAGGGTGTAACTGTTTCTTTTTGAACTGTAAATTAGAGGAATATATCTCAGACCGGGAATAACGTGTTCATTAAATACTTTTCACGAAAGGTTAATATAACATCTGAATAACAAAATTGAATGCCTGAATGTGATCATGTCCAAAAACAAATCTTTATTCACCATAATCATTAAAATGAGAAATATAAGAACATACTTTTTGGTCTCAACTTTCCTGTTACCAACGATTAAGGTTATCTGTTAGGGACTTATGATACTTACTTTCTCTCCCTCCCTCACCCTCCCCCACACACATAGACATGCACACAAATTTATTTGAACGTAGGCAAATATTCTTATGACTGTAACTACCATATTCATATGCAACTCCTTTGAAATAGCCGAAATGTAAAACTGATAAATAAATATTGACAGCAACTAGTACGGGTAGTAAAATGATCCGTTTAATTATAAGTATAATACTTAAAAATAAATAAATTATTCATCCAATGACTTTAGTAAAACTGATACGATACGATAAATCTTTTCTGAATATTTCAGCCACAGTATTCGTTAAAATTCAGTTCATACATATAATAAAATAATCCGATACTTCAGTTCATACAGGTAATAAAATAATCCGTTCATTTACAAATATAATACTTATAAATAAAGGAATTACTCATCCGATGATTTTAGCAAAACTGGTACGATACGATAAATCTTTTCTGATTATTTCTGTCGCTAGGTTCGTTAAAATGCAATTGGTACATTTCAACATTTTTTAATATGAGTACATTTAATTTTTGGGAAAGGTTTAGTAAAAAATTACGTCTGCTTAATAGAATACGTTTCGCTATTTTATTTTCTCACAATTAATATGAAATAAATTTAAAAAAATTAAAAATCCGCTATCGTGCGTCATGTTTATTAATACGTGTTCTAATCATAAAACACTTTTTCTGAAAAACAAAAAGTAATTTTCTTTTTCTATTACATGGTAGTCAAAATTTCTTATTTCTGAAAATCAGTTTAAAGAAATCATTCAAATTTCAAGAATATTTTCTTTAGAGTGAAAAAAGCTTGAAATAAATTAATTTGAAAAATATACGCTTAAGAATTTTTCTGCTCTAACAAATATTAAACTGAAAATTAAGAGCTTTTGTGTACCATTTCTCTGATCTTTATTTAAAGACCCTAATTCCTTTAATTTTCCAAATCACATTCGGCGCAAAATACATTTAAGATACACGCACATAGGTGCGTTATGTGTTAGGGTGAAAAAAATGCTTTCAAAGTGGAAAATAATTACTTAAATTTTTCTAGTAATGGGATGGTAAATTTTTCAGGCTTGGCTCTTTTATAATTTTGCTAATTGTCCCTCGAAAATTGGCAAAATGATAAGACGTACCATGTAGATGTTCCTCGTGGTACGAGTACCACAGTTAGAGAACCACTGCCTTAGATCATTCGCATATATATATATATATATATATATATATATATATATATATATATATATATATATATATATATATATATATATATATATATATAATGTGTGTGTAACTATATGTAATATGAAGGTATATTTAAATTTTTTTTTTAATTCACAAGGAGTCATTTCCCAGGCAGCGCTTTATTATTTAATTAATGATGGAATTAATTTAAAATCGTCTTTTAATCCAGGCCAAGACAAAATTTAGTACCACGCAGCGGAAGGTTCCATCACAGTGTAGCGTGTTCCACATTCTCTCCGAATATGGAGTCTTCATCAGGAACTGGCATAACCCCCTAGACTGCTGTCGCGTATAAATCAATAAAATTCAAATAACGGAGCAGGTTCTTCATCTGGACCTAGTCCCATAAACAGTCCACCACCCGTCGAGCCAATTACGACGTAGAGCAACCAAGCTTCCACTCACACAGCGGAGGCATCGTAATTTAATCTTATTTATACACTATGAGCAAATCTCATTCGCAACATTTTTACAAATAACTATTTTCCTAATTTATGAAGGGTCAAATAATCTACTAAGGGCGTACAAGTAGGCAGATATGAGATAATATTTGTGCATGCACAAACTTCCGTTTATAATTTTTGAGCGTAATTTGAAAGCTGTAATTTCAAAATATTTTTCTCGTCTGAAATTCTTTTTAGATTTTGTTGTGAATTACTTGATGGATGGTAAAAAATGTCTAAATAATGTAGTTGCCTTCTTTATTTTATTTTCGATTGTTTAGTAACAAATTACGTTTATAAATATATTTTTATTTAATATGCCCCAAAGATAAAGGGTATGGATAAATACGTCTGCTGTTAACTTAAGATAAGCCGGACGATGACCGAATGCGTAGGGCGCTGGCTTTCGTTACCGAGTTTGTGGGTTCGACTCTAGGCATGTAAGTTTGTAGCCGTTAGGAATCGGCTATAAGCAGTAGGTTCCGGTCTAATTAGCCCTCATGTAGCAAAAAAAATGACCGTAGCTCTCCAAACGAAATTCTTTGATTTAAAATAAAGGTTTTTATTCGATAAATGTTTGCAAAAGGTACACATTTCTGGATCTCTCCCTTGAGTAAGGTTGATGAAATTATTCCAAACTAAAATTAATCTTCCGCTTAAATTTCCTAAACTTTTCTCATTTCACCACACATATCTAGAACCAAAACTAAATGGGGCTAATCAACAAACAAAAACTTTCAGGGAATAATAAACAATAATTTTTGATCGAGAATAGTTCTCCAAGTATCTTAACTTGATCGTTTCAAAGAGACATCTAGATTCCAACTGGATACCCTAAAGTGTTCGGGTATCACTTTAGGCAATACGCTTTAGGTATCACTTTAGGGTATCGGGTAAACTTTAGGGTATCCAACTGGATACTCTAAACTTTCCACAATCTTTTGAATGAAAAAAAAAAAAAATTCCTTCACCCTACAACGGGTCGAAGTTCACACCGGACTAGATACATTGAACTTTTTTACAAAATCAGGTTGAGACAAAAAGTGTGTAAGTGAATTTATTTATTTATTCCTAAAGGTATGATTACATTTATAAACTGTGTTTGTGTGCTGAAAAAAAAATATGTCGAAACATTCTGCAAACCCATTTATTTTGACGGCTGGCTTATAGCCAGACCACAGTGGCATTGACATTTGTCTAATTTGTCTTTCAAAATGCGTGCAGAGGAAAACGGTCGTCTGGAACATGTTAACATTCAGTGACTTTCTTTTGATTCGCGAAAGAATGTCTAGATTTTGTTAACCCCGAACGCGATAAAAATTTCCCCTACAAATAGCGGATTTGGCATTCGCGAGAATAAAGCAAGAATCCCTCTGTTAGATATTATGCCACTAACCAGAAAGAGGAACAATAAACAACCATCCGAAAACAATAAAGACCGGGGGGGAGGGGGGAATGGGAGCTTGTTCTTTAAGCACCGTCTTCCGTCTATGGCAGCTTTGCGAACTTTCATGGTCATTTTCGGTGACAATTTGGTGCGCCAGGAGTGTAGGGAGGATTTGTCACGCACGGCTTCACAGTAATCCAGCTTGCACGCGGTAGGTACAGTGACTTTTCTGGCCATACCAGAACGTAAATAATGCCAGCGATCGAGAGGGAAATGTGTTTTGATTAATCGCCTTTATTGTTTTTGAATTTATTTTCGATGTAAAGAAAATTGGTTTAAAAAGATAGTTGTGTTTCACTGCGTTTTGTAAAGTGCTCTTTTATAAAAGGTGTATTGTCTTCATTGGAGTGAGAGAGAGAGACGAGAAACCAGTCTGTCTAGATGCGAAACGAACGACTGAAATAAAAATTCCTTTTAAAAAGGGAAATGGTAACTCATGTGGAATAATAATATAGATTCGATCTTACTAGAGTGCATTTCAATACCATCGATGTAAAAATGTAAAAGGTATTCTCATGTTCTTTCCTAAACTAGAAAATAGAACGGAATGTAGGCTGGAAGTTGAATTCGGGAAACATTAAACCCCAAAAAAACCACGGAAAGAATTACCTTATTATTTCACTACAATTGACCGTATAAAACAAAAGAGCTCGATTTAAAATGTGCCTTTTTTTACAGGTAATGATAGTGAAATATTAAGGTTTTTCAATTCTACGATTGGTTTACTAGGTGCATAATTTCTTATATCTATTGATAGGTTCAGTGACGTAGCCAGGATTTCGGTCGGGGTTGCGGGTTGAACTTTATATATATATATATATATATATATATATATATATATATATATATATATATATATATATATATATATATATATATGAAGGCCTTATGTGAATAGTGGTCCATCTCCATTCTTGTTCATTTTGAGATACAGGGCCTCAAAGTTAAATGAATGATGAAGTCTGATTTGTAATGCCCTCTGTTGGCAGCAGAAATAAGCTGGAGGTGTATCTGTTTAAATATAAGACGACTTGTATGAACATGAAAGTGAGGCTAACTCCATTTTTTTTTAAATGGGGAGTTAAACCACTATTTTATATATATATATATATATA
>OU015502.1:97320483-97387983 GCA_907164885.2 Dolomedes plantarius
TTATTCAACACAAAGGAGAAGTTTGGAAAATATCTGTTTATTATTTTTTTTTTTTGCTTTAATAATTTAAAATGCATATAATAAATACTTATTTACTGCTAAACAGTTGCATAATTGCGATTAAAAAAAATTGCACAAGAAAAAATAAATAGCATTATTCCAAAGAAATTGCTAGTCTCCCAGACCCAACCAAAGTCTTTAGCAGCGGCCGATGTGTATGTTCCTCGCAGACGTGTGACCTTAAATGTCGGTTAATGGTGGTTTGATTTTTCATTTCATAAAAGCATGTTTAGACTGCCCCTCCAAATCAAGATATAAAAAACAACTGCCCGTCGAGAAGAATCACAGACATCCAATGGGGAAAAAACTTCTCCCTTCAATGACAAAGATCTAAAATGATTGAGTAGTGCCTTTGTGCGTGCGGTGCCTAAAAAGAATAACATATGCCAGAGGAAGAAAAAAAAATGAGCGGCACATTAAGGGTTTAATGCGAGAGCATAATTGTGACGTCACATATTGCAGGCCCCTGGAGCTATGCACCTGACATGCTTGTTTCCTCCTTAGGGTGCTCGCGAGTAGAGAGGGGGAAAAAAAACAAGAAAAATCTAATAAAGCATTAATGATATTTCGATATGGAGGTAAAGAAACTGACAGAAACTTCTTGCACGTGTGAGTAACTCTTGGAAGGGAAGGGAAAATTAAACGCGGGAAATTTTTTATCCTTTGGGATTTCGTGCCCTCTTCTTTTGAATGCTTGTGAAAATGCGCGAAAACTTAAAACAGTTTGCTAATAATATTTCGAATGTCAACAACTTGAAATGGAGGAGTGGCACCAGATAGAATTTCGAATCGGTTGATCAAAGTGGCTCGAATGAGTGATAAAGTTTTATTGACAGCTGAGAGGATTAACCTGTGTTTTAAAGATACTTTCAAGTAGGAAGCATTAACAAAGTTTCTTCAGAGTTTTTATTCCCTGTAAAATACGTGATCATTTTCCTATCCTTGGAATGTTTTTTTAACTGCAGGGCTTATATTACTTTTATTGTGTTGGGGTTTCGTTATAAAAGTTTAGTTAATTTTTTCAATACTTTGGTATATTTAGTAGTGGAGTGCGATTGACATTAATTAAAGAATTCGCTGCGAGTGTTTGTCTGCAATACATTTACAATTTTGCAATTTTTATTTCATATCAAATTAACAATTTTAAGTAATATCTGCACTATAACTAGTTTCACGATTTCGTTTAGCATTTCTAAAAAAAAAAAATAGTGCTTAATCTAATACTAATCACTATTTGGTTTTTTTTAATCGGTAGATATGGACATAATTCTGACCTATATAAAAAAAAAATTGTATTTTTAGGAAACAAATCAGTAAATTTTAAATTAATCATATGCTGGACCTATTCTTATGGTCCCTTTTGAATAAAAGTAATTTCTCTCAATAAAAATAAAGGAATTTGATTTCAAAGGACAAGGTATTGTGAGACGTTTCGGTGAAGTAATAATAATTCTGCCTTTTTTCGGCATTAGAAGATAAAACATTCCATCATCAAGGAATAAGTGTATATGATCGTAATTGTACTATTGATTACACGTATTTATCATTAATCAGTCTCCCATAGTGGACCTCAAGACGATGGCCAAACGTTTAATCGGCTGGTCTTCGAAATCAGATACGTCCGAAGCTAGTATAGGATATAACTAAAAAGCATTTCTAAAAAAAAAAAATAGTGCTTAATCTAATACTAATCACTATTTGGTTTTTTTTAATCGGTAGATATGGACATAATTCTGACCTATATAAAAAAAAAATTGTATTTTTAGGAAACAAATCAGTTCCTTTTGGAATCAGATCTAAACTGTGTCCCTGTCTGATAAGTCTTTGTTAGGGTTGATTGTAAACTCAAACAATCAACATGAGGGGACCTATAGGGACGCGACGGTCTCCTTCTGCCGAAATTTTTGTTGTTATTTATCATTTCTCATACGCATTTCCTTCGTGTTATAGTTTTGTTCCTTCCACGATCACGTTCAAAGGTTGTTGTACTCTCTCTCTCGACAATGCCGAAGAAGTTGAAACACCGCTCTAATTTCCCTATTACGCATTCGCGAATATAAATTATCAAAAGGCTCGATTGTATAAAGTTCTACATAAAACGAGATATCGCGGACGAATTTGATAGCGGCATGTATGCGTTCGGCCTGCGTGCGTTACACCCCCGGTTGAGGGATGCTTTGGTATCTGAATTATGGCTCTGTGACCTGTCACCTTTCTTGTAGATATTAGCACGCAACAAGCCATGGCCTGGAACTGCCGCAGCCTGTGCGATGTTCTCTTGTGTGCGCACCTATTAGTTCCAAGTGCATGGCCCGCATTACGCATGCAAATTGCGCACGGAAAAAGGTGATCGTAAATCCCTGGGTGAGTGTCGTGTCAATCCAGCCGTGAAACTCCAAATTCGCGCCTCGGCCAGTCCCAGTGCAAGGGCCCGTGTGTTGGTCTGCCTAACCTAATGAAAAACGCTTGGATCAAAAATGTCGAAACAGGTTTAGGGGATCATAGATGAAATATATGCTTTGGTCCGAGTTTTTATAACTTTTTTCTATGTGTATATTTCGTTGGGTATTTCGGAATTAAGACTTCTGTGATTACTAGACTCTAACATTAGTTTTTATGTAATGCAGTATAACACCAAACCCCGTCGACCAAGGTATGTTTTCTTTTCCCCTCAGGGATGTAACCTCTTCTAAGGATAACTGTCTACTGTCATTAAAAATCAGATCACTACCCGAATGTCTCTGCCATTTGACTATTAACTACAAATCAAGCTATCTGTACTAGCCAAAATCAGCATTCTCTTTACTACGACAATTTGTCAACTTGTTCGATTACAATTAGAAATGTTTTTTCTCGTTAGATCTAGGATTTAATGCAATTTAAGTTGGGCACGATTTAGTTTTTACTCAAGTATGGTAATTCATTTAAATGTATATTTCACGCTTCTAGGTGGGCACAGATTAAAACACATCCTCTTCAGATCAAAAATAGAAACCTTTATTCATAAAAATAAATAAATAAATAAAGCTTCTCTTCGGGAAGAAGTAAAGACCACAAAAATAACATAACAGACTAACTAACCAACCAACTAACTAACACACACACATTAAAAAATGTTAACATACCGTATATTTTCCTTTGTCTCACGGGGAATATCCCGACCCTTCACTTTTTAACTTTCTTTTGAACACTGGCTTGTTTTATCATATTTAATGTCGCTTTATATATGAATTTTTAACACTTATTATATATCATTGTTTTTAATGATAGTCTTTTCAACTTTTATATGTCACTGCTTTTATCATCTTATACATATTACCTTTATTGTCATCTTTTTTATATTATTGTTTTGGTCACCGTTTTATATATGACTGTTTTTACCTTCATGGCTCTTATCACCGTCTTTACAACTGACATCTACTATGGTCTTATATTTTTATTTATACGCTTTGGTTTTGCTCTCGACCTATGTTTGACACAGCTTGTCCTTTCAGGACCTTGCGCCTTTAAACCTTAACCAACCAACCCTTTGTCTCACAGTCTGTAAAAAGCTTATGCTTATTCCCAGATTTTCACTGGAAAAGGACTAAATATAAAGGTATACAAAGGGACGGGACAGTCTTTCAAGGCACAAAACACTCCTTTGTTCCATTCCGCAAAGCTTTGTCAATGCAACTTCACTTAAAAATTAACTTAAATTTTTCAAAACTTGTTTAAACGCTCTGTTAGATTAAGTGTTATATTTTGATAGCTTGGCATGCAGTATATTTCCCCCGAGTCTTAATTTAACAGGGTGGGCCACGTGGGGGCGGATGTATGCGAACGTTTTGTCTGCTGGTGGAATGGAATGCATTTTATGATTTGCTGCCGTCTGACATTTCCAGTTCTATTGTTTCGGGGTGGGGCGCAGGATTTATAGGGCTCTGTTTTGCATGAAATGGGAGAAAGGAAGTCGCCCAATGGCCTGCAACCGGGTTTTATCTTGAATGCCCTCATGTCGCTTCTGTCATCGTCTACTAGGTAGACAGCTTACTTGAGGAGATTGCTTTTTTTTCTGAGTTGTATGTTTAAGACTGGCAAAATTCTGCCAAATTACGAGGACATGACACTTTCCCACTCGTGTTAGTTATTAAAAGAAGAACTTACAGACAAATGAAATCAGGCACATCTTTAGAAAAATAAGCTTATTTTATTTCTTTGCTGACTGAGTTTAACTCAGAAATTCATATATTTTTATTGATGATTTCCTGTTTGAGCATTTCTGAATTTAAAAAAAAGGGAAATTTTAAAATATCACAATAGTGTGATGTGTTAAATTTGGAGGTGATTGACTTACGTTCTTGATTAGAATTTTATTTTAATTTATTTGCATTACTAAGAATTTAAATGCTTTAAACTGTCAGATGTCAGAGGGAGGTTGTAAAAACTTTTACATGTAACACTTCTTTTGCTCATGATTGTGTTAAATTTAGTGAATTCAAAATTTTGGCTACTTTTGAAAAAGATTGAATTCAGAATTATATATATATATATATATATATAGACAAAACTACAAAATAATCTGCGATACCTAAAACTCATTTCTTTGCATTCAATATTCAAAATGTGCTCCATTTTATTACTTTTTTTCATGTTCTCAACGCTTTAGTTTGATATAAATTAAGCAATTAAAGAGTTAAATAAGGTAATCTGGATTTCAATCGCAAAATTGTTATTCAATCAACAGAGATGGTTAAAGATCTTGTTTCACCATTAAAAATGTTTCAAACGTCTTGTTCAACAATATGTAATTTTTTTCGTACATCAGTTATGTAACCTTTATACGAAACTTCAAGAGACTCAATAGCATAAGATTTTGCTCCTATATAGGAAAAATATTTTTAGAGTAAAAATATTTTTTAATATTGCTAAATTTAGTAAAATTATTTTCTTTGTCATGGTTTCGACGCTTTGTTCATTTTATCGACCTACTCAAGGGATGAAAGGCATGAGTCGACCTTTCCCAGTCGCAGGGTCGAACCCTGGACCTGTGGTGTGGCAGCTAGACGCTTTTAACTACTACGGCTGCATTATTTAATTTATTGAAAATTTTAACGAACTTGAAAAAAGCAAAAACGAAAATCGGTCACACTGATAAAAGCACCCTAATTGTTAATTAAAGTTATATAATTACAAGATAAAAATAACTTTTTATATACCATGTTTTTAAATTTTCTGTTGAATCATATAAACTTGACAATTCTATGTATTAATAAATACTTTTAAAATTTTTTTTGATGAATTATCCCATCAACTTATGAAAATGATCAAATGCGTAATAAAGTGAGCAATTATAAGAAATTTTCAAACAACGAAACTAACAGAAAATGAGTTCAATTCTGCTTAAAGATGGCTAAAAGTATTAAACGAATGTATTGTCATCGTGTTCTGAGCTATTCTAAAAGTTTCAAATGTCTAGCTAGTCGGGAAGTTAGTTAAAAATCGATTGCAAGATTTGTACTGGGCAAACACACAAACAAGAAAACAAGTTAGTCAAAACATGATAATAATGAATTCAATTCTGCTTAAAGATGTTTAAAAGTATTAAAAGAATGCATTGTCATCTTGCTCTGAGCTATTCTAAAAGTTTCAAATATCTAGCTAGTCGGGAAGTTAGTACAAATCTTGCAATCGATTTTTAACTGGACAAACACACAAACAAGAAAGCGAGTTAATAAAAACATGGTAATAAATGACAAGCCGTTTGTCTGCCCTGGTTTACAGTGCATGTGTTCTCTTAAAGCAAGCTGAATTTGCTTTAGAAGTTTGGATAAAGCACTTTTTTACTGATGATTACTGTGAATTATTTTCCTGTTCTGATTTTTTTTTTCACCCAGTTTGAATCAGAGTTTCTTAAAAAGTAGTTATTTTTAGGGTATTTGCAGAGATATAATGTTTTTGATAATCAAGAAGAAAAAAAAGATCTATCATTATAAAAGTCGAATCTACGCCTGTTTTTGAGAAAACATGTCTGAACAAACAGAAAAAAAAAAATCCTCCAGTTATCTAACTAGCAAGGCTTTTCGGTTTTGATTTATCTATCGAAACAAGAGCGTGTTTATGTTCGCACGTGCACTCCATTTTCGATCTCCGCGGAACTGGCAAGTCGAAATCAGCGCGAATTTATAAATGCCTTGTTGGGCTGAGAGTGACGCGAGAGGAGTTTTTTCATGAATGAAAACTCGAAATTACGTGGGCGATCCAGTTGGAACGGCGAGGGAGCATCCGCCGGCTGACCAGTGAGTCAGTTGACCGACCGGGTTAGCATCCTGGAGGGAAAGGTCAGACGAATTTTAAGATACGCGGGAACATTCTCTGCTCTTGTTTAGTCATTGAGAATCGGGGTAATTTCGGTGGAAGTGGCACGCCAACGCCTTTAATTATTTGTTTACTAGATGCTTTCTGCCAGCATCCAACCCCGATGATGAATCTTCGGGAAACGTCTCCTGTTTTTTCCTCTGCAGATAAAGAGGCAATTATATCTTATCTCTTTCTACGTTTCATGATATACACTTATGCTGTAAGCGTGAGTTTTCGCCGTAATAGTTTTTACATTGTTGATAAACGAATTTAAGTATCACCTGGTCTAACCACACATCCTTATTAAGGTATTATTATTCACGAGTTAATTGTAAACTTTCCGTAATATTTCCTTGTTTTATCACAACCTCACAAATATTTCTCAGTGGCCTTAGCTAAACAATGGATTGTCGTTTAAGACTCGCATACATTTTTGTTCGCTGACTAATCCGAAAGGAAATATCTATGCATCATTACATTCTTTCTCTCATGATTCTTCAAAATAATTCTTAATAACTCCACTAGGCTGCAATATATAATTTCCTTGCTAAGAATATTTTCATGATTCTAATTTTATAACATTCTAAAAAACTTTATTCCAAAGTTTCATAGAAATGCAAGCAGTTTTATTAAGGTGTTCTATTAAATTTTTGTGCTTTCTCTTGTTTTAAACCTACTCAATGTTTCATTGGTCTAAAAATTTTCGAAAAATGAAACTATTTAACTATTTATTTTTGCTATTTAACTGCTGCAAAGTTTTTAATTTAGTTCTTGCAGAAAATTATTCTATACATCATATTATACTTCAAGAATAGTTTTTCCATGAAATTCAACATATTTCAGCTTTCCTCTTCTCGGAAAATATTTGTAGAATACATGATTTTTTTTACAAACTTATATGATATTAAACTGTATTTAACAAGAGATTAGCAAAACTTGAAATTTTTGAAAACAATTATCTTAGCTCAGTTTCTCGTCTACAGCTATCTGTCTTTCTGATGCCAACTGCTTAAGAGTTAGATGGTAAAGTGTATGACACCACGTACCACTTTTCCTGTGAACTACTGGAAATACATCCATGTAATTGATGTGGTAAAGATATATATATATATATATATATATATATATATATATATATATATATATATAATCACACAATTTGAGAATTTTCTGATATCAAATCCTATTTAAAAATCTCTTGTGTATACAGCGTTTGTTAAGTAAATGTCTCTGGAGGACTTTACCACCGATTTTCAGGATAGAGGTATGGCCCAGTACTTAGTTGCCTGAAAAAGCAACAGGGAATGATGGACACAAAGAACGTGACTTGCAACTGCAGTTCAGCGCTAGGTGACAATGAAGACCTGTCACTCAGAAGTGACGAGATCTGTATTTACCAGTTTGAGAAATCGCTTCTGCTATCCCACCAGTGTGGCAGCATGTAGGTGGAAATCCCACGGTAACGGACACCCCGTTCTCTTTTATCTCCATTGCCTGTTCTCCGGGCAACAAACACAACAGGGAAGTTGTACCGAGAGCAGATATGTTTGTGTACATTACATCTCTTCTGCTCACCACGTGGTCTGCGTAAGCTAAAGCCTGCGTGGGCCTCGTTCTGAGTAGGTGCCAAATCTTGGGGTGGGCACTTCTGCCATATCATTTGCAGCGATTAAAACAAATCTGCGATCATCGTTTGGGACGTAGGCAGAGGGAAATCTCGCGTCACTGGACAACAATTACTAGCCTGGGCGGCTATTGTACGCTGTTAGAAGTCTACCGAACGAATACACGAAAGGAGCAACTTGATATTGACATCCTGAATAAGTCATGAGAGCATATGGGCGGTAAGCTACCCGGGAAGAAAGAAATTACATTAACCATTGATTTAAGAATGCAGATATGGTTGAAAAATGTGCATTTAAGGTGGTGCATCATTTGATATCTCGAATCTTCAACTCCTGTGTTAAGTGACGGGGAATTTTCTTCATCTAAATTTGTAATCACAGATTAGAAAATGTATACTTTTAAATTATGCTTTGTTTAGTTTTTAGTTTTAAAATTTCTGGTTGATATATTTTTACAAAGTACTAAATTATTGATGTCCTGTGTAATAGAAGAATTATAATTTCTATTTTAAATGATCAAATTTAAATGAAAAGATTTCTGCACAACACAAGCATTACATTTTAAGATTTTTTTCTCTAAGACAGAAAACAGAATTCAAAAATACCCACTTTCTAATCTCTGATTAGAAAAGTACTAATGAGAATATTGTTCATTGCATAATATAGGGTTTGAATATCGTAGAGATATACTGATGCATCACTTTCAGACTCGTCTGTTTCAGTATGTTTGGATATTTTAATTTCTATTTCAAGCTGTATATGTTGTTGTTGCTCATGCCCCTTGACCGACAGTATAGCTGTATATTGTACATTTAAAGAAACATATATCGCATAGCATTTTCTTTTTCTCTTCAATCACATATCTACATGTGTACATATATACTATCAGTAAGTTTATATGTGATTTTTTTAGTTGCTATATTCTTATTAATAATTTAACTTTACATTTACTGAACTGAAATCCTCTCAAAAGTGGACAAAAGTTTTGTAAAGTCCGTCATATTTGCTTTAACAAACTTAAGACGTAAAGCATGTTATGTAAGTAAGTGAAGGTAATTAAATTTTTATATTGCTCATTTTTATACATAAATATCAGAAAATACACGGATTATAAAACAAAATTTAAGTATTCAAAATGAAAGGGGTAAAATTTACATATAAAATCGATATAAAATACCACATATAACTAAACGAAAACTAATTAACAAAAGTACATAAAAGGTATAGGTAATTTTAAATTCTGCAAACGTACTTTTGCATTCCTGAGTAGTCCAACGAGTTCATTTTCTATATTAATGCCTTTTCTTTGTGTTAATCTGCTTCAGTTTGGGTATGCTTAACATGATGATTAAATTATTTTACCTTTAATAGAGATTTACAAAATGAAATCTGCGTTAAATGAAAAAAAATGAGCTACAAATAATGCCATACAAATAAACCCGTAGTTTTGGTTAAGTAAAAAAATATACAAAAAGAATAGATGTTATTTATAGTTTTATGCATATGCTGTCGAAATATAAAGGAGGCTTTACGGAATATGAGTCATATCAAATAGCTGAACTTCAGATCACCCCTTTCCTTCCTGTTTTAATTAGCCAGCTCATTAATTTATTAACACTTAATTTTCACTAGGGCTTAACTCAATATTAACAGGTAATTAATTGTTTGAGAAATGATAATTTATTTAAGCGATATAAAGACAAAACACTGTTAAACCTCGAGATAAATTTTTATAAATGTGGAATTATAAATTAATACATTTTTGGTAGCTAATTGGTATGGTAGCTAAAAACTAGGAGTGCATTACAAAATTTAAACGCAGAACTTCTATATCCCATCAATTTTGACAAAATATTTAACCACTTTTTTTGTTTTTTGTTACTATAAGTTAAACGAAAATAAATCAGGAAATTCTTTTACAGTACGAGCTGGGTTGGACACTTGAATTGTCTATGACTTTGCTGTTCCCTTTCCCAAAACTACTTCTTGAGCAAAACTTGATTCGAATCACTGTTTTTACCCATTGCAATCGGAAACTATTATCTTCTGGTAAAAAAAAGGAACAAACTTTATTTGAATTATAGCTTGATATAGAACAAGTGAAATTTAACGGAAATGACTAAAATTTCAGAAATGTACGGTTTCACACCCTTCACTACTGGACACGGAATTCAGCAACACAAGGATATCTTTATCTATTGTGAAGTGTATTCAGGGTCAGTTACTGGAAACACGCCTTGTTTCCGTGACGTTCTCTCAGGAAGATTTCAACTGACCTACCTGTGAGAAACTGTATGGGTGGTTATCCCCCGGCAAATCGTCTGGATAACAACTCACCTGCCGAAAACTCGAACAAAAGGGTGTCGACGCTACCTGTAAATTTCGCCCGGCAAATTAGATACTCTTTTGCTTGGGGAGGCTTAACCAATGTATTACCTATCATCCTTTTATCTGTCAACCTATTGTGTTACCACCTTTAGTTGATAGCAAAGGCAGAGAAAGGATATATGTTTAGCTGCTGGTGTGCTCTATTATCCTCCAGAGAATAGTTTGTCTTGTTGAAAGTTGGATGTTCAAATACTCTTTCAAGTGTAGACTATTTACTTTGTTGAAGTTGATTCGGATTTCGAAGTAGGGGGTCTGCAATGACAGGTGTATGCATTACCGAAATCTAGAAAAGTCTAGAAATTTCGGCATCACCCAAGACTTTCTTCTTAGCTCGATGCGAGGTTTTAGCAACACCGAACTCGTGCTGTTATTTGTCACCGTACAAACAGTGGCATGCCTTGCAATCAGTGCTTTAATATAACATTCTTTAAATGTTATTAATTGTGTTTAGAATTATCTACTAAAATTCAGTTGATATAACTTATAAGTTAAACATAAAAATATTTAAACTTAATTTTTTTTTCACAAGAAAAAAAAAGTTTTTCGTTTTTACATAGGAGAGAAGTTTTTGAATGATGAAAACAAAGTATATGTTAACTTTTTTAAATTGTAGTTTATTATCTATTATTAAATAAAAATTTCCCCCATATACGTGAGAGCCGGGAGAAAATAGTTATATCTTTTTTAATGTGTAAATATTATGCTGTTTTTAGTATCCAAACTATTTTTCAACATTACGAAATCTTTATCTACTATTAGAGTAATTTATAGACCTAAATAAATTTAGTTTTTCAAACTCAAAAGACCTTGCTTTTGGTATAAATTAAATAATAGACTGAAAAATTATCTTCGTCAACCTGAGATATTTTCACTGAGCAAATAGTCTTGGTTTTTAATAACTATAAAGTGTAGAGATAACCTTTTTTATTTTAAAAGAAGTAATAAGAACCCCAGCACCCCCTCCAAAAAAAAAAAAATAAAAATCCTGATTTTTTCCACCTTCCATATTTGCAGTTAACTTCACTTACAGCAAACTTCACTTACAACCATCGTGGTCCTGGGAAAATTCCTATTTAATGTTAAGACAATTCTAAAAAAAATAGTGTTTTGCTATCATACTTTATTTTGAGATTATAAAAGAATATTTAATAAATTTAGTAGCTCTTTTAAGAGCCAAACTGCTCAATAATTTCGAGGGGGGGGGGGGGGAGCTGATTTGAAAAACCATGGGAATGAGTAGTTTCTACCCGGAGATAAACATCAGTTACAGGACCAGTTAAACCTCTAATCTAGATCAATGGAGCAGCTATAAAGACTTTTTTGTTTTTAAACATAATAAAGCAATAAATAACAGATGTCTCTAAGTCAATGGAGTTCACGGCTGCTAACTGCCTCAAAAGTGGCCTTAAAGAGTACATCAGTGAGTTGCATTTTTTTCTTAAATCAGCGTGGTGCCTATTTAAGCTGTTGAAAATTCTCATGTAAGTTGACATGAATTATATAGTGCCTGTAGGATTAAGAATTTAACGGTTTAACAGTATTCCCTTATGTCAGCGGGCATATATTTTGTTTCAGTCAGCGGCTGTAACATCTTTTTATCATTCAAAGCACAAAACTTCAGATATTATACGCGTTCGAGGGAACAGTGGTTTAGTAGGAACATTTTGCAGACAAGTCAGTGCGACTCACATATATAATTTCATGTGACTATGCCTAGTTTCGGCTTGCTTGTGATTTGTAAAAGTGTTTCTTCCTAAATCGGTTTAATCACAGATTTTAAATGTCTGTAGATGGAGTGGAAATCACTTGACAAAAATATGCAATCAAATTAAATTTGATCTAAATGTGTGTTTTTTTTTAACATTTGTTGAATTTTAAAAGACATTAAAGCTGGATAATTTTCAGATGTTTTCAAATGTTTCAGTACTCGTTAATCAAACAAGAAAAGTTTTTAAATGATATTTAAAGTCGATACGAAAAAGGAATCCCCCGTAATATAAGCCTCAGAGTTGTCTGATTGAAGGCCTTGGGTTTGATATACGGCCCAGAACTGCAAAGGAATATTGCTGTACTTGGAAACTGTGCGTACACTACTGAAGTTACATTGTGGTATACTGCATAGGTGTATTGATCTTCTTATGTAATTTGACTCAATAGCAATCATGTTATATAGAGAGGGAAAATTGATTGCGTAGAGCGGCGTTGGCATTGCTATGTTAGCGACGCCCCGTCAAACTCATTAGGTTTACATGACATACCATTGTGAGGACGAAAATTTTCGTTTATTTGATATCATCACACATTTTGACTCTTCTTTTTATTGTTTACCATATATTTCAAGAAAGCAAAATAAATCTAGAAAATACTTGGATAAAAACTATTCATAAATCAACATATGCATTTCAACTGTTGACAAAAAATTTGACAAAAAGATTATATGATTTAAAAAATATCATTTGCTGTTAATCGTGCACCAGTAAAAAAGGGTAGAAACTTTCCTAACGCGATATTTGTGCCTAGTGTGCTTCACTTTATGTATTACGCTTGTGATTATTACATAAGAGCACTCGAAGTTATTTTGGATTGTGTAGCAAAAGTTGACCTTAGCATCAAAACTACCCAGCGTATGTTGTTTTGAACAAAGTGATTTCATTTTTTTTCGCTTAATTTTATTCATTTTAATCTCTTAATTTCTAATTGAATAAGTAGGAATTATAGAAATGTAATGTAATTTTTATTAAACCTTTCTTTTAATATGAAAATAAAGTATTAAATATATTATTTATTTTACTTTTTAAAATTGATAAAAGTTTTATGCCTCACCTGTAGGAAACACTTGACTAAAGATATTAGTTTTTTTCTGGTTTAAACTTCTAATATACTTACATACCTTCCTTTAAAAGGTTGGAATTTTTCTTATTAATACAGAATATTAGTTTATAATTAAAACCAGTACCAACGAATAGTATCGTATTTTTAATGTTTCCTATTTTTTTATTGAATTTAAAAACAATGAAATAACAAACAAGAGACAGGATTTTATGCGTGTTCTTTAAGTTTTTGGAAATTACAATTATTTTAACGTAAATTTCAGTTTAACCTTATCATACCAAAATTTATTCTTTACCATTAAAATTCAATAGCAGTTTCAAGATTCGACGCATGCCAACAAGTTTTATTGAAATATGTTTGCGTTTAACGCACTTGAATAAGGCTTTGTAAATAAATTTATTTCTCCTAATTCCGCTCTCACTGTACAACTCTTAATGGAACTACAAACTACAAAAATGGTTGTTGCGTTTCCAACAACACAGGTGCTTCACGCGCTCTTATTTTCTACGTTTTACATAAAATTTTTGCCTTGCAATACTGCCAATCGACTATCTGACTCATCCTTCGGAAACAGTCGCCGATTAAGGGCTGTAATAGCCGCAGAAAAGAACATTTTACAGTTTATTTTGTTCTGTTCTTCCGACCATTAGAACATCCAGGACGTCGAGGCTGCAGCTGGCAGCGGAAAAGTTGTTACCATGGGGATGGCAATGGACTTACGTTCTCCTCCGCTTTCCATTTCGATGGGGGCTGATGACCACTGATCTCTGCATATTGTGAAAAAAGCGAGCAATGTCCAACGACCTAGTGACTCAGTCACCGAAATGCCACCGGACCGTGACGTCAGAGGCACCGGCTTTCTCTGATGTCACGTGATCATTGCTCGACCCGCAGGTACAATTTTTTTTTTTTTTCAGTCCATAACATAGCCCATTTTTTCTCGAATCGACCATATAATGAGAGATAAAACGAAATGGAAAAAAAAAAAAAAGTAGCCCTTTTGCGGCCGGTAATTTAACTGTCTGGTAGTTAGTTCTTTCCGTTTTATACATCCAATCAAGATACCTGTCACATATGCGTGGGCCCGCTTTTTTCTTCATTCTTTTGGCTGTCCATTGTATAAGACGGTTTGTTTCCTCTGCTAAAACTGTCAGATTGCGTCTCAGATTTTCTTCGCTTTTAAATGGAAGGGCGCGAGAAATGCTCTCGTCCGAAAGGAGTAGGGATACTTACTTGCGAGTGTGACAGGGGAGTGAAAAAAGGAATGAGAAAACGTCGCTTGTCATTCATTCCCTTCGAGAACTCTTTGCGAAACGCGTCAGCCTGTTGCCGACCTTGCGGGTGCAGTGAAGCACTTGATCTCGAAACACTGAGGGACACAGTTGCGCTTGACACGGAAATGCATTTTACCACGATGGCGTTCAAGTCGCTATTTTATAATTACTTATTGCTTTATTCTACAAACATATATTTTTTAAAGTTATCAGTTAGCACTTGTAAGCTCTTCTTAGGGCCGCTGTGTACTAACCTATTGGATTCGCTCGAATTAGTGTTAACCTATGGAGAAAATGTGTCTACTATTTACAGCTACATAAATGCCGATGATCCAATAAAATGGTATTTTCAGACAACCTGAACTTTTCTGCACCTTGGAAAGGGATTTATTTTATAAATTTACTATATACTCACAAAAGATCACCGTTATAATAATACCTGATTATTCAATAACAACTATTCGAAAAGTTATAGGAAATGAAGAGAGTAGTCTACTTTTGTCCAAGTATTTCTCGCCTCGAAAATTTTCCTTAAGGTTGTTGTGTACTAACCGTATTGGATTGGCTCACCTCAGTGTTAACCTATGGAGAAAATGTGTCTACTATTTACAGCTACATAAATGCTGATAATCTAATAAAAATGGTATTTTCAGATAACCTGAACTTTACTGCACCTACCAACAGGATTCATTTGATATATTTCGTCCACCAAAGGAATTTATGAGCGTTTAAAACACACTATACCTGATTTTTTGCCCAATAATTTAAGTTTTAAAATATTATTTTCATTAAAAAAAAAAGAAACATTCCCAAAGGTGTAAAAATTCTTTCTCTATCACGGAGTACAATTAAAAAAAAAATCCATGTCGGCAATCCTTGGACAAATTTTGTCCATAAGTTAACATTGAGGTGATCGAATCCAATAGGGTCGATCATCACCCTTAATGTATTGTTTTCACTAAGGTGCTATAGTTATCCCTTTGACATATTTGTATGTTTGCCTTTTCAAGTTCATGAAAAAAATGTAATATATCAATGCCGTGGCGACGTTCAACAGAAGAAAAAAAATAATGAGTTTAATTAATAGCGTCTTGGCTCCTATTTAAAATTCAAGCCCAGTTTTTTTAAATAGTTTTTATATGTTTCATTTCCTTTCATATTTTTACACAACAAGTATAAAATGATTACTAGACGGAGGCCAACTTAAAATTGTTTTTGTATTCACTCGAATCAGGAAAACCATATTAATAATTAAGTTATGCTATCTTTAACCTCTTATTCTTAAACTATTAAATAGTTGCATGTCAAGTGCAACGTAGTAAAATCCAAATATTTATTTAATAATTGATTCATATGCCCAGTGGATGATACTGATATAGTTGTGAAAAAAGCATTTCATTTCGGTGATGCATAGTTCCATATTTACCTTTTTTTTCTACCAAATTTAAGACTTCGGTCGAGTGATTTTTTATCTCTCATCTCAACTTGATCCTCGTATACCTCGAAGCTTGTTATCTTTGTTTTAATTTCTCCCATGTATCAGAATCCCATGTATCTGAAAAAAAAAGTTTCAATACAAGTGACTGAACAGCATCGTTCATGTAACTTGCATGTTGTCGGGAAAGCGTGTATTACAAGACTCGAAACAATAAATGACTACTATTTTCGATCTAGGCACTTGTCTGACAGTGGATTACGAGTTTTTATAACTTCATTTGTATGCTCTAACAATTTATTTTCTTGTTAATCCCTGTGTAGAAAATGATTTCGATCTGGCACTAGCACTGTGTGATCAAATTGATAGGGCCCAGAAAGGAAACCCACAGGAAAATGAAAGGAAACTGTTTTCCAACAGATTCATCATCCTAGAATCTTTCCAGAATTCTTGTTTTTGCCTTACATAATATCTGCTTTTTCAGCAGATGAATGTAAGGCTGTTATTAGTTAAGGCATTACCGCATTACATAAGTGTGGTAAATCGAGTGGAAACTAAATGGTGCCGACGTTATGTACGTTTACAAAAGCCTTTTGAATGTTCTAAGTTTCTTTCACTTGAGATTAGTATGATTAAATTTTTTTTGCATGACGCTTACAGATGAATTAATTTTACACGTAAAAATGTTCTAAGTTTCTTTCACGTGAGATTAGCATGATTAAATTTTTTTTGCATGACGCTTACAGATGAATTAATTTTATTCGTAAAAATGTCTTAAAATGAATTTCGCTGAAAGTTTTTAAAGAAATTTAAAATTTCGCAAGGAAAACTTGTTTTCACTGGTATGAGTCTAATGATTATATTTTTTTTACCATCCTCTTGACTTGATAGACTCGTGTGTTAAATTTACTTACACGTAATGACTTTAAAACTTCATCAATATTTTCATTTCTTTCTTCTGGGAAAGATCGTTGTTTCCTAGCTATTTAATATAAATATAAATTATAGATTTTTTGTTGTTGTTGTTAGAGAAACATTATGTATTTCTCTTCGTGAAAATGCTGCGTGACAATTATATAGACAAACTGTTGAAATCGTTGAAGTTCTTGTCGATCTTCAACGATTCACTTCAAAGAATCACTTTTGAAACCTAAAAACATACTTCTAAAAATGTTAACATTAACTCTCTGCAATACGTTTATTTCATGCAATAATATTGATTTCATATTGACACGCCACTTTGTGTTTTAGTAGATTTGGGAAGTGACAAATTCTCTGACTAAAAGGAAAAAAAATTGTTGATATACAAGCAGGAAGTTTCATAATTTTTGTGGGCTTGATTTTAATTTGAGAGGGAAATTTTAAAGGAAAATTTAACTATTTTTCTTGCACACTTTTCTGGTCCGTTAAACTTTATTTCGTCCTAATTAATTAAAAATCTAATACTGTTGTTAAAAATTTCCACGCAGTTGGATTTTATGTTAGCTAGAATATACGTTATAATTTTGTTATCTTGTTAATGTGGGCTATACAAACATTATATTAATCGCCTTATATTAAGAATGTTTCATAAAATATTGAAAATTTCCATTTGTCCAGTAATTTTCACTTCATTATCGTAAGAATGCCGTGTTTCCTTCCTTGTATGATAATATTCAAAGTAACTTAAATCCCATATTTTGATCCTGAAAACTCTGAAATATTATTAAAGGTAAATATTTAAAAAAAAATCTTTCAAATACGATGCTGCCAGTGAAATTCTAATATTAAATTTTTTTTTCATACCAAATGTATTTTTAAAGTGCAAGTTCAAGCAACGGATTAGTTAGATTTAAAAAAAAAATCTTCTACTGTCTCAATATATTTATTTGCAAAAAGAGGGGTTATTTGTTTCGTTGATACAGGTATTTTTATTATAACCTTGCGTGATCTTGAATTTTTTTGTTTAAAATATGCTAAGCGTTTCTAAACTCTTCACGAAAAGATATAGATGGAAAAATCATAGAAAAGTTTAATTTTATTTGAAATGAAGAAGCTTTTTACCGACCTAAGCAGGAATTAAAAGAAAAAAAAAGAAGAATCTAAGCGCTAAATCACGAAGAAAAAGCACCGTGATAATAGCTTTTCTTTTTGATCAATTCAAGAGGTGAGGAAAGAGCTTCAGATAGAGACTAGGTGCATTCGAGGTGTCGCATGCTTGCCACCTACTTGACCCCCTGAACCCGAAGAGGGAAGCTGTGTGATTTTTTTTTTTGGCCCTTTTTCCTTTTATTTTTCCTTTACTTCCGAGGGTTCGTATATCGTGGAGCGTGACTAGAATAGTGATAAACCGACTATGATTTTCGGCGACTCCTTGTTTTTCTTCGTTTTTATTCTTTCATATTTTCTTTAGACAGTGGTGAAAAGTGGCCGGAAAGAAATCAGGGCCTTTGTTTCTGTAAGAGGTTAATCGGTATCAGTCACGCTTCCCGAGGATTAAAATTCAGTGGTTTTTATTAAATTTTTTTTTAATCTCTTTAATTTAACGAGGCTTTTCCCCCCATAGAATGATCCAGGGGAAACAGCAACACATTAACGATAAATATAGGCTTTATATATTACAAAAATTACAAAGCTATATAACGAATTTTAAGAGCTATTATCACTTTGTTGAGCGGCAATTTTATTGACTGGTCACGATCATTAGCTTTCACACTAAACACGAGTTAACTCGAGTTACAGTGGCGTAGCTAGAACTTTTGCCGCCCGGGGCGGTCTCCAATTTGCCGCCCTTTCTAAGTCAATCAATTGGTGGTTTTTATAAATTAATAAACATAAATAAATAATTGTAATTGAGACAAACTATAGGTGGGGAACTTTTTTAACCATTGGATGCCATATTTAAATTAGGCAGTAATAAAGGAGGCCGCTTAAGTTGATATACCTATAAATGCAACTTTTATAAAGACCACAAGAATCTTACGGAGGTCGCAGTTTCCCCACCTATGAGACAAAACATATACCTAATTTATAAAAAAAATTCCATAGAATATGTTTTATTTTATATTATTATATTCATAAATAAAAATAACATTGACTTGACGATGAGGAAAAATATTCGAAATCCTATAGTAATTCATAATTCATAGAAATCGAATAGTAAACTTATGAATTGAACAAGTGGTGTTTTTCAACTAATACTAAATAAAAATATGCCGCCCGGTGCGGACAGCATCCACCGCACCCCCCTAACTACGCCACTGTCGAGTTAGCTTTCAACTAAACACAAGTTAATTCATTATTGGTCATCTGCATTTGTGCATAAGAACACGCGTTTACTCGTGACCGGTCAACAATGTGTTAATAGAAGAACTTTAGATAATTATTTTTAATCTTAGTACAATAAAGGCGTTCTCAAAGATTCAATGCCTTATTTGTGAAATTCAGGGAACTTATGTGAGGGCTTTATGAGGATTTTAAAGTTTGAAACTTCCACGAGGAGAACTACGTACATGCAGATTGTTTGCGGGGGCAGTTAATTTGTCAATAACAGCATCTTGAAATCTCCATTAAAACATAGCAATGGCAAGTAGTTTTGTAAAGACGACCTCGAACTGAAAACTGTTGCCCCCGCTGTCTGGGTTTTTGTTCGTGAGTAATTTAATTTTTATTTAATACCTATTTAAATCCTTTTTTTTCCCACTGATCTGGATGATGTTACTGAATATTAATGCCAAAAGTGGTGCCTATTTATCTATGCCAGCCATATATGAAACTGTCTATCCAATCTAAAAAATTTGCTCTTATTAACTGTGTCAGTACATCAAAGGTTCAGAAACGCTGCACAAGAACTTTACGAAAGGATAAACAACTAATAGCAATTTAATGCCAACAGGTACTTTTTCTAGCCCTTGCAGGATCTTAAATTTTCCGTTTTATTGACTGTTTGCGTTCTAAAGAATCATGTTTGTTAAGGCTGCCTAGTGGACATTACTGGATTCGCTCACTTCAATGTTAACCCATGGAAAAAAATTGTCTATTATTTACAGCATAAATTCTGATAATTAAATGTAAATGGTAGTTTCAGATAGCCTGAACATTCCTGCACCTTGCAACAGGATTCATTTCCTAAATTCCGTACACCAAAGGAAAAGATGAATGTTTAAAACACACTATACCAGATTTTTACCCGAATAATTTAATTTGAAAAATATTTGCATTGACAAAAACGAAAATGCCCCAAGGTGTAAAATTTCTTTATCTATTACATAGTACATTTTTTGAAAAATATCTTTAAATCCAAGTCAGCAATCCTTGGACAAATTTTCTCCATAAGTTAACATTGAGGGGAGCAAATCCAATAGTGTTAGTTTAATAAGATTTTTCGATCTACAGTACCACATTTTGTGTCATAGTTTCAGCCACACATGAATGACTCCACCTAATCGCATTATTTTCAGTTTATACGATCAAAGTAAAAGCATACGATTGCTATTGACATAAGTACAGTGTGGCGTTGAATCTTAACTTATACACCAGTTCTTTACTCATTCAAATGTACTGAACATTTTACTTTTTTTCTTTACAGGTGAATACATATTTCCCTGATCCAGACTTCATTCCAGGTACGTCAAATTACCGACAGAAGTGGCTGCCAAAAATTCCGCCTCCAAAGGAAGAGGACTTCAAAGATATAACAGTAAGTTGCAACATTAGAAATTTTACACTTTTTGCTTTTTTAAATAGTAATATGATAAATTCATATGACTTTTGTGTATAAAATATCCGTATCTTAAGGTCATCATGTAAGAGAAACAAAGAATTTTTGAAAATATAAATTTAGAGAAACCCATGTAGACGAGGTTACGAGTTTTGAACGCTACTTAATATTAAAACGCAGCTACTAATTTTTAGTTTAATTTTCATTTGATAAAGGGCTATGAATGTTATATCAACGTCTGATCTTGTTTTAGAAAACCCAAATCAATTAGACAGGATTCACTAAACTGTTTTGTTTATGATGTATTTATGACTTTAATATTAGCCAGGAAGATTATGTTGTATTTTTGTTGTTTCTTCTAATCTAATTTATTTAGCAGGGTTTAGAAAAACAAAGAAATGCTTACTTAAAATAACGGTAGATTAATATAAATTCATAAATTTCGAAAGTTAAAATTACTGACTTCTTTTTCTTGCCTGCCTTGGCTTACTGTGTAGGCGTTTTTCTACTCTGCTCCTGAGGAAAGCTGAACCTGCTTTCGTGAATTGAGTATTATTTATAGATATTTATGGTGAATATTTTAAGGTCATTCTAATCTCTTGACTTATTTCACATGTTTGGATGCTATATTTTTTTTATTAATTTACCGTCAAGAAACACTAAACTTTGGATAAACTAATCGGAATTTTGTTACGTCAAACTCTTTTTCCCGAATAAATAGTTATCACAACGAGTATGCAAACTTGGTGAGGAAAAGTTGTTAATAGTTTTGAGGGTTTCCAAGTTCTTCCACCTAGGTAACTGCTGCTAAATGAATGGATTGGTTAATTTTTTTTCTCTGGTTAACCTTGTAACCCGGCCGTTAGGTGGAATTTTGTTTTGTCAAGAGTTTTAGTTTAGAGTGTTGTCTTATATCTGTGTTTGCTAATATTTTGAGTACTTAGAGTATATTCTACGGTATTTTAAGTTTCTTCAGTCTGATTTGTCATGGTTAATTGTTTGAGTGCGTCGTTATTGGGAACATCAGGACTTCATGAGCGATGCCACAAGTGTTAAATATATACGGAATTCCTTTCAGATTATTTAATGAGTGCTTGAGATATATCATGTGTTTGTTTTCTTTGTTCTGAGGTTCTTTTATATTTCAGGATCACGAGGCACTGCTCAAATCGTTTGAGTTCCTGCAGTTCTTCGCCGTGGGCTTTGAGCAAATCATCTTGGACCAAACAATCCACGGGGGACGATTCCTGGGTGCGTTTCGGGACCTCGAAAATGACCTGACACAAGTGTTGTGTGAGCTCCAGTTGGGACTGTTCTCACTGCGGGTACCCCCATCCCCAGATGTACTTCGTGATGCCATGTCCCAGGAATACCGGGACGTACAGGCACGTACGATCAGAAATATACGGGACTATCTGATTCTGCGGGACTTTGTGGCAGCGGCGGACTTTGTTGCGCAGCTCTTCGGTTACCTTGAGCGGACGTTGTGAAACATAAGACACGCTGAATACAGAAAAAAATGGAAAAAATTAATGCTGTGATGTTTTATTTATTTTTAATTTATTTTTTTAATATTAGTGACTGTTTTTTGCGCGCGATTCATCATTTCTCGAAACGCGTTTTATCTGTTCCTACTTCTCCTCCGTCGTCATTCTTGAGTTGGTTGGAATTTTGATTTTACTGGCATTGTGAGTTTGGCAGCCCTCTGCATTTCCGTGTAAAGGGACAGCCAGTCAAAAGTCATCTGAGGTTTTTAGATCTGTGAAAACTCTCACATGCGTTGCGTTAGGGAAGAACTGAAAACTGTCCAAACCGCACGAAATGTAAGATGTGTTTAGTAGATGTTCTCGCCCAAAGTATCCCTTGACGACTTGTAAATAGTAACTGAAAGTTATCGTCACATAGTGTATTTATTTTTTATATTCTTGAGCATGGATTAAAGCTCAGAAGCACTAGTTCCCTGCAAGAGCTACTTAATTTCGAAACTGCCTCCTCCTCCAATGTTTCCGTGTTTTGATTCCTGCAAGCAGTGGATCGACTCCTTTGCCAACACTTGTTGGATTCAGTGCTTTTTCCCGGCAAGTAAAATATGCCCGATGTCAGCTGCAATGATTTAAGTATTCACGCCAAAACTGAAAACAAATTTTTCAATCGATGCCAAAATGAAAGGGATGCTTTGCAGTCTTCTTAAAATTCCTCCATGGAGTTCATACTCAGTTGTTTTCATTTGCCAAGGTTTCACCTCGCCATTGCCAAGCACTATCAATTTTGTTGTTTTAAGTCTATGTGCCAGTGGAAAAGATCATATTCCTCGCAAAAAAAACCACCCACATGCATTCTTTACTCATACAGATCCACATGTCCCGCAGGACGTCTACAAATGTGGACACGACTCCTTAATTACCATTACTTTTCCTGTGTGTGCTCTTTTTGTGTGTTAAAGTCAATACCATAGGATTTAGGAAACACGAATGTTCCAAAGACAATACATGACTTCAAGATATATAAGAACTAACACGAATAGATCTGAAAAATTTGGGAACAATTTTCCACAAACTCTACTCTGTACGAACGTCATCACAAGAATGAATTGAGATCGATTTTGTGTGTGTGTTTTTTTATTTCAGCCAAGCTGCAGCAATTTTGAAATTAAGAGTCTTGCACAAAAACAAAAAAAATGATTTCTATTTTCAAATATAACGGTACTATGTCCTGAGAGTGCGGCTGTAGGATATAAAAAATGAATTTTAAGAGTTTTAAATTATAAATTGTGTATAGAATTCTATTTAAATTGAGATTTATTTTTGATTGAAAGTTTTATGCACTGCGTTATGTCTAGAACTATTTTATTTTAAAAATTTTATAAATGTGAATAAATATGAAAAAAATCAAATACTGAATTCTAATACTGAATAAAATTCATTGATACATTAATTTTGAAAATTTATTATTTTCATTTTGCTAAAACGCATTTGTACGTATTGCCATATTTTAGACTTACTCATTTGTTTTAATCATAATTTTTAATCATAATAGGTGCATACATTTTTAAATTAAATCATTGAAAAAAAATGATAAATGTTGTAGCATTACGCTTTTTTATTCTCAAAGACTTCAGTTTTAAATGGTTTAAATACTGAGTAGAGTTTTTATACAGTTATTAAGTGAGTTTAATTTTTTTTTTATACTTTTTAGTCAGTGTTAATGAACAAAGTTTGTAAATATACTTTTATAAAAATGATTTAGTTGTATTTTGTCATAGAAAGTCAGATTTAAATTTATCCTTTTTATATCAGACGTATTTATTAATTTTCAAATTGAAATATTTTGTATATTATAATTTAAAATTTTATCTTTGTAAATTTTCCATCTGTCTTTTCATCATCATGTTTTATGATTTTAGTTCCATTGAGCTTTTTGAAAATGTATTTTTTATTTATTAGCCTTTGTACGAAAGCTTTTTTTATATTGCTGAAAGTATTTTTTAGTTTTTTTTATTCCTTTTTATACTTTGTACTTAATATTGGTTTTTACAAATTGTTCTATGCATTTACAGGAGAGTGTTTAATTTCTTTTTTTACAAAGAAATCGGGACATTTCTTTATGTTCATAAAATGTATTAGCGTTTTCCTTTTTGATTTAAAGATTTTACCCCACTCCTATTTAAACACATGATATTAAAAATACGCCACATTTGAATATCTTTTTAAAAAATTGTATATCTGTTAAACCGGAGAATAAGTTTTTCTCTATAGTATACGTTTTGGGATTAAAAGCAGTAAAAACAATCTGTTGTAGAAAAATTTAAATATATGATATACTGGAACATCGGGCATTTCGATACCAGATAAGGTGTCTCAAAGTGTCTGCGTATGTAATATTTAATATTGTTTAACTATCTTGATTTTGATTATTATTTCATACCGTGCGTGTAAACATATATACCTCAAAATGGAAATTTCTAATTTACTATTAGTTAAATATGTTAGAAGAAGCTGTAAATCAAGATAAAAAAAATATTATACTATTTTTAGATTACCTTTCTTCGAAAATAAAAAAATTTGAAATCAGTATTTATCATGTTGTATCCTATTAATGCTACAAAATTTAAACATAAGAAAGTTCAATACCTCCAGAATAAGATAATGTGTGTGCAAAAGAATAAACTTAAGGTTTTATAAAATTTTTTTCAATGAATTTTTTCAAAATTATTCTAATGCTGTTGCTGATTTAAATGCATCTTCAACGTCTTTTTGTCGTCATATTTTATCGTTTAATGAGGTGACAATAATTTCTGAGAAAAAAATATTTATTTATTCTTACTCTCTGGTGATTTAATATCATTCTTAATGAGAAATTCTTATAAACTGAGTAATCATTGAAATGAGATATTTATAGAGGTGAGGAATATTTTTTATTGTTTTCTGCTCCGTTAGTATACCATTTGGGTAAACGCCATGCAGATGTTTACAGTTTTAGATCAATGGGAAAAATTATACGTGAAGTATCTTATATTTCCGCAGTCAACATGAGAGGTATTCTTAAAAGTATCAAAAACTGTGATTGATGAAGAAAAACTTAAAGTCTAAAAATTTGAAATTTCATGAAAAATATCTATATGGGTAGCATTTAAAATAGAATCATTGGGGCATTTTTACATACAATAGAAAGTTTTTGAGTCCCTTAAAAAAACATACATTTTTTTTCGTATCAAAATTTTAAAGAAGGGTGATTGATATTCATACAGCAAAAAATTCGTAATATAAATACTTAATTCTTAAAGTATCAGAAAAGTTTAATATATTATAGAGATAAATATAGTGTAAGGGCTGATTTGCTGAGTGAAGCTGTTTAAATTTAATCGTCAGACTAAATTGGGATATACGCTCAATAACGAATTTAATTTCATTAATTTTTCTTCCATAATAAAACAAAAACATAGATAAAAGAAGTTTATTATTACAAGTCTTTTGTAAGTTTTTAATTTTTTTTATTATTGAATATTTTGAATTACTTTTCAAACAAGGTAATTTAATAGCACTTTGTATACTCCATAACAAGAGACTGTTCGAATTTTAATACACTGATATTACGCTATTTATTATATCTTTCGATAAAATCACCCTCTTAAAGAAAAGAAATTTGAATCTTTAACTGGAATAACTTAGAATAACAAATGTATATATTGTTGGCAAAACTTTTGAAGTGTTACTTTTGAAAAGTATCATTTCCTCTTCAAAGTATAATAAATGGGTGTGGCGGTAGATAGTTAAGAAAATAATCTTCGTGAATCTATTTGTAGTCCCATGTATTTTCTAATAAAATGCATTTCTATTAAGTGTTATATACAGTATATAGATATTTAAGTGAAAAAGTTCGCTTTAAAATAATATTCCTTTAGAAATATAAAATAAAATAAAATTGCAAAATTGAAATCATTTAATGAAAAATGAAATGCGAAAATTTTCTTTTCATATCTGAATTTGAATAACTACAAAATAGGTCAAAAAAATTTCTGTTTCCATTTCTCTCTTTGTTTAAATTTATTTCATCATGCTTTAAAAACGGAGAAATTTTCTCGCCTCTCGTAAATAGCTTAGTGAAAAAACCCAGAAAGATCCTTACTGAGGGAAAATATTGTATAGCGATTCCTTAATTCTGAAAAGTTCTCATCAATGGCAATTCCTGCACCACTGAATCTGTTTTGCTCTATCGGTGGCTGGAAATAGCATACACTTTTATCTTGTTGACTGTGGATATTGTTCTTTTATCACCTCAAAAGTGAGTTGTAATATCGACTGAACTATGAAGGCTTTCTGTTTTGTAGTATTTTTAGGTCTCATTTAATAAAAATGAAAATTTTTCCTTTATTGCAAAATATAATTTCATTTTTACTGACTAAACAAATAAAGAAGAAATTTAAATAATTCCAGATAATACTGAACAAAGACTACCATTATGACTTCAATGATGTTTCAATGAGGTTGCCAACCCTTTAAACAAAATTACACCTAGATAATTTTCTTCTAAACGCATTTCGCAAATCACCAAGTAAATGATGATACATAATGCATATCATTGTACTTAAAATTTGAATACGGTTGTAAACGGACATCATGGACACATTGAAATAAAAATTAATTTTTCTTTTAAAAAGTTATTGAAAATTTACATTTGTTTAGAAGAATAAAGATGTAGTAAGATGCAAAATATTAGCAAAACTAAGCTGACTAATTTCAATATTGGTATTTTAAGGTTTGGAAGGAATAGGGATAAAATTTTTATCCCTATAAGAACATTATTCTGAGTAGGGCCATATGAAAGGGGATATGAAGTACGTATCAGTAGTACGTATAGATTACGTGGCAAAATCCTATCTCCCTCAAATTTCAAAAGATGAAAGGTTGGTGACTTCGTTTGCAGTATTTTACCTCAGAAACATGCCCCTATCTCTTTACGTCGACTGAGTTTTAAAAAAAAATTCTGCAAAAGCTTCCGCAAGAAATTTAGTTTTATGTTCTCGCCAAGTTAATCTTAAAAATATTCATAGTGAGCTTCACTATTTTTGAGGTACTTAAAAAAAGCAAGTTACTTATAAGAACCTGGCTGGATCCACACTATCGAAGGGTGTATTATAGAAGTATTTTGTAAATATGAGTAAAAATTAAATAGAAGGCTTGTAAAGCTTATATGTAAAGAAGTCATTACTTTGATGTAAAATACTGAATGAACAGATCTCGCAATACGTGAGAAAGAAAACGTGTTTTTTCTGTAGTTCCTATTTGTCAAATTTAAATTAAGATTTAAATTGTTTGTTATGCTATGAAAACATGTTGTACTGTGGTGCTATGAACAATATTGTTGTCTCCATTAAAAGCTATTTTTGTGAATAAATCCAGTTTTTAGCAATGAAGATAAATTGTTTTCATTTATTAATCTTTATTCTGTGCTTCTTTCATAACATGTCATTTACTGTGATTCACAACATTTCTCAGTCAGCTGCTTTATCACTTAAAATTCTACAAAACACAGCAAACATTATACTCTCTTGCTTTTTCAACCTATAAATTTTATTGCAGTATAAAATGACAAGATGAACACACTTACCTATACTCACAAAAAAGTTTTGTTAGGGTTCATCCCGAAAACTGCGCTGTATTTGCATAACACATACAATGAACATCTTTCTTTTATATTACAGTGGAACCTCTATCGATCGTTTTCAAAGGGACTTATTGTACTAAAAGGTAATTGCGGGAAAACTGTAGATGCGATAACATAAGAAAGGAATATTATCGTCGGGGCTGAATGAAATAAACGACACACACGGGAAAAAGATTGTTCGACGAACGACAGATCGTGGTTCTACTGTATATCTCTCGAACATAGTTTTGATTGGAGAATATATTCCTATTAATGAACTCCGAAACCACGTAGTATTTTACTCAGAAAGAAAAGTTTTAGGATGCTGTATATCTCCATTTTGAGAGATGCTATAGTTATCTTTCTTTTCGGAGTACCTGAGCCAAAGGCTTTAGCTCCAGTGATGATTATGATAAATTTGAATAAGGGTGCTCGGGAAACTGGTCAGTAGAGGTTTTTACGATAAAATTACTTTACAATGGATTATTGTGCTCAGTTACGAAAAATTAATTTAAATAAAGAATTAAGGGGACTCACAACTCTTAAATCTTTAAAACAATCGATTTTTTGAAAAAAATATATGTTAAAGCCTGATCATTTCTGAACAAAATAACGCAAACTGCATGAAAATATTCCGCTTAGATCCGGAGATATTGATATTCTAAATATTTAATTACTGATCAAGTTTATGGTAAGAAAAATTTTAAACTCATTTTTCTCAATGTAATTTTACATCATTCCGCAACTGATATCTCAAAAACTATGAAACATAATTCCATGAAATTTTTATCACTGCATAATCATGTTATTTTATTGCGTCTGAACTAGAATTATTGCAATCACTGCACATTTTGTTATTTTTTCAGGGGTAAATGAATGCAAAAATTTAAGGAAATTTTAAGTATATTTTTAGCAGTTTTAAAAAAATTGAAAAACAATTTTAATGTTGAATGTTTTAGTTCAATTGTATTTTGAATTATTTATTTTAAATATAAAACAGGATTATACATTTAAGTGTAAAATTAATTTCATAGTTCTGCGCTCAAGCCAGTATATAATATAAATACTTAAAAAAAACAAGGTATATCTAAAGCATTTAAAAAAAAATTATTTAAAATTATTTTGAGGGTTGAAAATTTGTTTATTAAAATAAATATATCAATTTATCATATACATAAAATTTGGAAAAATTGGGAGTAAATTGAAATAGTTACAAAGAGTCAAAAAGTATGAAAATATGCCTTATTTCCTCGGCTTAAAAGAGTCGTGAGTCCCCTTAACCAGATTGTAGTTAATTGAAAGTTGGAGAGACAAGAAAAGTTAGAAAACACATAGAAAATATCTTAATTTAACTTTTAACGTAGGGTTACTTTCCTTCATAACTGTTCTCCTGAAAGCAAAATTTCATACGCTAGATCAGTCCGTCGTCGCGAGTTATAAATTTGGCAGCGCGCCAAACCCAGTCTGTAATGCTTGGGCAGTAAACAGTATACCTATATATATATATATATATATATATATATATATATATATATATATATATATATATACCACTATAACAGTATACATACATACATATTTACATACAGAAGAGGTAAGCAAAGATAAGTAAACCTACGTTAATAACCCGCAGTAGTTAGAAGAGACTACCTGAAAAAAATTTTCATTTCTATATTACTTATATTTTTATAATTTTTATTTATATTTTACTTTATTTTTTACTTTTTAATTATATAAAAATCGTACACACGCAAGAAGGAAGGAAGGAAAGAAAACGTGCTTTTAGGAGGCGATCAAAAAAGAACGTCTAATTTGAAAAGCATTTTCATTTTGGTTGAACTTACGCAGTAAAAACGAAATGCTACTTCAGGTTAAAAAAGCTACCTTTTTCCAAGTGTAATGATTCTTGATAACAGGTTTACCTGTTTTTCATATACCACATTTCTATTTTAAACATATTTTCTAACTCTTCTATTTACAATTCCATTTTTGCAATATGCCCAAAACAGCATATCTTTTTCACAGTGTCCGTGTTAGGTTTATCAGTGATTAAACTTATTTACTATGAATCTCCAGTCAAAAAGACTTCCATGGAATGTACCCCGCTGTAGGAGCAACAGATGCATTGACAACTTCTGACGGGAATAAACATGCAGAGATTAATAGATTTCCGAGGAGAGATTGTATTATATCATAAAGAAAATGTAACTTGGAATATTCATAAGCATTTTCGCAATATGCCTAAAACAGCATTTCCTTTTCCCAGTGTGCGTGTTAGGTTTATCAGGGATGTAACGTAATTACTATGAATCTCCAGTCAAAAAGAGTTCCATGGAATGTACCCTACTGTAGGAGCAACAGATGCATTGACAACTTCTGACGGGAATAAACGTGCAGAGATTAATAGATTTACGAGGAGAGATTGTATAATAGAATAAAGAAAATGTAACTTGGAATATTCATAAGCATTTTCGCAATATGCCTAAAACAGCATTTCCTTTTCCCAGTGTGCGTGTTAGGTTTATCAGGGATGTAACGTAATTACCATGCAGCTCCATTCAAAAAGATTTCCATGGAATGTACCATGCTGTAGGAGCGACAGATGCATTGACAACTTCTGATGGGAATAAACATGCAGAGATTAATAGATTTACGAGGAGAGATTGTATTATAGAATAAAGAAAATGCAACTTTTATTTAAGGATGATTAAATGTAACTTTGAGGAGTGCGTGAGCCCTTGTGGATCTCTTACTTTTAGCGAGATTTACTCCCTTAAGAAGACAAAAATAAACCATCTTGGGAGAACTCCTCCCTACCACCCATAGCACTTTGGAAGAAGTCCGGGTTAATCTTTCCAGCTCAAGTCTAGAAAATATCAAACAGCCTTCTCGTGCTTCATGAGTGGTCATATTAGAGCACTCACTTTTCGGCAGGGTCAGAAGATCTTCCCGGAGTGCCACTGCTTCTCTGCCGACATGGCCTCCTCTGCCCATCTTTTGGCTTGCTTGGGTTTTACAAAGGACAAGGTCCTTCGGGACCCTTTACTGTTCCTAGACTTTTTAGAAATTTTTGGTTTCATGGAGATTATCTAGCCTTGCTAGACAATCTGGGATTAGTAACAACAACAGAAAATGTAACTTGGAATATTCATAAGAGGTCAATATGAGATACGGTCAATATGAGATATGTTGCTAAACCCCCTGGGCTAGAAAATTCTAGACCAGGTCCACGAGACACTGTCGAGTGAGCAAATGGGAGGCAGCAGAATCCTAATCTTCTTCAACCATGCTGACGGGGATACCTAAACGGTCCACAATGTGGGAAAGATTAACAGAAGCAGCAGATGAGGGACAAAAGGCAAATACCTTTGTAGAGTTCTCGAGGCGCATACTTTTTGAATGGCCTCTCCAAAGACGAGTCGGGGCAGACTGTGTTAGTCACGGACCTCTAAAAAGCAAGGCCAGACCAAGGCACTTGGCTCGATGTATTCGTATATTTATAGGACGAAAATAGTCGGAATGCCCAATTAAGGGGGGTCCAGGACACAAAATTCTGCAAATGTTCGAAATAAAAAAATTATTACATTAAAATATTTTGTGATTTTTTCTTGACGTTTAAATCATGTTTCTATCTTAATTAGAACAGGCGATATTATTATTATTTTTTTTTCAAAATTTTTTTAATAGCAGCCAATCTTTGTTTAAACCTTTAAATGCGTTTTTCTACATGAAGGTTGTTTTTTACCATTTCTCGTCTTTAAATTGTTATAAGTCAATAACCGGTAAAGATAAAGTGTTCAGATTTGGAACATGTCTTTTTCAATTATTTTTACTTGAATTTTGATTCAGCAAATTTGAAAAAAATATTTACTTTAAAAAATATGATTTTTTAAAAAATAAGTTGCATTATTTTTTTAAAATTTTTACTCTAAATATTTTTAATAGTTTTTAAAATTAATATTTTAAAAAATGCTGAATCAAAATTAAAACTTATATATTTTTGTTTAATTAAATGAAAAAATTTGAGATTCGAGACATAATATTTTGTGTTATAACGATTTTAAATTACCCCAATTTATAAAAAAAAAATTATTTTTTTTTATAACTTTATGAGAAGTTTTATGATGTGATTTTCTTTATAAATTACATGGTTCACCATCACAAAATAATTCAAAATTTTAAATCAATAATTAAAAAAGCTATTAAAATGTGTACCGGACCCCCTTAACGGGGACTCGGGAGCATACGGCCCTCTAAAAGGGAGAAAATCACATAAGACCAGCAGCTCCCAAACTTAAGTCCTTATTTTTGCTTTCTATTACATTTTACACTTTCAAAATGTTTAATAATGAAACCCAGAAATTTCTATTACTTTAAAATTACGTACCCGTATGGTTAGACCTGGTATGGATTCCCACCCGTGGGGTTAGACCGCAGACGATGGCTGCTCCGCTGAGGCACCAAAACAAGCCCCTGGTGCCCCCTCGTCAGGGCTACAGACACAGCAGGGCAGAAGCGTGTACCGCTCAAATCTGCTGGCTAAGGGAACAGTGGACCTTTATTTGAGCAAATCTTGTCATTGTAATACTGATTGTGTTATTGTAAAAACTATATATACAGTGGTACCTCGACTTACGAGTTTAATTCGTTCCATGACGGAGCTCGTAACTCGAAATACTCGTATCTCGAATCAATTTTCCCCATTGAAATGAATGGAAATGCCATTTATTCGTTCCGGGCTCCCCCAAAACACCGCAATTTTTTGTTACATGTTTTTAAATACGAAAAATGTGCTGATAAACGACGAACATTGTATAAAAATGCAATACAATAGAATGTACTGCAATAAATTTATTTTATTAAGCGTAATGTACAACATTTACCTTGGAGATCAGACTTGAAGATGCTGACGGAAGAGCAGGACAAAGGCTGAACTGAAAAATTAAATCTTATTCGTTGATTTTTGACCTTTTCGCCCCACTTTCCTCACTTTCGCTTTTATTACCAGCTACTCTCTTAAAGTGAATAGCGCCCTTTACACGTACGCTCTTTCCCGCATGAAACCACGATCCCGCGCGATTGAGTGCACGTGTGAAGCTGTCGGAGAGGAAGGGAAAGCTACTTTTGAGCAAGTTTTCCCGCGCGCAATACCGTACGCTCTTTTGCGAGTGCTTGGAGCGTGTGCGCAATCCCTTTACACTCCAAGCACTCGCGAAAGAACATACTTGGAAAGGGCGCTAATGAGTGAGACACGGAAGCTGGGTGATTGTTGCATCGTTCACTGTGGCTGCAATGTCCAGATTCTTCTTTCTGAGAATTCGAAGGACATTTTCTCAGAATCCATAGAAAGGGGAGAGCTTGCAATCCTTGGACCAAGGTCATCCCATCCCCTAGACCCCATGGGGAGTTCCAGTGTGGGGGAGGGAATTGAAGCTATCTCTCTGTGAGAGAGGTTGGGCGCTGTTCGGTTTCAGAGGGCGACTCAAGTTTGGGCACAGCAAGCTGCCCCGGGTGGTAATTGTTCAGTGTTAATCTCTCGGTTTAAGACTGGATAGTAGTCTTAGAATAATATGTATACAATTTTATAATAATTGTACATAAAGGTTGTAAATATTATATGCTTCTTGTGTTCTCATTTGATGAGCACGTAACATGGCATTCGCTGCTCAAACTAGCGGTGGGATATCTGAAGTTGGCTCGTAACCCGAATTTTATCTCGTAAATCGAAGCAAAAAACATACCGAGAGAATGCTCGTATCTCGAAAAACTCGTAAGTCGAGACACTCGTAAGTCGAGGTACCACAGCATTTATGTAGATTAATAGTACCAAAATATTTTTTTTCAAGTAGAAAATCATTTATGAAGCTTCTACGAAGTAATTTATAAAGGGTAAGTGTAGTAATAAAGTTTAAATCTGTTTTTCTCAAAACAGATTTTTCAAGGTTTTTAGATTTTTTAAATGCTCCATGCAACTTAATTTTTGTTCAAAATTCACGAAGTTGATAAGTAAGAATCCTGATACTGTTTACAAAAAAAACTGGGTATGCATTTTACAATAAGGCAATTGAGTTTGATTTATAACTTATTAAAAGCAAAATTTCGATGAAAATTGGGATGGAATTCAGAAAATAATCTCTCAAAAATTAACTATTCAAGGGATTAAATAATTGATACCCAGATTTGTTTGAATTTACAGTTTAAAGTGATTAAAATGCAAAATCGAGGAAATATCTCAAAATTTAAGTAGCAAGGAGCATTTTAAAATTTTGTTTATAAATTTCAAATTTAAAAAAAATTCTTAAAATTATAATGAGATCGGAAATATCTTTTCAAGTATTCTATATATTTATAGTGAAATGTATATGTGTACAAAATTTCGTATGTCTATGATGAAAAGTATTATTAATAATAAATTTAAAAAAAAACACCGTTCCCAAGGCCATTTAAGATGGCAGAAAGAGAATTTAGAATAACACAAATTTTGGTTCATATGAGTCTAATTGATGTACTGTATATCAGTAAAAATATTGAGAGTTTATAAAACACAGGTATATACAGCGCCGTATAAAACGAGACACTAAGAAATCTTATCAGTTGTAATAACTTTGGCATAGAAGTAGCCCAGAAAAAAAAAATCCTGTTGAATTCTTAATGGAAAACTCATGAATAATCAAATACGGGGAAGCGGACCTTAAGTCTAGGATCCAAAGTAATTTACAGGTTTTTGGAAAATATAGTAATTGAAAGGGAGCTTAAAATTGTGATTTAGCACACTCATCTATATATGTAAAACAGTTCCGTAACTGACTGACAGACTGACAGATAACGCACAGACCAAACCGCTGGACTTAAAGGGCTGAAATTTTGCATGGCTATTCTTCTTATAGTGTAGGGGTGCACTAAGAAAGATTTTTGAAAAATTCTTCTGAGATATTTTAAAATTAAATTTTTAAGCTGTTTTTGTAACTTTTAAGTTTGCATTTAAAATAATAATCTGAGGGTTATAAAATTTATATCAAGAGAAATATCATAAAAATTCCTTTAAAATGAAATCTTTTTTTCATCTTTACCTCCATTTTCTGATTTTGGGTGAATTTTTAGAATTTAATTTATTAAATGCTGATCACGTGGTTTCTTTTCTTTTTGGGATACTTTAAACTAATTCTGCGTCACGTGCATAACAACGAAATAGACAAAAAAAATATTTTTTTTCTTGCTAATGCGGCAGACGATTGGACATTATCCAAAAAAATATTAAAATACAGTAAAAGAAATGTTTCTCAAACTGTACGATGTTAACTGTACTATATTCTTTAGTATGTTCTATTAGATTTGAATATTTTCATCTACCTTATTTTGTCTATAAAAAGATCCGTTACGATTTATATATATATATATATATATATATATATATATATATATATATATATATATATATATATATATATATATATATATATATATATATTTATATATATATATATATAATATTAAAAAAACTAGTAATTTCTTAATTCAAAACTTTTAACATTTAAAAACTGTTAATTCCTCACTTTACTATTCCAAATTACAACCTCTTTTTTAATCCCTTAAACTATTTAATTCCCTTTGGGCATTCGCGTTAAATTCCATTATTACAGCCTTAGGCAAAATCATTCAAGATGGCTGTCTTTTTTAACTAAAGAGACGCTGCGTGGCGTCAGTGCAGATTTAAATCAGTTCTGCACATCAACAACAACTTTAAACCAATCAACTATTAAGACACACCCTTTAATCACGTGATGGACTGAAGTCTATATAAGACTTGTTACCCGAAAGTAGGACGGATTCCTGTATTTTCACTTGCTGCACCCATACCGACGGATCGGTCGGTGATCTCAATAAAAATGTTCCCGTAACAAGCTCGTAGTTGTCGTCTTTGGTCATGGAGTAAATTTATTCTATAATATAACTGCATCTCCTCACCGTAGCATGGGAGACTAGATATCTTCTGGGCCTGCGTTCTGTCTCCCATGTTACATATATATATATATTTGCATTAATTGCATACATTGACCGTTGTATTTAATTTGAATGTACTCCGTAGCGAAACACAGGTATTCAGCTAGTATAAAATAACAATTGATAAATAAGAAGAAAGTGTATCTCGTGCAACTACTAAAGTCTACTGTAAGGTGACCTGTCCGAAAATCGAAAGTTAGAAAGCGACACGCGTATGAAGATTAATCAAAGGGTAACTTATCCATCCTCTCTTAATCGGCCTCTTTTCTCATTCTCGTGCTAAAGTGACACATCCATTGGTGATAGTAATGCGGAATTGTAGCAGGAATATGGCGATAAAAGCGCGAGCGTGTAATTTACCAAGTTTCCTTTGACAAGCACGATAAAATTTACTTTATTCTCGAATCGTTTCATGATTGTTGAAACATTTGATAAGAATATATTGTTTTTTAATGTGTTATTGATAACGAGTACTTAAGATTAAAATGAATCCGCTTCCAAAGTGGAGAGGAACTTTAAGTTGCATCAATGACTTGTTGATTATAAGCATAATGTACTCATTTCTAATGATTGGTGTTAACACAAGTTTTTCATGAGAGTTCGGGCAAAGTGGGACAACCACGTTCTTAGTTCTGTTTCTTTCTTTTTGAATCCAGTTTTATATTTTTGTTATTGAGCTTACAAAGAAAATTAAAAAATATTCAGCTTTTTTTTTGGCTGAATGCAAAGAAAAGTGATCGATTTTTTAAAATTTATTATTATTTTTTTAAACTGGGGAGTATAAGGTTCAGGGAATGTGCACCGGCTTTGTAATTAATAAGCAAGTCTAACCGGCCAGCAATATTCCTCGATACGAGATCCGAACGCGGAGGAATTTTAAATAGGGATTTTGATGTTAATCGGCTTAATTCTTTAAAGATCCTTAAAGAGAGGTTGAATGGAAACTTAATGCGGGATGTATCATTGCATTGAATGCCTTTCGAACAATTGAGGAACGAGACTCAGAATTTCCTTAAATTTAATTATTTAGAATTAAATTATTTTTCTTAGGTGTTTTAAAAATATGTCGCCAAAAGTTGTTATTGTTGCGTATGTCCCTTGACCGACAGCAACATCAAGTCCCGAAGGCTATGGGCGATGAAGGTGCGGCTCCTGTTTTGAATTAGTACCGCAAGGGTCGGAGTCCGACTTCGCCAAAGGACGAGTCTCCTGATTTTGAGTCGAGTCAAGTGACGAGACCAGAACACTTGACCCCGCACCTCCAGAGGTAATTTTGAGAACTTGGAGGACAATACAGTCACGACAGATTTTACGTGCACTAGCCGCCATTAGTGTACACGGCAGTGGATTTTGTCATCGACGAGCATCGAACCAGTGACTTTCAGATCACTAGCCCGCTGCCCTTGCCAATTGGGCAACTGCACCCTTCGCTAAAAGTATTTAATACTTATTACTTTTGAAGAATTATTACGAACGATTCATAATTTCGGCAAAATTGCTTATCAGAAATATGATTTTACTTATCAGAAATGCTATTTAATTGACGCGAGGGGTCTATGTGACCTAGTTTCCGATCCTTTGGGTTGGCGTTTATGGAGATTGTGTTGTGGCGGTCAGGCATCAGTTGAATTCCGTGTGGCTAACGCCGTGACGGAGATATTCTTGCATCTTATCAGAAATATGATTCAATGTAAGAAATGTTACTCATTATGACTCTAAATCGAGGGCCTTAGGTAGACTAGGGGTAGCACGTCGGCTTTCGAAGCTGAGGGTGCTCTGTTCGAATCCCGACAATCTCCATGAAATACCCCCGTGTCTACGCCGGATAAGGACACATTAAATCCATAGACCGGAAAGTCCCTCTATGATGTCAGAGAGGGTGGGAGATATACGCCCCCCCCCCCCCCCAATCTGTAGAAGTCTGAGGACCACTAAGCCAGAAACTGAACCATGTGCGGACCTTCCCTCCTACCGACTTGAGGGGGGGGACTTTCCGGGGGGGGGGGGGTATGAGGGGTAGAGAATATCCCTCAGGCAAAAAGGATACAGCACATTAACGTTCTCACATTCTAACGTGTCATATTCTAATAATGAAATAATTATGTTAAACTTTTAAGGAATTTTAATGCAACACTTGATAGTCATCGGATATATTCCGCTCATCTTGTTCAATGAACATTGCTTACAAAATCTCCGTTTATTTGTGTAACTTTTTTATATGTGGTGCCGAACCACTCCCGAGGCTCTCGTGGACCATCTGTGGTCCGTAGACTACCGGTTGGGAACCACTGGTCTAAAACGAAATTAGCACCTCCTGGGCTATATTATTAATTAGTCGTTGACAAATAACATGAAAATTCGTGATACGTTTTATCGACATATTTTGCGTAATCAATTTTACCGATAACGCTTCAAATTTTATTTATTGGATACTAAAATTACAAATTGGTTATGCCTGTTTTTCAACGCAGAAAAGGACGGTATACAATAACAACATAATTGAAAAAATACGGCAATCCTAGGTCCAGTTGAAACTGGATTAAACAAGCTTCGTTAAATTTTGGCCTCTTCTTACTGAGTCATAACTATTTTTGTTTATGTTGCGTAACATACATGATTAAGTTAAGACTGAAGATAATTTCATTTTGGATTTTACTGCAGCCGTCTCTTGACTGAGTATCTTCTTTTAGTGAAAAATCCTTTTACGCTAAGAATGTATAGCAATTGATTCTAAGTCGATGTAAAAGAAATAAAAAATTTCAAGTCTCTTTAAGACCAAAAAGCAATGAAAAGTAGTTTTTATTGAAGAGAGGAATTGCCTGAAGGACAAATAAGATTTATCTATGTTTCTACAAACAGCCTCTTGCATCGTATAGTGATTAGCGTCTTGAGCTTCCCCGAACTGGGCCCGGGTTCAAATCCCGAGTAAGGCATGGACATTCATGTACTGTCCACTCATAAAGAGCAGTGTTATCTCACCTACATTTTGCAATAAAGAAGCCAACAAATTCACTTGTGGGTGGGTCAATGTCCTCAGAACAAAATACCTACCGCACTGGAAAAAAAAATCAAAAAAAATCGAATGTACATTTGAGGTACGGTATCCACCCCGCCCTGACGCTTTTTTTTTTTTTTTTGGGGGGGGGGCGATTTCCACACCATACTAAAATGAAATGTCATGCCACACGGTTGGCGACTTCATTCCCAGGGCACGCAAATGGGACCCCAGTCAGTTTCACTTCATTTGATATACTTTTTGAAGTTACTCTTCAAATTAAAATATAATTTTTTTAAGGATTATTACAGTTCAGAAATTATAATTTTTTTCATAGTTATTCCATTTTAACGTAGGATTACGCTCCTCCATAACGGTCCTCTAGAAAGCAAAATTTCAGACTCTAAAATTGTCCGTCGTTGCGAGTTATAATTTTGGCAGCGCGCCAAACCCAGTCTGTATCGCTTGGGCAAGCAGTAAACAGTTAAACAGAAAAGTACCAAAATGCGTCAAAATTTTGGCATACATATATATATATATATATATACATAACACATACTTACATATATACATACAAAACAGGTAAGCAACGATAAGTAATCCTTCGTTAATAACCCTCGGTAGTTTCGTTAGAAGAGACCTTTCAATTTTGTTAATTGATTCCCAAACTTGATTCAAAATAATTATATTAGAATAACTAAATCTGTCTCTGAAATCCTTAAAATACTGTACAGTGAGACTTCTATATGGAGGCCAGTAATAATTCCGAAAAAAAAATGGTCGTTTTGAGGGGTGGTTGTCGGAAAGATTTCTTCCAGAACATTTACTACTGTGGTTCATATACATCAGGGGTGTCAAACTCGAGACGAACATTTTTGCGGCCCGGTCAATATATTGGCACACATTAATATATAATAAAATAACCGACGCAGAGTTATAAAATAGGAAGAATTCGCTAAATGTTTTTTTAATGATACTCTTTTTTTGCTATTATTAAACAAAATGCATATATTTATGTTGAATATACTGTAATTAGGTAAATAAACCTACGTTTCTATTAATATTGATTTTTTTTGCGGCCCACCTATAGTTAAACCTTGTTTGTTTGGCTCAAGGTAGCCTTTGAGTTTGACACCCCTGATATACATTAATAACTATGGAGTCTTTAATTGATGCTGAAAAATATATGGCCGTTTGAAGGGGTGGCTCACTAGAGAAGTTTCACTGTAAATCAATAGATAATACACATTAAAATCAAAATTATTTTTAATAATATTTCAGTAAAAGTTAAGTAATTGTTGAATAAAATTCTAAGGTTTAAAGTCTTCCTAATCCGTATTTTCGAATGAACGAAATTTATAAAATTCCATTAAAAATTATATAAACTATTACGAAAAATTTAGTCCAAAATATCTTAACACTTAATATTTCTATATTACATAATAAAAAAAAGGCACTGAAAATTTTTCTAATAATCCTTCATTCAACTTCAGAAGTAAAAAAGTAAGTTATTAAATGTGTGATAAAAATTCTCTCTAAATAATCATGTCCAAAATATATCTAAGATGATGTGTGTTTCAGTAATCAGTATTAAAAATAACCCAAGTCCAACCATTTAGCTGAAAATCACATTTCCGATGAAAAAGTAAATATAAAACAAGTCTAAATAAACATTACCAGAAACATTAACGACGTATTTATTGTATAACTTGGCAGAATGGGTTCAGTAACGAATTCCAATCTTTATACTAATGTTAAAACTAGTCAAAATGACTGTAGATTGTTATAGATGTTGATATTCGGAATTTGTAACAGAAACGGATTGAATTATTTTATTAAACTATCTCAAAATTAAACTTCATTTTGGGGCAGTTCTGAAATTGGCTTAAGTTCTCCAAAACCAGTGTTTCCCAAACTTTTCCGAGTCGCAACCCCCTTTAATGGTTTCCACGCACCATGCGACCTCCCTCCCACCTACATATATTCATTAAACGGTCATTTAAGACAGAAAGAAAAAGACTAAAAGGCATTTTCCATAATTTTCAATATTTTCCTTAATTTTCCAACTAAATGTTTAATTTGGTGGCCCTGCTAGTATAGGCAACGAGCCAGTGATCTGAATGTCTCTGGTTCGATGCCCGTTGGTGACAAATCCACCGCCGTGTGCGATAATGGCGGCTGGTGCACGACAAATCTGTGGTAGCTGTTGTAGAAGCGCTGAATGTTATAATTCACCGTGGTGTGTGGCGCAAGCAAGGAACCACAGAGAATTGGCCTTTATCATACATTTATTTGACAATACTAAAAATTCTTTTAAAGTGAAATTAATAATAGAATAAGGTTCCCCTTCATATTATCATTTAATTCATGAGGAATCAGAAGCAGCGACAAAATGTTCGATCAAAGCAATTATTTCTAGGATCTTTTTGGAGGTACTTTCTACTGTTGAAGAATATAGCGATGAATGATTTCGTTGACAGGGCCCCACATCATGTCATATGCAGCATCATCATGTCGGATTCCAGGTCTTTCCGCTACACTCCGAGACAGATGAATTGGCCTCTATTACGTCCGAGCTCCAGGGAACCGCAAGCGAAATCTGTCGACCTTCTCTCATTTTTTTTCTTCTTGGAGGGGATGTTGTCCGTTTACCGGGTCCATTTTGGTCCGCCCCTTTTCTCTCATTAGACAGTGGGCTGCTTTTCTCTTAGCAGTTCCTGCCCCAATTGGTCCCTTATTTCACTGCTCATGTTCACAGTCTACCAAGTACCTCCCCACCATAATTTTCGTTTGAAATGCAACTTTGAACAATATCTGAAAGTTTTATTGTGGGCCATAAAATAACGTCACCATCTATCTTGTAATATTTATAGTCTGTTGATCGCTATCAATGGCCACACAGACAGCTTTTCTTTTACGCCACCTTAGTGTTCAAGTCTTTATTTTTTGCCTCTGAAGTTGTTATAAGAGTTTTATTATTGACCGTCTCTCGACCACACACCGCGGTGAATTGTAACATTCAGCACTTTTACAGCTGTAATGTCCTCCAAGTTCTCAAAATTTACCCCTGGAGTTCCGGGGTCAAGTGTACCGGTATCGTCACTTGACTTGGTTCAAAATTACAGGACCTTTAGCCAAGTCGGACTCTGACCCTTGTGGTGCTATTCAAAACCGGAGCCGGACCATTCTGTCCTATAGCCTTCATGGACTTGACCTGATATAACTGTCTGTCAAGGGGCATAAGCCACAACAACAACACAACAAACAAAAAGGAAAAACAACAATACAACAAACAAAAAGGAAAAACAACAGCACAACAAATATAAAGGAAAAAAACAACAACACAACAAACAAAAAGGAAATTTGTCCGAAATGGAGAACATGGAGGAACATTCATCCCTCTATCAAAGGAGTGTAAAAGCAAGAACAGAACAGAAACTCCCCCTCCTTTAAAAAAATAATAATAATGCTCCTCCGTATGGATTCAGAATTATTTTACAATAAATGTAGATAAACTCTTGTCTAAATAAAATTGCTTTATTACGCTGTGGAAACCACAATAGAAATGCCAAATTTGACATCACAGACTGTAGACAAACTGACGTTTAGAATTTGAGTACTGTACGTAGTAAGTAACCTCGATTTTCTTTTACCACCCTATCAAGACGGTAGATTTCTGACGAACGAGGTTTGCGCTTTGAATGAGACTTTTATCTTAAAAAAAACATTACTGCCTTACAGTTTCATGGTAAATAATACTGACAAATTTTTCGGTGAAATTCGTTAAAATATTATTTTAATTGGATGAAACCATGGTGACCCACAGGTTGGAAATCACTGTTCAAAACCTATGAAAAGTGGGTGCCCCGGTGTAAAACTAGTTATCTGGTCAACGTCTAACATATTATAAATATCCCTTTAGTCTACCAATTTTCTTATTCTGTGTGATCACGTGGTTATGACGTTGTATTCACATTGCATAAAGGTGCTGTAATTTAACTGTAGATATACAGTAACCACCGCTTATAGTGATCAGTGGTTATAAGAATCAACCGTTTATAAGAATCAATATCGCGAAAACAAAAACAAATGTATTATTTCCATGTTAAAATTTTCGCTTTAAAGAATCAATCCACCGGTTTTAAGAATCGGTTTACACTCTTCGCTTTCTTTTCATTTTTCAAAAAAAGCCACTTAAACCCTAAAAAGGCACCAAGTTCTTTCTTTTTTTTTAAAAGAAAGATTGATAAGATGGGATGGAATATAGTCGTAAAATTCATCCCTTTCTTTGTTAGACATAACATAATAGTTTCCCCTTAAAAGTTTTAGCACAACACTGTCCTATTAGCTTGACCCAGGGGCATCTTTACCCGTCCGGGTCCGATTTCACTTTTCTCCACTGAGAAACAAAAATGGGGACTCTTTTTTTCCCACCTCCCACATCTTGGTTGCGGCTTCCTGGACCCTGAAACACATAAATCTTCGGCGAAGTGTCCACTATCACTTTGGCAAACGTGACATTAGTAGATTCAGCACGTTATCAAACCGTGAAACGTAAGCTTGAAGGTGAATCTTCGACTGAGACTATTAGTATTGAAAGAGTATTGAAACAGCCTCCTGAAAACTTCATTACGTCAAAATATCATAGAAAACTTTTTCTTGCTCCCTTCCTGTAGCTGAAATGTTAAAACTGTTAAGCAGGTATGTGGTAACAAATATTGGATTTTTTTCTTCTCTTACTATAATCATGTGTATCTACTTATAGGTCTAGAAATTAAGTTGTATTTTTAAAATTATAAAAAATAATTTTAATAAAAGAAAATTAACGTAAATTAAAGAGTATTTTATGGTAATTTATCTAATATATGTATGTATAGGTGTGTGTGTGCCTGTCCACAAGCCTAAATTTCGGCTATAAGAATCAACCGCTTATAAGAATCAAAAACAGTAATAACAAACGTGATTCTTATAAGCGGAAATCACTGTATTTAGAATTTTTGTCTAGCCATAGAAGTCTAGATCTTATTATAGAAGGCCCAACGTTTGGCAATGAAGTAATAATTTGAACACATAAGGGAAGATAAAACACATAAATGAAGAAGAACACATAAATGATAATGTAACTCCTTTAGTTTCAATTTACTTATCGTATTTGCGATATAACGTTTCACGGTATCGAATAACAAGGAAAATGCGGGACAATTGTGTCTGTAACTTGAACTGTAGATAAGACTGCATAAGAATAAACCATTTAGCCCGTTTCATTTCCTTTATTTTCGAATCCTTTTATAATTGTCTAAATCTTTGATAATAACGTGCTTTCGCTCTAATTGTGTTGTTGATAATAGGCACAATAAAAGATAATAGTCATCGAATGTGAAAAAGGAACTTTACGTTGGTTAAAGTAACCTTACAACTTCGAAGGACATTTGCAATACATTATTTGAATCCTGTGTTTCCATCTATGATATATTTTACATAATCTCTATATATAAAACAGTTCCGTAACTGACTCATTCATTCACTGACTGACTGACTGACTGACATACAACGCACAGACCAAACCGCTGGACCTAAAGGGCTGAAATTTTGCATGGCGATTCTTCTAATAGTGTAGGGGTGCACTAAGAAAGATTTTTCAAAAATTCTTCTTAGATTTTTAAAAATTAAATTTTTAAGCTGTTTTTTAAACTTTTTTTACGCTTGCATTTAAAATATTACATTGAGGGTTATAAAATTTATATCACGAGAAAGATCATAAAAATTCCTTCAAAATGAAATTTTTTTCGAATTTTTACCTCCATTTCCTGATTTTTGGTGAATTTTTAAAGATTAATTTTTAGAATTTAATTTATTAAATGCTGATCATGTGATTACTTTTTCTGGTACTTTAAATAAATTTATCGTCACGTTCAAAAAAAAAATAGACAAAAAAATATTTTTTTCTTGCTAATGCGGCAGACGATTGGACTTTATTTTGTCTATAAAAATATCCCTTACGATTTTTTTATAAATGTTTTTTTACATCAATTGTATACATTGATCGTCGTATTTATTATAAATATATATATATATATATATATATATATATTTGGAATTAATTGCATACATTGACCGTTGTATTTAATTTCAATGTACTCCGTAGCGAAGCGCGGGTTTTCAGCTAGTTAGACATAAATCTTTAAAAATGGGTCGACGTAGCCTAGTGGTGCCTCATCAGCTACCGCTGCTGTGTTGTGCTTGGATCGAATCCCGACAAGCACTGCTAAATACCCCCGTGTCTAGGCCGGATATAGGCACGTTAAGGAGACATATACCTTTTAAAGGCCAAGAGACTCGACACACGTATCTCTATTTTAAATCATCAGTGGTTGCTAAAATAATTTATTTAGAAATATAAAAATTTTACTGTGAGTTAAACACATTTCTTTTCTTTATAAATATGGCTCTCAATTTGTTCTACGTTGAAGATAAGCATTTTAATTTTTTAAAATTTCAACCATTGTTTTTTTCATTGTTACGGCAATGCGCGCAGACTTGCGACCGTATATTAATGAATATACATATTTTTTCAAATTTAAAATTATGTTGTATAATATATCTTTAAAATGAAATACTTTGAAACCAAAATTCTTAGTTCTTCATAGAAAAAAAATGTTTTTTTTTGAAAAAAAAAATTTAATTTCGGAATAAATTTTGATAAATTTTACTGTGATTAAAATTTTTATGGCAGGAATGACATAATTGAGGTAGTTTTAATGATACTTTTTTTTATATTGCCGGTTTATAAAATTTCATGGTATTCTAGCCAACTGTTTTGGTGATATCATGTGCGAAATGATATAACAATGACATTCCGCCTGCATTCCACTGGAGTACAGAAAAAGCAAAAGTTCCTCATATCTTCGCGGTGAGCCTGAAGCCAGAGTTGTTACTCATTTAGCACCACCCAGGAGGCACGTGTGATTTAAGGATATCACGGACGCGAGAAACATTACCTCCCAGGTAAAAAAAGTGAGAACTTTACCAAATTATACTTGGACGCTAGAGATATGATGAAATTTCTATGAACTTTTAACACCTTTTATCTGACTTTGTTCACTGTTGTGCTTTATACATCTGTTCAATGCTTAGTTCTTTGCTGTTTGTGTTGCCTGTAAATATGGATTAATTTTCCAAATAAAGCCATAGGTTAAAAAGAAAAAAAATGATATAACAATGATAAAAGCAATGGTTAAAATTTTAAACAATTAAACAATTTCTCTTCAAGCTAGAAAAAACTGAGAGCCATATCAATAAAGAAGAAAGAGTGTTTAACTCACAGTAAAATTGTCATATTTCTAAATAAATTATTTTAGTAACTACTAATAATTAAGAATAGGGATACGAGAGTCGCTTGGCCTTTAAAAGGTATGTGCCCCCTGTTCAGTAGACCGGAAAGTCCCTCTATGAGGTTAGAGAGGGTGGCAGAGGGTACTATACGCCCAGATGCCGCCCCTGGGGATGCTCGGTCAAAATTGCGGTTGCACCTGGCTAAATAGGACTCCGACCCCTGTGGTGTCATTATAAACCGGTGCCAAACCCCTCAGCTCGCTAGCCTACAGGGACTTGGTGTAAAATAAATTCCCGTCAGGGAGCATGAAAAACAACAACAATCACAATTTTTTAAAATTTTAAGATGTTGCGTTCAACCGTCTATTCCGGCTTATTTTTCATTAATTTTATTCCTGTATATGTTTATTTTGGCACGAGAAATGGCTAAAATCATCTGACTATCTAGATAAACACGATAACTCAATCTATATATATAAAACAGTGCCGTAACTGCCTGACTGACTGACAGATAACGCACAGACCAAACCGCTGGACCTAAAGGGCTGAAATTTTAATTTCTTGCATAGCGATTCTTCTTATACTGTAGGGCTGCACTAAGAAAGACTTTTGAAAAATTCTTCTTAGATTTTTTAAATTAAAATTTTAAGCTGTTTTTGTAACATCTTTTAAAGTTTGCATTTGAAATAATAATTTGAGGGTTATAAAATTTATATCACGAGAAAGATCATAAAAGTTCCTTTAAAATGAAATCTTTTTCGAATCTTTACCTCTATTTTCTGATTTTTGGTGAATTTTTAAAGATTAATTTTTAGAATTTAATTTATTAAATGCTGATCACGTGGTTTTCTTTCTTTTTTCGGATACTTAAAATTAATTTTGCGTCACGTGTATAACAACAAAATTAATTGACAAAAAATATTAAAATACGGTAAAATAGAAAATTCAACCACTAGACTAATTGAGATGGAAACTTTTTAAGAATTATATCAAATTACTATGTTTTATTGATATTAAACATGCAAATTAATTGCATATATTGTCCATTGTATTTAATTTGAATATTTTCTTCTGCATTTTTTCTATAATTTTGTCTATATATATATATATTTTTTTTTTCTTTTCTTTTTTTTTGGGGGGGGGGGCATTAATTGCATACATGGACCGTTGTATTTAATTTGAACGTACTCCTAGCGAAGCACGTGTATTCAGCTAGTAAATAAATAAATATTTCAAATTAGAAATCAGAAGAGGTGAAAATATCTGATTCAAAGACGAAGGTTGTTGTTATCACGCTATCATAAAAGAAAGCTTTTGGGCATGATGCCAAGAACGATTGCATCCACACATGCAGCGTAAAAAAAATTAGGAAAAATTAATGGTAAGGGACTGACATTTTAGGTGCCAATATTTTACTCTTAATTTTACGGTCAAACGATAAATATTAATAAAGCCTGCCACTTCTGTTATCGCCAGATCTCGACTCGTGGTCAAAATATTTTATTTATTGAAACTGAACACGGATCCCGGCGCAGGCCATGTAAAAATATGACAAAAGATAATGGAGTTAGGCGGAATTCAATGCGCAGTTAGGAGAGGGGTTGATTAGTCTAGGGCTGCGACATCGATAACAAAACATCGATGTTTTGAAACATCGATATTCAATATTAAAACATCGATGCTAATAAAACATTGCCCCAAAACCATCGATGTTTTAGAACATACATTCTTTAAAACTGGTTTAGTAAACTTTAACATTAATGTTACTTCTGTTAGTCGTGTGTGTGGGGGGGGGGGGATTTAATTTTACTCTCTGATTGGGCTGTCACAAATGACAAAAACTTGGTTGTTTTTGCCTTGGGCTACATTGATGACTCAAAATTCTCGTTGTAACTGTTTTGCCTTCAAATGTCCATATAAATTCGTGGTATTGCCAGAAGTTTTGAGGGACTTTAGGCAAATATTGCATTTTGCCAATTTGTCAGAGGTTTTGCAAAAATATTTCCAAATGGTACTTTTGGGAGGCATCTTACTAATAATATTAACGTCAACTTATATAAAACAGAACAAAAGAAAAACTTAAATGGCTGCTGTCGTATATACTATTTATAAAATAAAACCCCATGGAAGGTTCTGGAGTATCAGGAACATTCCAAGCGCTCTGATTGGTTCATTGGTTGTTGATTGCCATTTGCCTGTTTGCTAAGGAATCGTTCCCTCTTTTGTATTCATCCTTTTCAGAATTCCAACTTACAGTTACAGAGTGTGAAAATTATGCTACATGGTAAATTTTTTTATTATGGTACTTTTTCATTAAAAAAAAAATACATCGCGACAACGTAAAACATCGAGCAAAAAACATCGATGTTAAAAAATCATCGGCTTCAATAAATCGATGCTAAAAACATCGATGTCTTTATCAAAACATCGATGTTTTGAAAACATCGACATCGATGTCGCATCACTAGATTAGTCCTCTAACCCTATCCCAAGAAATTAAAATAAGGTAGTGTATTGAAAGAATTTATTCATGTCTTAGAACATTAAATGCCCCCAACATGTCTGTTGATACTGTTGTATTCGCTTTTATATTTTTTTTTGATTGAATTAATTTGCACGTCTCTTTAAGGGGGGAGATCACCTTAAAACCTTCAAAAAACTAAATTTTTTATTTTGATTTAATTTTGATGAATGGAATGTAAGGAAGTTTTTAAAAAAATGAAGTCGATACTACAATTAGAACCGATTTTATTACCAAATGTATAAAGCTAATGGTAAAGTAATTTATAAAAACTTTAAACTTTAAACGGCTTTTTCTAAAAACTGTTATTTTCAAACTTGTGTGCACAATTTCTTCAAAACTAACGTTCACAAATTGCTAAAATTTTGTATACATGTATTATCTAGTACGTTTATACAATTTCTACCTAAATTTAGGTAAGTATATATTAATATTTTTTTACAGCAATTTTTTTGTGAAAAATTGTAAGATATTTCTTGTAAATTACACTACATTTGCCTGAAAAATATTTTTATGTGAAATATCGTAATCCTTTTAGGTGTAGATTAAAGTATAACTTATGGATAGAATATATACAAATAATTTAATATATATCTCTTATAGTTTTTAAAAAATTCTGCGTGAAATGCATTGAACTAAGATTCATTATTCATAAAACTTTATTATTTATTTATTTTTTTGCATAAAATAGTTTCTAATAATGCCCAACAGTTCTGCTTTTGTTTTCAAATAGATAAACCTTTGTACAATTCACCCTAAAATTGGTTTAATTTAATTACAAATTAACTGTTTGACAACCAATTCAGCTTGGTCCCCCCCCTTAACCAGTAGTTCTCCACCTTCCCGTGGTTGAGAGCACATCGAAGTTCTCAGAGAGCATGGCGGGCCCAACTAATGGTTTTTGTATCACCGATGATCGTTATTTCTAAATATTTTTTATTCAACAGTACGTTACCAACCTTATAATATTACTAGCTGAAAACCCGCACTTCGCTACGGAGTACATTCAAATTATATACAACGGTCAATGTATGCAATTAATGCAAAAAAAAAAATAAACATATGTATTTATAATAAATACGACGATTAATGTATACAATTGATGTAAATATATATATATATATATATATATATATAAATATTTGCAAAAATAAATCTTTAAAAATTCACCAAAAATCAGAAAATGGAGGTAAAGGTTCGAAAAAGATTTCATTTTAAATGAATTTTTAAGGCCTTTCTCGTGATATAAATTTTATAACCCTCAAATTATTTTTTAAAATGCAAACTTAAAAAAAGTTTCAAAACCAGCTTAAAAATTTAATTTAAAAAAATCGAAGAAGAATTTTTCAAAAATCTTTCTTAATGCACCCCTACACCATAAGAAGAATCACCATGCAAAATTTCAGCCCTTTAGGTCCAGCGGTTTGGTCTGTGCGTTGTATGTCAGTCAGTGAGTCAGTTACGGAACTGTTTTATATATAGAGATTACAATGATTATGTTTTGAAAAATAATTTTAAAAAATGAAGAAACATAAAATAAAAGTTTCAAAATTTTATTTATAAGTAGGTACATTGGAAAAAAAATAAGCAGTCTATGTGTTTATTACTTATAAATACTTTCTTTAAAATTTAATGAGATTTTTGACTCTGGATTTACTAGTTTTTCGTAATCGGGAATACAGAGGCTGTTCACACATTTTTTAGACGATGTATATTGTATTCACAAAACTAAATTACATAAAATTCTTGTGTTTTAAATGCTCTATTTGACATCCCTCATTCTGAACTATCTTTCGACACCGCAATTTCCAGGATAATAATGCCTTTTAAAGTGTCCGAAGAGGTATTCTATCCCATGCCTCCTGAACAGCTTTCCAGAGTCCCGTAAGGGTTTTGGGACGACGTTTGGATAATGCAAATTTTAAAAGTCCAAAAGCACAAAAATCCATAGGTGATACATCGGGAGATTTAGTAGGGATATCAGTGAAGGGTATGGCCTTGATACCAGTTTTTTGTTCCATTTCTTTTAGGAACTTTACAGTGGATTTTGATGTGTGACTGCTAGCTTTGTCGTGATGGAGTCTTACAGACTGATGGCACTGTGGGTAAAGCGATGGTATTTCATTCAGAAAAATTGGCGATAAAATATGTTCCTGATAGTATTTGGAGTTAATCTTGACATTTTTTTCCACTCTCTTTATTTTTAACTTGTCATTATAAGAAAAACCAGCAACAATCATAAATCCCTTAGAAAAACTTTCTTTCGATTCTTTGAACCATGTACTTAAATTTTTTTCTCCCCTTTTAAGATAATAAATGGCTCTTTTTTTGTTGCAATCATTTAAATACACCCATGATTCATCTATTGTGACAATTGTTTTCCATTTTTCTTTGGATAAGTGTTTCTCATATAGAATTCTGCAGCGTGTCCTGCGTTCAGCGATATGATTTGGAAGAAGACGATGCACATTGCGTTTTTTTCGCTTTCTTAAGATTTAAATCAACGTTTATCATTTTGTCTACAGTGGACACCGAGCATTTTAATGATTTTACAACTGTCCTTTGACTAGGGGATTTTCTTTTAACATTAAACAACGTACCTTTGCAATAGTCGAAGATGTCCGTTTTTTTCTTGGATACTTGTTTGGAATTTTTGTCCCACTTGAGGCTCCAATTTGACGTATTTTTCCTTTCTTGTTGACGATATTACCTATCGACGCTTTAGATATTACAAAACCATGACTCTCACATTGTTTTTGGATAACGGAGTATGCATATTTCTCTTCGGAAAGAGCATAAATGTAGCCTTCGAACCACTGCTTTGTTAAAAACGCAATTTTGAATAAAAACAAAACTTTTAAGCCGCAGACCATAATTTTGTCTTTTCAAACCATAGTACAGTTGCAATTATTTCTTTTGCAGCAAACGATTTTTTATTACCGCTTACCAAAATCGTCTAAAAAATGTGCGAACAGCCTCTGTATAAGAGGATATTCCCGTTCTTCAGCAGTCGTCCAGATGCCGTCTTCAGTAAGTTGCCGCCGAATGACGACTAGTGTGATGTTGGTGGCGTGTTGTACGTGTTTTACACACTTTTACTCAAAGAAGTGTGTAATAAAATATGTAAAAGAAATTTCAAAATAAAGTCGAGTGCACTCCAACACCTTCGCGGGAGAACGTCTGCCCGCGGGCACAGAGTTGTGAACCTCTGTTTTAAACCATCCCCTAAATATGGTTTGAATTTGAACCACAGGTAGAAAGCCGTATTTGACCCTCAAACGGAACATTGGGGGTCGGATCCGACCCAAGGGTGTATCTTCCCCCTTTCGTACTCTCCCCTGTCACTGCAAGAGATCGAGTTGACAAGGAACCCTACCAGATAGACCTACTAGACCACCCTACTAGCTATAGGAATAAGTAAATACGAGTGTCTTTGTTGAAAAACATTATTCGTGATCACTAGTCCTTAAAAAATTTTTTGTTTTTAATTTTTTTGTTTCGATTTTGAAGGCCAAAAATGTCAGTATATATTATTTTTTACATTTTTGTCCTCGGAAAGTTTGTTTCACTAACTTCTAAAACTAAACTCACGCCGCTACTGTCCGATGTGGACCAGTGCCGGCGGTACCCATCTCCGCTTTTCTTGGCTTTGGGGGCCATACAGCATATGTCTCAGTGAGGTGGTCAACCTGACGCGGGACCCCCAGAGTTTAGTTCCCAAGCATGCTTGGTCCTCATTTTATCGACCCACTCAAGGGATGAAAGGCAGTGGACCTTGCCCAGTCGCAGGGCCGAACCCTAGACCTGTGGGATGGCAGCTTGATGCTTTTAACCACTACGCCACCGGGCTTCACTTCTAAAACTTGGTAGACTAAATTACATATTAGATCTAATATGTACAACATTCTATGTAAATGCCAAAGATATTATCTTCATTTAGCAAAATTACAATTCATTGGTCATTTTTTCTAAAAAAAATGGTTTTATTTCATGCAAAATACTATCAATAAATGTTATTATACAACAAAAAAGCTTGTTGTGTACTTATTTCTACCAAAAACCTCATCAAAAAAGAGATCGGGTCGGATCCGACCCGACCGTACCATCTATTTCGTCTGAAACCACTGTACCGTTTTAGGGTTAAAAAAAGTTTTTATCACCAGAATTTATGGTAGATAAAAGGAGATATGCAGGATCTTTTTACAGTGTAGGAGAGAAAAATACTTCGAATTTTAATTTTCATTATATTAAACGTTTGATGCTTGATTGCAAAATGAAGGTTTCTTCCTATTTCCCCTAAACCCTTTTCAGCTCTTTACCTAAATTTTAGGCTTTTGTCTTGATTACATACCTGTATCATTTAAGTCAGGGGTGTCCAACCCGCGGCCCGCGCAAAAAGAGAGCTAAAAACGAAAAAAATTATCAATAGCCTGCCTCTGCTATTATGGCAGGTGGCCATTACAGATCCACTTTGTTCATTCCACAAATCGACAATACATCATTTGAAATATCCTTAATTCTATATAAAATTCCGTATTTAATTTCTGTATATTAATTTCATTACAAAAATGAATTGTGAAGTTTTAATAGATTTAATATTTCATATTTTTTATGATATTAAAATTAATATGCAAAAGAGTGAAGCACGCTAAGAGTCAAATTAGAACCAAAATATCGGATGAACATCTTGAGAACTCCCTGAGAATTGCGACCACTTCAATTGACCCAGATACTGAGGCATCAGTTTCTCAAATTCAATGCCAAATATCACATTAATTTTATGACTCCTATAGTTATCTTTAATAAAATTTATAATGAAATAAATATGATAACTATATATTATACTTTTTTTACTCATCAACTATTTTTAATGTTATGTATATTTTTGTGCGGCCCAAAACAATTCGTCTCCTTTCAATGTGGCCCAAGGAAGCCAAAAGGTTGGACACCCCTGATTTAAGTGAATACATAACAATATTTGTAACACGATCGTGGACTCTGCGTTGTATAGTATATTTTACCAAATTTTGATACACGGATACGACACGATACGGAGTCAGTTCTTCGCCGACCCATCAAAGAAATTATACGAGTTACAGACGGGAACGAGTTACAGAATGGTTTGTAGCATTGTGGACTCTGTGCGACGCGATCAGAATCCAATCAGAATAGCTCCTTTTCCGATCCATAAAAAAATGTTACACGATAACAGACACAGCAGTTTTTTCCGGAGTCATTAAAATGAAGATGACGCTCATAATTCGGATGTATGATGTGGTGGTAAACAGAACGATCATGGAAAAAGATACGGACAGGTTAACAACAAAGCCTGGTAACCTCGTATTGTATCCTGATACATGATTGTACGTGATGTATATGGTTAGAAGCTGTATTCGAATACGCCCTGTGAAGTTATAGCAGTTAGAGTACTTAAGGTACCTACTACTTCAGAACCTACTGTTTTTAACCGAAGTAAATTTAGATTATTGTTATTGGCTTACAGTACATTAAAATTTTGCTTTAATTTTTTTCCTATGAATTATTAGACAATCTATATATTTAAGTTGCTAAGTCGACTTTTTGGGCAGTCCGTGAGAGAAAACTACTGCATCAATTTACTTCATTTTGGTCTTAAACGAAAAATTGCAATCTGCAGATTTGTCAAATTTGGTTTTTGTAACTGCAATTTTTATTAATGAGCAATAATTTACAATTAAAATTTGATTTCTGCGCATGCTCAGTGGCATGTTTCAATCTGGCTTTAGAAACTCACTGTTTCGGCGCATGCTCAGTGACATGTTTCAATGCCGAGGAGTCTCTCTAGATCTCTCTCTGCCATTTTTATTTTTATGATAATTATGTTTGTGAATGAAGATTTGTGGTGAAGATTAAACCTGATAGAAATTGTTTATTTCGTGCTGTTTAATTGGCGATAATTTACAATTAAAAATTTCCTTCTCAGTGACATTTTCAAATCTGTCTCTAGATTCTCACTAAGCACGAGGCCGCTTAAACATTAATCTGTTTCTGCGCATTATTATGATTTTCAACATTTGCCAACGATGTGTTGAGTATAATTTGTGTATTAGTACATTTATTTACTATCTAGCCGTCATGTTTTGACTGGTACCAACTAGTATATATTTAAGTTGCGAAGCCGACTTTTTGGGCAGTCCATGAGAGAAAACTACTGCATTCACTTACTTCATTTTGGTCTTAAACGAAAGATTGCAATCTTTAGATTTGTCAAATTTAGTTTTTGTAACCGCAATTTCTATTAATGAGCGATAATTTGCAATTAAAAAATTGATTTCTGCGCATGCTCAATGGCAGGTTTCAATCTGTCTTTAGAAACTCACTGTTTCTGCGCATGCTCGGTGACATGTTTTAATGATAAACACGTTTATTCCGAGGAATATCTCTAGATCTCTCTCTGCCATTTTTATTTTTATGATAATTATGTTTGTGAAATATAAGATTAAAACCCGATGGAAATTGTTTATTTCGCGTTGTTTAACTATCGATAATTTGCAATAAAAATATTTTGCTTTCTGCGTATGCTCAGTGACGTTTTTAAATCTGGCTTTAGATAACCCCTATGCACGAGGCCGCTTAAACCCATTAATTTGTTTCTGCGCATTATTATGATTTTCAATATTTGGAAATGATGTGTTGAGTATAATTTGTGTATTAGTACATTTATTTACTATCTAGCCGTCATGTTTTGACTGGTACCAACGAGTATATATTTAAGTTGCGAAGCCGACTTTTTGGGTAGTCTGTGAGAGAAAACTACTGCATCCATTTACTTCATTTTGGTCTTAAAAAAAAAGATTGCAATCTTTAGATTTGTCAAATTTAGTTTTTGTAACCGCAATTTCTATTAATGAGCGATAATTTGCAATTAAAAAATTGATTTCTGCTCATGCTCAATGGGAGGTTTCAATCTGTCTTTAGAAACTCACTGTTTCTGCGCATGCTCGGTGACATGTTTTAATGATAAACACGTTTATTCCGAGGAATATCTCTAGATCTCTCTCTGCCATTTTTATTTTTATGATAATTATGTTTGTGAAATATAAGATTAAAACCCGATGGAAATTGTTTATTTCGCGTTGTTTAACTATCGATAATTTGCAATAAAAATATTTTGCTTTCTGCGTATGCTCAGTGACGTTTTTAAATCTGGCTTTAGATAACCCCTATGCACGAGGCCGCTTAAACCCATTAATTTGTTTCTGCGCATTATTATGATTTTCAATATTTGGAAATGATGTGTTGAGTATAATTTGTGTATTAGTACATTTATTTACTATCTAGCCGTCATGTTTTGACTGGTACCAACGAGTATATATTTAAGTTGCGAAGCCGACTTTTTGGGTAGTCTGTGAGAGAAAACTACTGCATCCATTTACTTCATTTTGGTCTTAAACGAAATATTGCAATCTTTAGATTTGTCAAATTTAGTTTTTGTAACCGCAATTTCTATTAATGAGCGATAATTTGCAATTAAAAAATTGATTTCTGCTCATGCTCAATGGGAGGTTTCAATCTGTCTTTAGAAACTCACTGTTTCTGCGCATGCTCGGTGACATGTTTTAATGATAAACACGTTTATTCCGAGGAATATCTCTAGATCTCTCTCTGCCATTTTTATTTTTATGATAATTATGTTTGTGAAATATAAGATTAAAACCCGATGGAAATTGTTTATTTCGCGTTGTTTAACTATCGATAATTTGCAATAAAAATATTTTGCTTTCTGCGTATGCTCAGTGACGTTTTTAAATCTGGCTTTAGATAACCCCTATGCACGAGGCCGCTTAAACCCATTAATTTGTTTCTGCGCATTATTATGATTTTCAATATTTGGAAATGATGTGTTGAGTATAATTTGTGTATTAGTACATTTATTTACTATCTAGCCGTCATGTTTTGACTGGTACCAACGAGTATATATTTAAGTTGCGAAGCCGACTTTTTGGGTAGTCTGTGAGAGAAAACTACTGCATCCATTTACTTCATTTTGGTCTTAAAAAAAAAGATTGCAATCTTTAGATTTGTCAAATTTAGTTTTTGTAACCGCAAGTTCTATTAATGAGCGATAATTTGCAATTAAAAATTGATTTCTGCTCATGCTCAATGGGAGGTTTCAATCTGTCTTTAGAAACTCACTGTTTCTGCGCATGCTCGGTGACATGTTTTAATGATAAACACGTTTATTCCGAGGAATATCTCTAGATCTCTCTCTGCCATTTTTATTTTTATGATAATTATGTTTGTGAAATATAAGATTAAAACCCGATGGAAATTGTTTATTTCGCGTTGTTTAACTATCGATAATTTGCAATAAAAATATTTTGCTTTCTGCGTATGCTCAGTGACGTTTTTAAATCTGGCTTTAGATAACCCCTATGCACGAGGCCGCTTAAACCCATTAATTTGTTTCTGCGCATTATTATGATTTTCAATATTTGGAAATGATGTGTTGAGTATAATTTGTGTATTAGTACATTTATTTACTATCTAGCCGTCATGTTTTGACTGGTACCAACGAGTATATATTTAAGTTGCGAAGCCGACTTTTTGGGTAGTCTGTGAGAGAAAACTACTGCATCCATTTACTTCATTTTGGTCTTAAAAAAAAAGATTGCAATCTTTAGATTTGTCAAATTTAGTTTTTGTAACCGCAATTTCTATTAATGAGCGATAATTTGCAATTAAAAAATTGATTTCTGCTCATGCTCAATGGGAGGTTTCAATCTGTCTTTAGAAACTCACTGTTTCTGCGCATGCTCGGTGACATGTTTTAATGATAAACACGTTTATTCCGAGGAATATCTCTAGATCTCTCTCTGCCATTTTTATTTTTATGATAATTATGTTTGTGAAATATAAGATTAAAACCCGATGGAAATTGTTTATTTCGCGTTGTTTAACTATCGATAATTTGCAATAAAAATATTTTGCTTTCTGCGTATGCTCAGTGACGTTTTTAAATCTGGCTTTAGATAACCCCTATGCACGAGGCCGCTTAAACCCATTAATTTGTTTCTGCGCATTATTATGATTTTCAATATTTGGAAATGATGTGTTGAGTATAATTTGTGTATTAGTACATTTATTTACTATCTAGCCGTCATGTTTTGACTGGTACCAACGAGTATATATTTAAGTTGCGAAGCCGACTTTTTGGGTAGTCTGTGAGAGAAAACTACTGCATCCATTTACTTCATTTTGGTCTTAAACGAAATATTGCAATCTTTAGATTTGTCAAATTTAGTTTTTGTAACCGCAATTTCTATTAATGAGCGATAATTTGCAATTAAAAAATTGATTTCTGCTCATGCTCAATGGGAGGTTTCAATCTGTCTTTAGAAACTCACTGTTTCTGCGCATGCTCGGTGACATGTTTTAATGATAAACACGTTTATTCCGAGGAATATCTCTAGATCTCTCTCTGCCATTTTTATTTTTATGATAATTATGTTTGTGAAATATAAGATTAAAACCCGATGGAAATTGTTTATTTCGCGTTGTTTAACTAGCGATAATTTGCAATAAAAATATTTTGCTTTCTGCGTATGCTCAGTGACGTTTTTAAATCTGGCTTTAGATAACCCCTATGCACGAGGCCGCTTAAACCCATTAATTTGTTTCTGCGCATTATTATGATTTTCAATATTTGGAAATGATGTGTTGAGTATAATTTGTGTATTAGTACATTTATTTACTATCTAGCCGTCATGTTTTGACTGGTACCAACGAGTATATATTTAAGTTGCGAAGCCGACTTTTTGGGTAGTCTGTGAGAGAAAACTACTGCATCCATTTACTTCATTTTGGTCTTAAACGAAATATTGCAATCTTTAGATTTGTCAAATTTAGTTTTTGTAACCGCAATTTCTATTAATGAGCGATAATTTGCAATTAAAAAATTGATTTCTGCTCATGCTCAATGGGAGGTTTCAATCTGTCTTTAGAAACTCACTGTTTCTGCGCATGCTCGGTGACATGTTTTAATGATAAACACGTTTATTCCGAGGAATATCTCTAGATCTCTCTCTGCCATTTTTATTTTTATGATAATTATGTTTGTGAAATATAAGATTAAAACCCGATGGAAATTGTTTATTTCGCGTTGTTTAACTATCGATAATTTGCAATAAAAATATTTTGCTTTCTGCGTATGCTCAGTGACGTTTTTAAATCTGGCTTTAGATAACCCCTATGCACGAGGCCGCTTAAACCCATTAATTTGTTTCTGCGCATTATTATGATTTTCAATATTTGGAAATGATGTGTTGAGTATAATTTGTGTATTAGTACATTTATTTACTATCTAGCCGTCATGTTTTGACTGGTACCAACGAGTATATATTTAAGTTGCGAAGCCGACTTTTTGGGTAGTCTGTGAGAGAAAACTACTGCATCCATTTACTTCATTTTGGTCTTAAACGAAATATTGCAATCTTTAGATTTGTCAAATTTAGTTTTTGTAACCGCAATTTCTATTAATGAGCGATAATTTGCAATTAAAAAATTGATTTCTGCTCATGCTCAATGGGAGGTTTCAATCTGTCTTTAGAAACGCACTGTTTCTGCGCATGCTCGGTGACATGTTTTAATGATAAACACGTTTATTCCGAGGAATATCTCTAGATCTCTCTCTGCCATTTTTATTTTTATGATAATTATGTTTGTGAAATATAAGATTAAAACCCGATGGAAATTGTTTATTTCGCGTTGTTTAACTATCGATAATTTGCAATAAAAATATTTTGCTTTCTGCGTATGCTCAGTGACGTTTTTAAATCTGGCTTTAGATAACCCCTATGCACGAGGCCGCTTAAACCCATTAATTTGTTTCTGCGCATTATTATGATTTTCAATATTTGGAAATGATGTGTTGAGTATAATTTGTGTATTAGTACATTTATTTACTATCTAGCCGTCATGTTTTGACTGGTACCAACGAGTATATATTTAAGTTGCGAAGCCGACTTTTTGGGTAGTCTGTGAGAGAAAACTACTGCATCCATTTACTTCATTTTGGTCTTAAACGAAATATTGCAATCTTTAGATTTGTCAAATTTAGTTTTTGTAACCGCAATTTCTATTAATGAGCGATAATTTGCAATTAAAAAATTGATTTCTGCTCATGCTCAATGGGAGGTTTCAATCTGTCTTTAGAAACTCACTGTTTCTGCGCATGCTCGGTGACATGTTTTAATGATAAACACGTTTATTCCGAGGAATATCTCTAGATCTCTCTCTGCCATTTTTATTTTTATGATAATTATGTTTGTGAAATATAAGATTAAAACCCGATGGAAATTGTTTATTTCGCGTTGTTTAACTAGCGATAATTTGCAATAAAAATATTTTGCTTTCTGCGTATGCTCAGTGACGTTTTTAAATCTGGCTTTAGATAACCCCTATGCACGAGGCCGCTTAAACCCATTAATTTGTTTCTGCGCATTATTATGATTTTCAATATTTGGAAATGATGTGTTGAGTATAATTTGTGTATTAGTACATTTATTTACTATCTAGCCGTCATGTTTTGACTGGTACCAACGAGTATATATTTAAGTTGCGAAGCCGACTTTTTGGGTAGTCTGTGAGAGAAAACTACTGCATCCATTTACTTCATTTTGGTCTTAAACGAAATATTGCAATCTTTAGATTTGTCAAATTTAGTTTTTGTAACCGCAATTTCTATTAATGAGCGATAATTTGCAATTAAAAAATTGATTTCTGCTCATGCTCAATGGGAGGTTTCAATCTGTCTTTAGAAACTCACTGTTTCTGCGCATGCTCGGTGACATGTTTTAATGATAAACACGTTTATTCCGAGGAATATCTCTAGATCTCTCTCTGCCATTTTTATTTTTATGATAATTATGTTTGTGAAATATAAGATTAAAACCCGATGGAAATTGTTTATTTCGCGTTGTTTAACTAGCGATAATTTGCAATAAAAATATTTTGCTTTCTGCGTATGCTCAGTGACGTTTTTAAATCTGGCTTTAGATAACCCCTATGCACGAGGCCGCTTAAACCCATTAATTTGTTTCTGCGCATTATTATGATTTTCAATATTTGGAAATGATGTGTTGAGTATAATTTGTGAATTAGTACATTTATTTACTATCTAGCCGTCATGTTTTGACTGGTACCAACGAGTATATATTTAAGTTGCGAAGCCGACTTTTTGGGTAGTCTGTGAGAGAAAACTACTGCATCCATTTACTTCATTTTGGTCTTAAACGAAATATTGCAATCTTTAGATTTGTCAAATTTAGTTTTTGTAACCGCAATTTCTATTAATGAGCGATAATTTGCAATTAAAAAATTGATTTCTGCTCATGCTCAATGGGAGGTTTCAATCTGTCTTTAGAAACTCACTGTTTCTGCGCATGCTCGGTGACATGTTTTAATGATAAACACGTTTATTCCGAGGAATATCTCTAGATCTCTCTCTGCCATTTTTATTTTTATGATAATTATGTTTGTGAAATATAAGATTAAAACCCGATGGAAATTGTTTATTTCGCGTTGTTTAACTATCGATAATTTGCAATAAAAATATTTTGCTTTCTGCGTATGCTCAGTGACGTTTTTAAATCTGGCTTTAGATAACCCCTATGCACGAGGCCGCTTAAACCCATTAATTTGTTTCTGCGCATTATTATGATTTTCAATATTTGGAAATGATGTGTTGAGTATAATTTGTGTATTAGTACATTTATTTACTATCTAGCCGTCATGTTTTGACTGGTACCAACGAGTATATATTTAAGTTGCGAAGCCGACTTTTTGGGTAGTCTGTGAGAGAAAACTACTGCATCCATTTACTTCATTTTGGTCTTAAACGAAATATTGCAATCTTTAGATTTGTCAAATTTAGTTTTTGTAACCGCAATTTCTATTAATGAGCGATAATTTGCAATTAAAAAATTGATTTCTGCTCATGCTCAATGGGAGGTTTCAATCTGTCTTTAGAAACTCACTGTTTCTGCGCATGCTCGGTGACATGTTTTAATGATAAACACGTTTATTCCGAGGAATATCTCTAGATCTCTCTCTGCCATTTTTATTTTTATGATAATTATGTTTGTGAAATATAAGATTAAAACCCGATGGAAATTGTTTATTTCGCGTTGTTTAACTAGCGATAATTTGCAATAAAAATATTTTGCTTTCTGCGTATGCTCAGTGACGTTTTTAAATCTGGCTTTAGATAACCCCTATGCACGAGGCCGCTTAAACCCATTAATTTGTTTCTGCGCATTATTATGATTTTCAATATTTGGAAATGATGTGTTGAGTATAATTTGTGTATTAGTACATTTATTTACTATCTAGCCGTCATGTTTTGACTGGTACCAACGAGTATATATTTAAGTTGCGAAGCCGACTTTTTGGGTAGTCTGTGAGAGAAAACCACTGCATCCATTTACTTCATTTTGGTCTTAAAAAAAAAGATTGCAATCTTTAGATTTGTCAAATTTAGTTTTTGTAACCGCAATTTCTATTAATGAGCGATAATTTGCAATTAAAAAATTGATTTCTGCTCATGCTCAATGGGAGGTTTCAATCTGTCTTTAGAAACTCACTGTTTCTGCGCATGCTCGGTGACATGTTTTAATGATAAACACGTTTATTCCGAGGAATATCTCTAGATCTCTCTCTGCCATTTTTATTTTTATGATAATTATGGTTGTGAAATATAAGATTAAAACCCGATGGAAATTGTTTATTTCGCGTTGTTTAACTAGCGATAATTTGCAATAAAAATATTTTGCTTTCTGCGTATGCTCAGTGACGTTTTTAAATCTGGCTTTAGATAACCCCTATGCACGAGGCCGCTTAAACCCATTAATTTGTTTCTGCGCATTATTATGATTTTCAATATTTGGAAATGATGTGTTGAGTATAATTTGTGTATTAGTACATTTATTTACTATCTAGCCGTCATGTTTTGACTGGTACCAACGAGTATATATTTAAGTTGCGAAGCCGACTTTTTGGGTAGTCTGTGAGAGAAAACTACTGCATCCATTTACTTCATTTTGGTCTTAAACGAAAGATTGCAATCTTTAGATTTGTCAAATTTAGTTTTTGTAACGGCAATTTCTATTAATGAGCGATAATTTGCAATTAAAAAATTGATTTCTGCTCATGCTCAATGGGAGGTTTCAATCTGTCTTTAGAAACTCACTGTTTCTGCGCATGCTCGGTGACATGTTTTAATGATAAACACGTTTATTCCGAGGAATATCTCTAGATCTCTCTCTGCCATTTTTATTTTTATGATAATTATGTTTGTGAAATATAAGATTAAAACCCGATGGAAATTGTTTATTTCGCGTTGTTTAACTAGCGATAATTTGCAATAAAAATATTTTGCTTTCTGCGTATGCTCAGTGACGTTTTTAAATCTGGCTTTAGATAACCCCTATGCACGAGGCCGCTTAAACCCATTAATTTGTTTCTTCGCATTATTATGATTTTCATCATTTGCCAATGATGTGTTGAGTATAATTTGTGTATTAGTACATTTATTTCCTGTCTAGCCGTCATGTTTTGACGGGCCCCAACTAGTTTATTTATTTAAGTTACTAAGCCGATTCTTTGGGCAGCCCGCGAGGGACAAATACTGCATCAATTTACATCATTTTGGTCTTAAACGAAAGATTTTAATCTATAGATGAGTCAAATTTGGATTTTGCAACCACAATTTCTATTAATCAACGATAATTTACAATTAGAAAATTTACTTTCTGCGCATGCTCAGTGACGTGTTTAAATCTGACTTTAGATACTCACTAAGCACGAGGCCGTATAAACACGTTAATTTGTTTATTTCGAGGAATCTCTTTCCCTGCCATTTTTGTTTTTAATTATGTTTGTGAGGTATAGAATTAAACCTGACGGAAATTATTTCTTTCGTGCTGTTGAGTAACCCTATTTCTTTTTATTGGGTTCAATGGTAATTTTTTAAAGTGTATTTCTCTATTCTTAATATTATGATTTTCAGCATTTGGCAATGATGTGTTTAGGATAATATGTGTATTAGTACATTTATTTACTATCCAGTCGTCATGTTTTGACGGGTACCAACTAGTTTAATATTATTTCCGACTGCATAAATGATTCGGTGTCTAAAAATGCACTGAACTAAAATTTTAGATGTGCATGTATTTTATAAAATTACTTCTTAATTCGCAAAATAAAATTGGAAAATCATTCTAAAAAAATTGAAAAGTTATTTTTAATAGAGATAACAGTGACGTGTCTCCTTCTATGCAACATGCTTAAATTCAGTACGCTTTTAGTACTCTAAGGTGTATGGATAACAAAAAAAAAACGTAATATGTTAATATATGTTAACAGATATAATAATCGTAATATGTTAATAATATATGTTAGTAGAAAATTAAAAGCAGTTATACAAACAAGTCTCTCTCCAACTCAACATGAAATTTTTATCCATTGATCTATCAGAAACTATCAGTAAGATGCTAAATTTGGTTGATTTAAATAAAATGCATTTTAAACGAACTCGGATATCTTAAGAATGTATCAGGGATACGTTTGTAAACAATGCATTGTTAAAGTGGCTGTTGAGTTACCGGTGTGGATTTTGAGCTTTAACGCCTAAACTGAGGATGTGCAGTGACACCCATGATGTTAGATGTCCCTCGACTAAGCTTGCTAAAATCAGATGTCAGTTACTGTATTTCCAACTGCAATAATAATAAACCACCATCTTGAGCACAGCTGAAAGCCTTTATTTATAAACATTTGTGTGAAATATTCCGTAAAAGTATTTTGTTATTATTAAGGCATTTATTACGTTACGTTTTGTATAAATAGTAATTAAAAAATTCGTTTTAATCAAAAGATAAATATAATTTTTTATCGCATTTATTTAATCCCAGTAAAGTAATGTTTAAAAAATTTCAGGTAGTCTCTTCTAACAGAACTACCGCAGGTTATTAACGAAGGATTACTTATCGTTGCTTACCTCTTCTGTATGTATATATGTATGTATGTATGCGTTATATATATATATATATACAGTGGAATCTCGATCTATCCTTTTTCAAGGGACCGATTGAAATGAACGATAAATGCGGGAAAACGATAGATGCGGAAACATAACAAACAATATGATCGTTGGGACTGAATAAAATGAACAACACATACGGAAAAACGATGGATCCGAAAGCGATCGATCGAGATTCCACTGTATATATATATAGCGTAACTAGGCACTGGCAATAGAGCCCACTTGGAAGGGGGGCCCAAAATTGAGTATTTGTTTTATTATTTTCCCAAACCTAATTAAATAAGGGGCCCAAATACAAATTCATGTCCAGGGCTCAGGAATGGCTCGTTACGGCACTGTATATATGTATGTCAAAATTTTGACGCATTTTGGAACTTTTCTGTTTAACTGTTTACTGCTTGTCCAAGTGATACAGACAGGGTTTGGCAAGCTGCCAAAATTATAACTCGCGACTCAGGACATCTGAAATTTTCCTTTCCGGAGGACCCTTATAGAGGAACGTAATCCTAAATTAAGACTGTAACTCTGTATCTATGCATGATGGGAACAAAATAAAAGCAGAATTAGACATTTAAATGACTGAGCAACAGTTCTTTGGAGTGAAAGGTGCTAATTAACAAGAAATAGTGTTTCGCAGGTAAAGCTTTTAGAAGAAAAATTTACAGTTTATTAAGAGGAATGATTTGAGATTTACAAAAGAAATAATGATTTAAAATTAAAAAAAATTGTTTTGAAATTTATTTAAGAGAATAATTAATTTTTTTTAAAGAGAATGAAATAAAATTTCTGAAACATAATGTTTTAAAATGTGCATATAAGAACGAATCATTTATAATTTATTTCCTGTTAGATAAAGATCTGAATTACAGATATATACAATTTTAAAGAAATCGCTTCAGTTCAACCCAGGAAAATTCTCTTGGGTTTGCATTAATGACCGAAAGTTTAATAATTTGGCGTAAAATTATTCTTGAAGTAAACTATTCTTGATTTATTATTCTTGAACGATATTATTTGATTACTGTTCTAGAATCAACTGGATCATAGGGGCATATCATAGTCAGCAAATCGCTGTATTCATGTAGTATGTTTCGCAACGTGATATGACTTATACAGAAATAAAGAAATAAATAAATAAGGTACTGTCGTTTCAGTGAGAGATATTTAAATTTGAGGATACTTTTCATGATCTAAAATCCAGGAAATGTTTTAAACTGATCCTGGAAGCAATCAGCCTTGTCAACATGATGATCGTTAAACGAGGTAAATGATGAGAAAGCATGAGATGAATGTTTAATATGGGAATCTTTTCCAATTTGTTTAGATATCTTGCTTAATGTTCATTTCTTTATGCTGGAAAATACTTAAGTTAGACAAAAAAAGTTTATTGTTATTCGATGTTATTTGAAAACCTGTTCTAGAATACCATGGAGAATAGTGACATGCTACAGTCAGCATACGTATATCGCTGTATTCATGGAATATGTTGTGCCAGAAAATGCCTTCACTAGAAAATAAAATGCTGTCATATTTTATTGACATTTAATTAAACTGATAGAATCAAGAGTTAAATAAAAATTAATTTCTGTAATAAAAGCAATATATGTATCTGTGTAGAACACTAGTTCTTAACCTGTGGTCCGTGGACCACAGATGGTCAGGGAGAATCCAAGAAATGATCCGCGAAGTTAGCCGTGATTAAAAAAATTGGTTTCAACGTTTCAAAACGACCGCAATTTAACAATTTTCGTTCCCTGATTTTTTGTTCCCTGATTTTTGTAAGCATAGCTTTGAGTAATATTACGCCAATGATTTAACAGCTAATAAAACCAATGCAAACTCAAAAATCTCATTAGTTTTTAAGTTTTTACAGGCTTTTATGTTTGTTATTAATTTAACTTTTACTTTAATTTTGTTATCATTACTATGTTTATTTATTACTTTTTATTAAAGTTGTTTATCACAGATGGTTTGTTTATTCAGAAAATTGAACCCATTTTTTACTCTAAAAGTTATTAAGTTTATTTATTACTTTTATTAAAGTTGTTTATCACAGTTAAACAACTTTATTCAACTTTATTTTTTTTGTTTATTCAGAAAATTAAATTCAAAAGTTATTAAGTTTATTTATTACATTTTGTTAAAGTTGTTTATCACAGACAGTTTGTTTATTCAGAAAATCAAATCCATTTATCTCTAAAAGTTATTAAGTTTATTTATAACTTTTAAAAAAAGTGATTTATCACATATAGTTTGTTTATTCAGAAAATTAAACCCATTCTTGTCTCTAAAAGTTATTAAGCTCATTTATTACTTTTTATTAAAGTTGTTTATCAAAGATAGTTTGTTTATTCAGAAAATTAAACCCATTTATCTCTAAAAGTTATTTTGTTTATTTATTACATTTTATTAAACTTGTTTACGACAGATAGTTTATTTATTCAGAAAATTAAACCCATTTTTGTCTCTAAATATTATTAAGTTTATTTAATACTTTTTATTAAAGTTGTTTATGTCAGATAGTTAGTTTATTCAGGAAATTGAATCCATGTTTGCCTCTAAAAGTTATTAAGTTTATTTATTACTTTTTATCAAAGCTATTTATCACAGATAGTTTGTTTATTCAGAAAATGAAACCCATTTTTATCTCTAAAAGTTATTAAATTTATTTATTAGTTTTTATTAAAAATATTTATCACAGATTGTTTGTTTATTCAGAAAATGAAATCCATTTTTGTCTCTAAAAACTATTAAGTTTATTTATTACTTTTTATC
>OU015502.1:97392983-97567983 GCA_907164885.2 Dolomedes plantarius
ATACCCGGGTTTTCTACTTTTTCATACGAAGGGGTACGCGATAACTGCGAAATATGTTGGGAGAATTGCGATAGGGATGATTACTAACCAAAATTCAGTTACTGTCAAAAAGTATGAGGGAACAGCCTCGCAATGTTTACAAGTCCTGCAGGAGCAGAATCTATTTTGAATTTAGCTTCCTTTTCATATGAAACGACAATCTCTATGAAAACGAGAATTTTTTTCTCTGAAATTTGATACAATTTCAAAATTTATCATGAAGTTAAGGCTGCTGTATACTAGCCGTATTGGATTCGCTCACTGCAGTGTTAACCTATGGAGAAAATTTGTCCAAGGATTGCCGACTTGGATTTAAAGATCTAAAATAAAATGTCCTACGTACTGGAGCAAGAAATTTTTCCCCTTGGGGCATTTTTCGTTTATTTTTAAAAATTCAAATAATATTTTAAAATTTAAATTATTTGGGAGAAAATCTGGTTTAGTGTGTTTTAACCCTTTCAGGGGCAAGAACCTCCACCTTTTACACGGTGCAGATATTTTTCCGATTTTTTTTAACCTAAAGAATCTTGACAAATTTTACAATCAAAGGTTGAAAAAAGTTTTTACTTCTTTAAACTAATAACAGATGGCAGTACTAACCATTTTCTGCTCATTTAACTGGAATACATTGAATGCAAGTGAAAAAAAGAGACTAGATTTAGGCGTTTGCACTGTGCAAACGACGCCCCTCCCGCTCATAAATTCCTTTGGTAAACGAAATTTATAAAATGAATTCTGTTGCAGGGTACAGAAAACTTCAGGCTATTTGAAAATAGATTTTTATTTGCTTATAAGCATTTATGTAGCTGTAAATAGTAGACAAATTTTCTTCATAGGTTAACATTGAGGGGAGCGAATCCAATAGGGTTAGTACACAGAAGCCTTAAGTTAAAATAACCGCATGTGATACTAATCCCGGGACACTAACATCTTAAAACACAATCTCTCCTCACCGAAATCTTCAGCCTGTTCTGCCAGCTAAAATTAGATTCTCTCTCAGCAATCAAAAGACTGGAAGAATATGACTTTTTTTTTTACACAGACAGAAACTGTTTTTTTTTTCAGTCCTTGTGATTGTCGGAAAGTCTGTGAGTATCATAAAAATTCGAATATTCTAGTTTTGAAACAATAATACTTGAAGTAAATAGGCATGAGAAATAACGTGGGCGAACATTCTATTTGTCTTTCCTGCCGCAGTGTTCAATCATGGAATGCAGCTATTTTAAGGAAAGATGACCGCAACTATGCTTTAATGACAAATAACTCTTACAACTACGTAATTATCTCGTCACAGCGTTCAGCATTCATTTATCACAATTTAGGCTTGATGATCGTTTAAAAGCCGGCTGGCAAAAGGGGAGGAATCATTTTAAAACCTGGTTTTTAAAAACTTCAAATGAGAAAAACCGGGAAGGGGGGCAGGCAAATGTCTTACCTACGCGGTCTGTTAGCTTTTTTGCATTCACTCATAGCATTAAAACTCATTAGCTTCCTGCCCGGATTTTCACAGAAGTCATTTTTCAATACTTAGTTGCTCTATAGGTTAAAGATTCATTAACTTCATGTCTAACATGTTGATGGAAGTCATTTGTTGTGCGTAAATAATGAACGCAGCGAACTGAGCTAGAAAATTTTCTCACGTAATAGGCGGTGAACATTTCCGAAAGTGAAATAAAAATCCAGAATTTGAGTTCGCTTCAAGGTCGTATTTCGAGTTTTCGGGTACAATGAGTTTAAAAGTTTCTTGTTCACTAAGAATTTAAAGAGGTATGTTAAATTAAGCGAAACTTATATGCTACCAATTCATAATAAAATATTAAAAAGGCGTGTGTTAATTTAATCTGGAGTAACTAATACCTTAAGAATTTTTAATACTGTTCCGTTTTCCTGGGTTCGATAGGACTGATTAAAATCTCTTCAGAAAGTGCACACAAAATAAAATTTATTATTCTGTAAATTTCTCTACAGTTTTCAAATCCAAACAGAAAACACATCATAACTGTCTTCTACACAGCAGAAAACTCTGAAAACACAAGTCGGGATAAGAGAGTCTTCAATAAATTACACGCCTAACGCACTTTCAATACGTTCAGTCCTCAGCAGAAAAAGAACACTGAGTTCCAATGCCAATGTCAGATATAATTATAGACTTCCAACGTGCCCATTATCGATCGGCCAGCTAGAAATCTCTAGAAGCTTTTAGAAAGGTCTAGAAGGTTGTGACCCTTCTAGACCTTTCGCCTGGTGCCATATCGCCAAACTTGGCGACCAAAATAAGTCCCCAAATTCATCGTCAATTTGGCGATAACTCTCATATTTGGCAAGATCACCATAGTCTCGTAAAATTCGTAACAATATCAGTGTCAAAATTGTATATAGTGTTATCACACTTAAAAAAACACTTAAAAGGGCACTATTAATGAATCATTAAAAATTACAAGATTAAATAAAATCTAGATTTCAACGCTTTGAATTCCTCTGTTAGGCTTCTGTGTACTAACCCTATTGGATACACCTCAATGTTAACCTATGGAGAAAATGTTTTCTAGGATTACCAACTTGAATTTTTCTAATGTACTCCGTAATAGAGAAAGGAACTTTACACTTTGGGGCTTTTTTTAAAATGCAAATAATGTTTTGAAATTTAAATTTTTCGAAGAAAAAAATCTGGTATAGTGTGTTTTAAACGCTCATAAATTCCTTTGGTGGACGTAATTTATAAAATGAATCCGGTTGCAAGGGGCAGAAAAGATCAGAATATTTTAAAATACCATTTTTATTGGATTATCAGAATTTATGTAACCGTGAATAGTAGAAAATTTTTTCTCCATAGGTTAACATTGATGTGAGTGAATCCAGTAGAGTTAGTACACAGCAGCCTAAGAGAGGAATTCAAAGCGTTGAAATCTAGATTTTATTTAATCTTGTAATTTTTAATAATTCATTGATAGTGCTTTTTTAAGTGTTTTTTTAAGTGTGATAACACTATATACAATTTTGACACTGATATTGTTACGAATTTTACGAGACTATGGTGATCTTGCCAAATATGAGAGTTATCGCCAAATTGGCGATGAATTTAGGGACTTATATTGGTAAATAACTAGTCAAAAATTTTTATCGTAAGATACTTTAATGAAACTGTTGAAAATAACTTTTGTGTGTTAAAAATATCATTCATTTCTTACATATATTAAAAGTTTAATAACATTGTGTGTTAGAGCTCCTTTACTGGATTTTTTCCTTCGGTGTGTATTCACAGAGGAAAGATTTACAATGTTTTTATACTAAATAAAATTTCCTCATCCAAAAGATATTTAAAGCCCATTATATTACACTACATTTTTAATTTATTTACAGTTCAAATATGTGGGAACACTGATTTACTGAATTTTGTTAATTTGGTAAAGGATGCACAGAGAAAACGTTGTTATTCCCGTAAATGAAAAACTCAGAAGTAATAGGAACTGCCAATACAAGTCAGGAGAATCAAAACTGGAAAAATAAAAGCTGGAGTAGAGGACATACAATTGAACTGAAGTGAAAATAGCTGACGAAATTGAAAATAATAAAATTATAAAAGTAATTAAAAATTCAAAAGTTATGTTATGTACTTACTATAACTTATTTATATATTTATTATTTACTTAGTTTATATGTTTTTTTTCTGCGAAAAATTACAATAAAATTTAAAAAATCCGTTCATAAATAATATAACGTGTTAATTTTTATAATCTATATATATAAAACGCGTAGATATACGGCACAAAAATCGACGATATTTCTACACTCCGAATGGCAACGGCTGCCACTACCAGATGTAAACATTAGCGGCCGCCCTCAATTTGCAACCGCGTGTCAACATGGATTTACGCACTGAAATCAGGAATATTCGAAAGCGAGCTTCACGATCAAGTGAAAATTGGGATCAGTCTCAAGAATGATAGCGAAGAAATAATTCATTAAGAGAGAGGCATGAAAGAGAGAGCATAAATAATCGCGAGGTTAGACTTAACTGTCGCCGGCATAGCAATAAACAACTAGTAATATTTAATTTTCTACACTTTTTTCAGTACTTGCTGAATTTTTACTCCATTTTATAAGTGAAGAAATTTTCTCAACAATTTATTATTTGATATGATTAAGTGTAGACATCTGAATTGTGAACAGTAATACATACAGAGAGTGATGTAATCAACACTATATTTAAAATTTTCCCCAACAATTTCTTATTTGTTGTAATGATAAGGTGTACATATCTTAATTTTGAAAAATAGTATATACAAAGAGGGATGTAATTTTTAAAATCATTGATGTCGGGTTTCTCAGTCTTATCTTTAACTCTTTTCTGAGGTAATGGAAATTCACATTTTTTGATCACGATGTTCTAGAATCAGCCTTATAGAGAATACCCCTTACAACATATACAGTGGAATCTCGATCGATCGTTTTCGGAATCATCGTTTTCCTGTATGTGTCGTTTATTTTACTCAGTCCCGAAGGTCATGTTGCTTTGTTGTGTTCCCGCATCTATCGTTTTCCCGCATTTATCGTTCAGTTCAGTCGGTCCTTTGAAAAACGATAGATCGAGATTCCACTGTATTTGTGATGACACTGTATTGTGATTGACATTCCTTACATATGTTGCTTTCAGTTGCGTTGTTTTGCAAAAGAAAATATAAAACTAAAAGCGACCATGCTGGTCGCGCAGCGGCTAGTTTTTTATAATAGGCTGCAATTTTCAAAGTGGCTCATATTGTCAACATATATTTAACTCTTACGAGCTCCCTGATTAGAAGTAAGCATCCACATTTCTCCAACAGTATAATCGCATAATCTCAGTGGTCTGAAGAAATCAAGTTTCATCTCGGTCAACCTTTTCAATCCGGATGATCATAGCTAGACCACTTGGTATACTTTTAACTTACAGTAAACACGTAGTCAGTAGCAAATGTATTTAATACGATAGTTTTTTTTCAAATGAAAAAACAATTAATATAGCAAGATACAATGAATTCTCGTTTTTTTCCCATTTCAATCTGTTAAACAGAGATAAGTTTCTTCAAAAAATACTTTCATGCAATAATGTGGCTGCTAATGCTCCAACAGTATAATCGCACAATCTAAGCGTTCTGAAGAAATCAAGTTTCGTCTCGGTCCACCATTTCCTTCCGGATGATGATAGCTAGACCACTTGGTATACTTTTAACTTACAGTAAACATGTTAGAGTAGCAAATATATTTAATACCATAGTTTTTCTTCAAATGAAAAAATAATTAATATAGCAAGATACAATGAATTTTTTTCCCATTTCAATTCTGTTAAACATAGATAAGATTCTTCAAAAAATACTTTCATGCAATAATGTGGCTGCTAATTCTCCAACAGTATAATCGCACAATCTAGGCGTTCTCAAGAAATCAAGTTTCATCTCGGTCCATCATTTCCTTCCGGATGATCATACCTAGACCACTTGGTATACTTTTAACTTACAGTAAACACGTAGTAAGTAGCAAATGTATTTAATACGATAGTTTTTTTCAAATGAAAAAATAATTAATATAGCAAGATACAATGAATTCTCGTTTTTTTTTTCCATTTCAATCTGTTAAACATAGATAAGTTTCTTCAAAAAATACTTTCATGCAATAATGTGGCTGCTAATGCTCCAACAGTATAATTGCACAATCTAAGCGTTCTGAAGAAATCAAGTTTCGTCTCGGTCCACAATTTCCTTCCGGATGATCATAGCTAGACCACTTGGTATATTTTTAACTTAGAGTAAACATGTTGTAAGTAGCAAATATATTTAATACCATAATTTTTCTTCAAATGAAAAAATAATTAATATAGCAAGATACGATGAATTCTCGTTTTTTTTTCCATTTCAATCTGTTAAACATAGATAAGTTTCTTCAAAAAATACTTTCATGCAATAATGTGGCTGCTAATGCTCCAACAGTATAATTGCACAATCTAAGCGTTCTGAAGAAATCAAGTTTCGTCTCGGTCCACCATTTCCTTCCGGATGATCACAGTTAGACCACTTGGTATACTTTTAAATTACAGTAAACAAGTAGCAAATATATTTAATACGATAGTTTTTTTTATCAAATCAAAAAACAATTAATATAGCAAGATACAATGAATTCTCTTTTTTCCCCATTTCAATCTGTTAAACATAGATAAGTTTCTTCAAAAAATTCTTTCATGCAATAATGTGGCTGCTAATGCTCCAACAGTATAATCGCACAATCTAGGCGTTCTGAAGAAATCAAGTTTCGTCTCGGTCCACCATTTCCTTCCGGATGATCACAGTTAGACCACTTGGTATACTTTTGACTTACAGTAAAGAAGTAGCAAATATATTTAATACGATAGTTTTTTATCAAATCAAAAAACAATTAATATAGCAAGATACATTGAATTCTCTTTTTTTCTCTTTAAATCTATTAAACATAGATGAGTTTCTTCAAAAAATACTTTATGACCTGCCATCCTTTCTCCTTCTTCTTCATAAGCACAACAGCCCCCTACAGTCCCTGGCTGCCTCAACCATGCGCTCCCTCCTGCGTCTTCTATCTGCAACGACTCCTCTCCAATTTTTAACTTTCAAAGTCTTTTTCAACGTCATTTAACCATCTAGTCGGTGGTCTACCTTCTAGCTCGGGATCCCTCAGGTTTTTTAAATGTCACGATCTTAGTGGGATTATCTTCCGAGTTTCTCCTAACATGGCCAAGTCATCTCAATCTATTACTACGGATGACTTGTGCCATTTGCGGTTACCTATAAAGCCTATACAGTTCAAAATTATATCTGGTTCTCCAACGTCCCTCCTCCTGCACTGGGCCAAAGACAGCCCTGAGGATTTTTCTCTCAAGCAGGCTTTGGCGTCACGACAAGGCTGATAAACTCTCTGAGGCATTTTGAAGAAATTTCACAACTATTGATCCATACCAAAGAAAGACAGAGTTCTAATTAAAAGCGAAAGCCAAATTTTTAAAACAAAAACTTAACAAGTAGATTTATTTACAAAAAGAATTAAACATTAAACACTTCCGACATAATCACTTAATTTACGTGCAGATTCACAAATGAACGCTCCAGGGCCCATTCTCGGCCCAACAACACAGGAGCTTAGCAAAAACACGTCTCTCCCGCTCGGATTTTATACAGCGTCTCTCTCCAATGTCTGGATTTTCAAAAGGAGTGGGGAGGGGGCCGGCAGATTATCGGCTGACAGCTCTTCTTAGACGCCGAACTTTATTACATTGCCGAAACGTTAAGATGACAGCTTTAGTGGCTGCATCTGTGAGGAAAACGGTTTGTAATCCCCCACGTGTTCCGAACTGGTGGAACCGAAAAACACATTCCTCGAAAAACACGAAGCTGTGTTTCAAGCGCTTGTGGGGTCTCGGGAAAAAATAAGACCATATTTCCAGTATGCTACAAGGCCCAGTGAGCGCTGCGTTCCTACAATCATTTACGCACAGAAAATGATGAAAAACGGATTGCAGGGGTTTAGAAGGATACATTAGGCGAAATATGTTGTCGTTGTTGCTGCTAATGCTCCCTGGACGAAAGTGTTCGATTAAAATCGATTGAAATCTAAGATTTTCACAAAATATACCTTCATTTCTGCTCAGACTTCGAATTTGCATCAATTCTTCGTAGCCTACCATTAGAGGTTGACTTAATAGATCAAGGGGTTGTCCAGTACATTACGTGAAAAATAACGCAAGATAGGAAAAATGCAAAGGAGGGATACGAAAGACACATGTTGTTGTTGTTGTTGTTTCTAATACTCCCTGGCCGGAATTTATTCCAGAACAGATCCATATAGACTTTGCGGACTGAGAAATGTGGCTCCAGTTTACAATAGAACCACAATGGTCGGAATCCGTTTCAGATAGGTGCCATTTCAATTTTGACCAATCACCGCCATTGGCGACATCTGGGGGGGGGGATCGTACCCTCTCCCACCCTCTCTGACCTCACACTAGAACTTTTCGGTCTACGCATTTAACGTGTCCGTGTCCAGCCTAGACACTAATGTATTTAATGAGCTTGTCGGGATTGGAACCGAGCCCATTCGCACCGAAAGCCGACGTGATACTACTAGGCCACCTCGGGGTCAAGGCAAAATCTTGGTGGAATTAGTGAAAAAAGAAATGGTTTAACTCAGAAACTTTACAAAGGTCCTTGTGTTATGAAATTTTTGAAAATCGACAAATCGGGCATCTTATTATAATATAATATGCATGGCACACAAAAAGCCAATTACAAAAATTTCATAACTGGGGTCAAGTACCCTTTAAAAGCTAAGTGACTTGAAAAGATATCCCTATTTTAAATCATATGTAGTTATGAAAATCTTTTATTCAGGAATATGAAACCTTTACTGTGAGTTAAACACACTTTCTTCTTTATAAATATAGATCTTAATTATTTTCTAGCTTGAAGAAATTTTTTTAAATTTTTTAAAATTTCAACCATTGTGTTTTTTCAATGTTATGTTATTGCGAGCTGACTTGTGTCCGTATATTAATGAATATACATATTTTTTAATTTTGAAATTAAGTTGTATAATATATCTATAAAATGACGAACTTTGAAATCAAAACTCTTAGTTCTTCATAGAAGTTTTTTTTTTATTTCAGAAAACTTTTGATAAATTTTACTGTAGTTAAAATTTTTATGGTAGGAATGACACAATGATTCGTCATTTTAATGATACATGTTTGTATTGCATGTGTATAAAATTTCATGGTATTCTAACCAACTGTTCTGTTGATATCATGTGCGCAATGACATAACAATGAAAAGAACAATGGTTAAAATTTTAAACAATTAAAAAATTTCTCTCCAAACTAGAAAAAATTGAGAGCCATATTTATAAATAGGAAAGAGTGTTAAACTCACAGTAAAACTTTCCTATTTCTTAATAAATTATTTTAGTAACTACTGATGATTAAAAATAGGGATATATTTGTCGAGTCTCTAGGTCTTTAAAAGGTACCTGGCCCCTTAATGGTTATGGAAAACAAGAGATACTCAGATTTCGCTAATGTAACACAATTTAATACCATCAAATTCTAGGGAACACAATTATAACACCATCAAATATAAAAATAGGGTATCCGTGAGTAAACTTTAGAGGTAGAATTTGACGCTCTCCAGCTTTGGATGCCGTAAATTAGGATGATTATGATTCTTTACACCAATAATTAACTATTAATAAATTTTTAAAATTGAAAAATGCGTGCAGAAATGCTTTCAACAACTTTAGAAAAATAATGTTAAAAATTTATAAATTTGAAATTTGATGTTTTTTGTTCAATTAATAACTATAAACCTATATTTTGTAATTTGATGTGTTTTTCTGTTAAGGGACTCACTACCCTTAATTCTTTAAAACATTCGATTTTTTGAAAAAAAATATATGTTGAAGCCTGAGCATTTCTGAACAAAATAAAGCAAACCGCATGAAAATATTCCGCTTAGTTCCAGAAATATTGATATTCTAAATATTTAATTACGGATCAAGTTTACGGTAAGAAAAATTTTAAACTCATTTTTCTCAAAATGCAATTTTGCATCATTCCGCACCTGGTATCTCAAAAACTATGAAACATAATTCCATGAAATTTTTATCACTGCATAATCATGTTATTTTATTGCGTCTGAACTACAATTATTGCAATAACTGCACATTTTGTTATTTTTTTCAGGGGTAAATTAATGCAAAAATTTAAGAAAATTTGAAGTATATTTTGATCAGTTTTAAAAAATTTGAAAAAATATTTTAATGTTGAATGTTTTATCTTCAATTGTATTTTGAATTATTTATTTTAAATATAAAACAGGAATTATACATTTAAGTGTAAAATTAATTTCATAGTTCTGCGCGCAAGCCAGTATACAATATAAATGCTTAAAAAACAAGGTATATCTGAAGCATTTAAAAAAATTATTTAAAATTATTTTGAGAGTTGAAAATTTGTTTATTAAAATAAATATATCAATTTATCATGTAAATAAATTTTGGAAAAATTGGGAGTAAATTGAAATTGTTACAAAGAGTCAAAAATTATGAAAATATGCCTTATTTCCTCGCCTTAAGAGTCGTCTCTTTAGTAAAAGGCTCTCTTTAGTAAAGGCTCTCTTTAGTAAAATTCCTTACCCGAACTTGAATATCATTAAAATTATGCATTATTTTTGTTCTAAAATCAGCAAAGTTCTGTCTTAGCAACAAAACATAATGTGGCCAAAAACCCAACGTCGAATATTTATTTGCTTTAAAAGATACATTTGCTAAATTATTTTGATCTCTGAACTTTATTCAAGTATTTCACCGTTCGTTTCTTTTAAATAGTAAAAACATCCGGGTTTTCCCCTCATTTAATCAATAAAAAAAAACTTATCGGGGCAACCACAATGTTTTGAAAGAAAAAAATTACAACACCTATATATATATTTAAGACTTCCTCCACATTGTATTTCTGAAGCTAACCTTGTAAAGCCTTCATTGCTGTCAAGACATGTAAATTACGTTCCATTTACTTATTAAAATAAATAAAATATAGGCATTTGTTCAAACGCGACCATAAATAAGATATAGGCAACATGTAAAACATATTTGACCTTGTGAGGTATTACATTACTATTTATATTTAACCAGATTTCTTCAAGACGTGTGCAAGTAGTGTTTTCCTTAAGTAGTGCCGAACACATTTTATCAGAATATGTTTTTTTAAAACTTTGCCTACCCCTAAGCGATATTCGCGAAATGAGGAAGCCTCTGCTTATGTTTATTAGGAAATATAATGCAACCAGTGGTCGAACTGCTTAAATAGTGGAAGAAGTGAGTTGAAAGAAACAGTTTTTTGCCCGATCCTGTTAGCGGAGATATCCCACTGAAAGAACCTGATCTTTGGCTCGAAAGTTTATCGGCTACCCTTTAGGCATGTGGAATCAATGGGAATACACGATTACCGCATTTTTGGAACATAACATGCACCGGACGATAAAAGGCTCCTCAAATTTATGGGAGGATTTTTACAATTTTTTGTATTTTGTTAGGTATGTAAAGACACTTTCATTTTCTTACTTAATAAAGATAAAAAATATACATAATAAAGAATATGTATAATAAATATAACAAATGATATCTATATATATAAAACAGTTCCGTAACTGACTCATTCATTCACTGACTGACTGACTGACATACAACACACAGACCAAACCGCTGGACCTAAAGAGCTGAAATTTTGCATGGTGATTCTTCTAATAGTGTAGGGGTACACTAAGAAAGATTTTTCAAAAATTCTTCTTAGATTTTTTTAAATTAAATTTTTAAGCTGTTTTTTAAACTTTCTTTACGTTTGAATTTAAAATAATACATTGAGGGTTATAAAATTTATATCACGAGAAAGATCATAAAAATTCCTTCAAAAGGAAATTTTTTTCGAATTTTTACCTCCATTTCCTGATTTTTGGTGAATTTTTAAAGATTAATTTTTAGAATTTTATTTATTAAATGCTGATCACGTGATTTCTTTTTCTGGTACTTTCAATAAATTTATCGTCAAGTGCGTAACAACTAAATAGACAAAAAAATATTTTTTTCTCTTTCTAATGCAGCAGACGATTGGATATTATACAAAAAAATGCATATCCCTTACGATTTTTTATAAATATATATATATAGATAGATGTATATTTTACATCAATTGTATGCATTGATCATCGCATTTATTATAAATATATATATTTATTTTTTGGCATAAATTGTATACGTTGACCGTTGTATTTAATTTGAATGTACTCCGTAGCGAAGCGCGGGTTTTCAGCTAGTGTATATATATATATATACAGGTAGCCCTCCTACAGCACGGCATCTTACAACACGGTTTCACTCTAACACGATAGGAAAATTGCGGAAACCCTCGTGTAACATTAAACCTGTAACACGGTTTCGTTCTAACACGATCAAAAAATTGCGAAAACCTTTGTATAGAACTGTACTTCTACAGCACTAGATAACATGATTTTTGTTTAACACATTTAAAAAATAAAATACCTTAAAATAATGGCGGAAGGAATAACGAACTCTAGTAGCTTTACATGAAAATTTATAAACAAATTATAATTTATTCATTTATAACTCTATTCCGATGTCATAGCGGAAAGAGTCATCCACAGTTTACACGTGTGACGTAATACCCCACATGAACGAACGCTGCGTCGTTCGAATTCGTGCTGATCACGTCGGCAGATGCACTTATTATTTGTTTAGATTAATGTACATTTTGATCTCTTTATGAGAAGCTTTGATTTTATCCGCTCATGCCGAAGTAATGTAAATAATTTGTAAAAATGTACATTAAACTCGCAGTTAGAATATACCGCGTGGCAGGACTTAGTTCTTTCGATTCGTCTACCCTTCCACTGAAAGAAGCCGAAAATTCAAAAGAGAGCTGCGAAATAGTCTATCTCCATACCGTGGAATCTACAATGACCTTGTAAGAACCAGCAAACAATCCAAAATTACAGATTTTTTTAAAGATGAAAGAAGGTGCAAAATATCTAAATAAAGAAAAGGGTTCTGAAAGTGAAGGTGATATCGTTCAACCGAAAACACGCTCTCGTTTGATTGTACTGAGCAGCGATGAGAAAGAAATTCATTAAATTAAGGTCGCATTAAATGAAAATAATATTTTTTGTTTCTTTCCGTTTTGTGTTATACATATTATATTTTTAATAAAAGTTAAGTTGCTTATATGGAATTTTTTAAAAAAATGTTTGCTTTTAATAAGTTTTCGGAACGTAAACATTTTGTACTGGCTCTGGGTCTCATATAACACGATTTCACACTACACGCCATTTTCTAGGAACCTATCTACCGTGTTATAGGAGGGTTACCCGTATATATATATTAAAAAACTAGTAATTTCTAAAGTCAACACTCTTAACTTTTAAAAACCATTAATTCCTCACTCTACTATTCAAAATTACATATCCCTTTCTAATCTTATTAAGTACTTAATTTTCCCTTGGGCATTCGTGTTAAATTCCATTGTTACAGCCTTCGGCAAAATCATTCAAGATGGCTGACGTTTTGACGAAATTGGACGCGACGCGGCGTGGGGTCCAAAAAATTCAGATTTGCACATAAACACTAAAATTTTAACCAATCAGCTATTAAATCACGCCCTTTAGCCACGTGATGGAATGACTTTATAAAACTATCTGATGTCTAATTTTAGACGCATTCTGTAATATTTTGTCTGCTGCGAAAAACCCGGCGGAGGAGCCGGCGATTTTGATAAATATGTAGTTCGAGAAATTTGTGGTATGATTTGTGTGTCCGAGGGTTGAGATGAATTGCGGGAACTGTTTTAAAAACGTTTGTGACGCACGGCCGGGCGACATGTCATCATTTTAACCTCAAGTAGAAGGGCGAGAACAGTCTTCCAAAGCTACCACTCAGCAATAATTCGTCGGGGCGCTCCCGTGTTATTACTTACACACACACACACACATATATATATATATATATATATATATATATATATATATATGTGTGTGTGTGTGTGTGTGTGTGTGTAAGTAACATACCGGCCCGGCACCGTGGATGATCACCGGAACCGGCATGCCACAGTCGTGTAGTCGTTCTCGAGTGTCCAAAAATAAACCGCTTTCACATCGGCAGATACATTTTTATTGACATTCGGCTAGAAAGATTTCAGCGTGTTTATCCAGCAACAGAATCACGCCAAAAACCGCTCTTGGAGGCATGTTTAAGTTTTTATAGACTTTACGAACTCTTGTCACATGACCTATTAGCTCTCCAATTATTGGCTAAACCCAGGAATCTGGGACAGAAGCCATCTGTTTTCTTATATAAGTTTCGCTCGAGAGATTGGGGATTTTAAGGAACGATTTATTGATTGCCTACTTAAGTTTTTAGGAAACTTACAATTCCTTTGTTCTTAAAACAAAAACGACATTAACTTTACGCCGAAGAAAATTTAAAAGAGAAATTAGTTAAATTTTTTGGGTTTTGTATGTTATATATATATATATATATATATATATATATATATATATATATATATATATATATATATATACCGGGTGGCCATAAATAAACTGACAGTGCTCACAGTGTTCTGTAGCGCGATCTATTTGCGAGAATGACGCCACATTTTGTAGGAAGATTAAACAAGACGGGGACGAAGAATTCCGCGAAAAAATAAATTAGTTGAAAAAGTCACCGCTAGGGGAATATTTGGCGCTGTGTAATAGAAAATAGAGTGTTAACAAATGCAAATTAATACGGAATAAAATTACCTTTTATTATGCACATTTTCTTATTTAGTTCAAGTGCAATATGGCAACACTTTTAAAAAAGCGTACAATCTGCATAAACACCGATAAAGTCTCGTAATCTGCAATATCACGTACGTTGAGCAGAAGAAGAAGTTCTTTATTCAAATTTCACGTTACATCCATTGGCACAGTGTCAGCTGCTTGGGTTTTAAAAGGCAATGTGTTACGTTTCGAATCAATCGGATTGAAAGTTTATGTGCAATGTCTCCTTCTTTAGTCGAGCGTGCGTTACTGGTCAAATTCTTTTACCTCAACCAGTGCAACGCGTCAGCCGCTCTTCGTGCTTTTAGAACGCACAAAAAAATGCGCAAAGGTAACGGTCCTGTGTCAGTAATGGGCTAAAAGCAATGGTTGCGACGTTTGAGAAAACAGGTTCTCTGAAGGTTCAGTCAGGCAGAGGACGAAAACCTGTACCACAGGATACAATCGAAGCAGTTGCCACGGCGACTGTCGACAGAGGACCAGACAATATTGCTGTCACCTCTAGCGCTCGTGGATTAGCTCGGAATATGGATGTGCCTTACAGTACGGTATGGAAAATCTTACGAAAGATTATCAACTTCTATCCGTACAAGATCAGCCGTGTACAGGAGTCACTGTACCCCGACCATGATAAGCGATTGACTTTTGCTCTCACCTTTCTTGCCAGAATGGAGGTGGATGATGCTTGGCCGTGGAAAATCTTATGGGGAGACGAGGCCCACTTTTACCTGCATGGAACTGTGAATACCCAGAACTGCCGAATTTGGGATGACAAATCACCACATTCAGTCACAGAAATTCCCTTACATTCACCAAAGGTAACTGTTTGGTGTGGGTTCACAGCGGAATTTATCGTAGGTCCATTCTTCTATGAGAACATTACCCTGACAGCACCGGAAACCTGTTCTGTTACCGAAGAGAAATATCGCCACATGTTGAACAGCTTTGTCATTCCGGCACTTCAGCAAAGACAATGCCTGGGGGAAATCATTTTCATGCAAGATGGAGCCCCTCCACACGTTGCTGTACGGGTGCAACAGCTGCTACGACAGAAATTCACAACAGAAAGAGTCATTAGCCGCTACTTTCCAACTGCATGGCCACCTCGGTCCCCTGATCTTACCCCATGCGACTTCTGGCTATGGGGTTACCTTAAGTCCAAGGTCTATCAAGGAGTGGTCCAGGACCTGGCTACGTTGAAGGATAACATATCACGGACTGTACGGGAGATTCCTGCAGACATGTTACTTTCTGCTGTTGTGCATACTGTGCACAGAATGCAATATGTGGTCCACAACAACGGCAGCCACATTGAACCTCATTTGAATGCAAAATAAAAGGTAATTTCTGTATTGATTTGCATTTGTTAACACTCTATTTCTATTACACAGCGTCAAATATTCCCCTAGCGGTGACTTTTGGAACTAATTTATTTTTTCGCGGAATCCTTCGTCCCCCGTCTTGTTTAATCTTCCTACAAAATGTGGCGTCATTCTCGCAAATAGATCGCGCTACAGAACACTGTGAGCACTGTCAGTTTAATTATGGCCACCCGGTATATATATATATATATATATATATATATATATATATATATATATATATATAATAAATCTGTGGCGTTATGGCAGATGTTGATATGTGCGAAAAATTCAATTTTATGTTTTAAGTTGATATATCACACTTAAAATTGGTTCTTGAATGTGGCAAAAATTGATAATGGAATTATGAAATAATAATATGTTATTCATATTGGCAAATGCTGTTATGTATAAAAGAGGTAATACTTGGTCCCTGATTGAATATTTTAGTCTCTAATTAAAAATTTCATTGAAGACCAGCCATATGCTTGAGGTTGAATATGAGTGTTAACTAAAGATTGTTTGGATTGAAAAATTTATTTTAGTGATTTTATATTTCACAGCAAAAGTTACTTTTAAATTTTCCGAAAACATGAAAAAATAACTAATATATATATATATATATATATATATATATATATATATATATATATATATATATATATATATATATATATATATATATATATATATATATATATATATATATATATATATATAATACCAACCTAAATTAGACTGTAGTCCCATCTATGAGGAATATGTTGTATACTACACTGTTTTCCAATACAGGGCACTTGTAAATGAAAACATTCGCACATAATCAGCGAAAATCGTTGGTAGCTTTCTGTGGAGAGTTATAATTTTTCTTATAAAAAAGACTTAACGCCGTCATTTTGACGGCTAAAAATAAAATCAAAAATTTTAAATATTTAAGGTTTCTTTGTTTTAAATGGCTAAATACTATAAATTTTGAACTATTTCATACCAATAAATAATACATTAGTATATATTTAGACATATTTTATGGAGGTATGCCGAGCTGACAACCTGGTATGGTTTATCCGTAAAAATATATGCATGGTTTGTGCAGTCTTTATTTTTCAACACCAATATTTCCGAAGAGCCAATATTTCTGTTATTTGCAAATGGGGGAAGAGACGAAAAGTAACTCACATTTTCACGGTATTATTTTAAAGATTTCTACCTGTTTTGTATATTGCCGTCAAACGTACGGCTTTCAGTCTTAGTAGGTATACAACACATTTTCTCTCCCTCTTTACTATCGAATATAATTTTGTGAACGCGTGTGCATATTTAGCGTAAAATTAGAAAAAGTCCTAAAATTTCAGAAGCCCGAGGACATAAATACAGACATAGCGCTCAATAGTATGTCCGAAACCGTCAAAAGGACGGCAGCCGTCTTTCTAGTGTTAAATCCAAGTCGGCAAGGAATGGACAAATTTTCTACATAGATTAACATTGAGGTGAGCGAATCCAATAGGGTTAGTACACATTAGCCTTAAGAGCCACTTCTGTCGTCTTTGGAAGGTTAGAAGGTCTAATTTGTAAATTTTAGAAAAGTAAGAAAAGCAATGAATACATTACATCTCGCGAAAGAGGGAAATTATTTTCTTCTGGATTTAAATACAGTGACACTTCTATAGCTAACTACTCCTATTCGGCGGCTACCCCGCTAAAAGGCCATATTTTGTTCAGGACCGATTAAAACTACTCCGGAGAGCCGTAGGATAACGTAGGATTACGTTCCTTCATAACGGTCTTCCAGAAAGCAAAATTTCAGACAATAAAACCGTCCGTCATCGAGAGTTATAATTTTGGCAGCGCTTCAAACCCAGTCTGTATCGCTTGGGCAAGCAGTAAACAGTTATACAGAAAATTACCAAAATGCGTCAAAATTTTGACATACATATATATATATATATGTATATATATATACATATATATATATATGCATATATATATATACATATATATATATATATATATATATATATATATATATATATATATATATATATATATATATATGTATATATATATATGTATATATATATATATGTGTATATATATATACATATATATATATATATGTATATATATACATATATATATATATATATATATATATATATATATATATATATATATATATATATATATATATATATATATATATATATATAAATATATATATATATATATATATATATATATATATAAAAAAGAGCTTGTCTGTTTGTTTGTCCGCTATAGAATCATAGACTGTTTCACCCACCGGGACCAAATTCGGCACAGTTAATGTTTTGGACCCAAGAAACTTAAATCAGGAAAAACGAAATTTGGGGCTCAATTAGTTTATTTAAAATTAATTTTTTAATGTTTTTTGTGCCCGAAAGAGGTGCGTCTACTCCCTGTGGATTCCCCTCGACCAGCTGAGTTAAGAGGGGTGGTTTGAGGATGACGGAGGGGGGGGGGGTTAAATTCCAATGTTCGGGAGAAAGAGGGTTGGGAATGACCTTACAATCAGACGAAGGTCCGCAGGCTCAAAGTTTCTTTCTTTCTTATTGTTTGTATATCATTTCAGTCGAAACGTGCTAAGCGCATTCTGTCTGGCCAGATGAACATGAAGAGAAGGAGTGCAACCCAGTATTTTTTTGATGGAATGCATGAAATATTTTATATCTATATATCTACCCGGGCAACGCCGGGCAATAATGCTAGTATATATATATATATATATATATATATATATATATATATATATATATATATATATATATATATATATATATATATATATATACCTACATACACAGATAAAAGAGGTGAGCAACGATAATTAACCCTACGTTAATAACCATCGGTAGTTTGGTTAGAGGAGACTACCTGAAGTGTCCACCATAGAGAAATCTCACTGTATACTAAATATACTGTCACAAGCTTTCTCTGACCACTTTGAAGTTCCACCACGGGCAGTCTTTCTGTTTGCTCTCTCCTTGTGGTATTTTTTCTGTTGGCCATTGTATGGATCCTCGGAGCGTTACATACTTATATCAAGTGATACAGATTTACGACAAGAATGGTTCCGCACCGTGTTATTAGCAGCATTCATTGTTCCTCTCATATAAGCTGATTAGAAGTGACAGTGGAATTTTTTTCTTTCTCATCTCCCTCGAGATCACGCCTGCTGATTGGGGCGCAATGTCACGAACAGTTTTTCCTTGCCACCCGCCCGCATGCATTGTAGAAGGCCGGACAGTGGCGGCTTCTCTACTTCTTACTTTGTTTCATACATCACACTCGCACTCTGACGAAACTGCTTTTTTTTCTTCTTCGAAGCAGCTTATTCAAACACTATGGATAACTTCATTGTCTTCGGGGGATTTCGGCATTCTCGCAATACGTTACTTTGAGAATTTTTTTTCTTTTTTTCATCCTTTGCAGAGTGTCAGGGTGGGTCAAAGACCAAAGTCTAGTGGGGGAACTGTGTTTTGCGGTGAGGTGGCGGAAAATCTTAATACTCGTTGCATTAATCATCAGTATGAAGCATATTTATGTTGAGGAGAAAATATTTTGAATATTAAAAAGTATTCGTTTATAACGATGATAATTTCGAACGGCTTATTCAACCTTTATGCTAAACAACACTTATCTAGCAGTCTAACTAATTCCAAGCAGCTTATTCAACCACTAGGAATAGCTTTTTGTCCTTGGAGCTTTAGGCAGTGTCTTATTCAAAGCACTATTCAACCACACGAATAACTTATCTGCCCAGGTAGGTTTTAGCATTAGCTTATTCCAAATGGCTTTTACAACCACAAAACCTCTAAGGAGCTTTCAGCATTATTTTATTCCCAGGAACTCTTTTAAACACAATGAATAACTTCACTGTCCTTAGAGTCTTCCGCAGTAGCTTATTCGAGTCCGTTTATTCAAACACAATGCGTACCTTCACTGTCCTTAGAATCTTCCGCAGTAGCTTATTCGAGTCAGTTTATTCAAACACAATGCGTACTTTCACTGTCCTTAGAGTCTTCCACAGTTGCTTATTCGAGTCCATTTATTCAAACACAATGCGTACCTTCATTGTCCTAGAAGCTTCTGCCATTAGCTTTATCGAACCACCTTATTCAACTGCTATGAGTAACTTCTAGCCATGAACTGTCGGTATTAACTTAATCCGAGCAGCTTGTTCAACTAGACTTGCAATGACTTCCCGCTGAGCCTTCAGCAATCTCACAGTATCACACTACATATCGGAGTTTCATATTTTGGTTGAAGAACTGTTGGTTGAAGAGTATTGGGCGAGTCGAAGACATAAATCGTAGTGAAAAATTTCAGATTTACTTGAAAATGGTTAAAATTCAGCGGAAATGTGTATATTTCTTTATAATAGGCATGATATTAAGGATTTTGATGGAAACCTTGTTGTTGTTGCTATGTTGTTATTAATCCCTCCTGATCTAGCGGCGCTAGATCAGGTCCATGAATCCATATGTCCTCAGCAGGCCATAAAATGGTGAGGAATGGTAATAAAATCCGGCCTATTACCAATTGCTTGCCAGAAAAGTTTAGACAAGTTAGGATGTGACCAGGAGTGGCCTGCTCATTATTACACTTTTTACAGATGGGAAAGGTTTTGTTTTGGTGATTAAATTTTAGGCACCTCAAATGACCACTTGCAAACCTAGAGATAGCAGTCTGCTCAGGTCTTTCAACCTTGAAGGCAAAAGTCCTACCGGGGCAGACACCAATGTATCAGTCATCGACCGGGGTTAGATCTCCAAGTACTCTGGATAAAAGATTTCATTACGGAATATGCCTCCAGAAAACTTAGAGCCGAAGAAGTTGATGAACGTTCAGCGGTACCCTCCTTTGCCAGGATGTCAGCCATCTCATTGCTAAATGGGCCCACATGATGAAAACCTTTTTTTTCCTACGTCGAGAGACAGTCAAGAGACCATAGCTCTCCTCTAGTAGCCCAATACAAAGTAGCTCTGTTTTTCCAGCTGTCAGTAGTAAATCTATAGTCCTTTAAGAAGGTGCACGTCATAAGCTGATTAAATCCATAATGTCTCCAGACGAACAAAGAGGACAGTCAGGAGAGTTTACCAAACCAATGCAGTAAAGGTGGCAAAATAAAAAGTCATGTGAAGTGGTGATTCGAAAATTGGCAGTGAAAATATGTCGAGACAGATCTATTGGAAAAGGATTCTTCAGTAGTTGGCTCCAAATCTTTCCGCTAGCTGCTATATTGTGGAAATATTTAAAATTGTTAGCAATTTTAAATGTTTCCACAATAAATTTCCACAATTTAAATATTTTGTTAGCCAAATGCAAAATATCTATTGCATTTGGCAATAGATATTTTTGCTGAAGAAAACCTTATTCAACCTTATTATTGACCCAAATAATTTGTTTATTTTCATGTTTATTTCTCAATATTTAATAACATAAGTCTTATTATTTCGGATCCAAATACGATAGATTTTATTTTTGAATAAATTAGGATCAAAAGAGATGGTAAGGTAATATTAATCTTTTAAATTATCATAGAAAGTTCAGCTGTAAATTATTATGTTTTATAGCTCTTTATATTAAACATGAGATTAAAAATCTCACATTACACAAACTTGATACTGATTCAAGCTTATTATAAACATAAATATTTCATTTAATTGTTTATCTGTCCTTTTAAAACTCCTTTTATAGACTTTGTATCATGTCAGGAACGATTTACAAGATTCAGAATTATTTCTAGTATATGAAAAAATTAGCAAAAAACCCGTACTTCACTACGGACTACATTCAAATTAAATACAACGGTCAATGTATGCAATTAATGCCAAAAATATGTATAAATATATTTATTATAAATACAACGATCAATGTATGCAATTAATGTAAAAAAACGAAAAAATATATTTATAAAAAAATCGTAACGGATACTTTTATAGAAAAAATAATGTAGAAGAAAATATTCAAATTAAATCTAATAGAACATACTAAAGAATATAGTACAGTTAATATAGTACAGTTTGAGGAATATATATTTAACTGTATTTTAATATTTTTTTGGATAATGTTCAATCGCCTGCCGCATTAGCAAGAAAAAAATATTTTTTATCTATTTCGTTGTTATGCACGTGACGATAAATTTATTTAAAGTACCAGAAAAAAGAAATCATGTGATCAGCATTTAATAAATTAAATTCTAAAAATTAATCTTTAAAAATTCACCAAAAATCAGAAAATGGAGGTAAAGATTCGAAAAAGATTTCAGTTTGAAGGAATTTTTATGATCTTTCTCGTGCTATAAATTGTATAACCCTCAGATTATTATTTTAAATGCAAACTTGTAAGGTTTACATAAGATTCGATTTACAATAATCGATAAGTGAATAAATCTAAAGAAGCCGCTTAAGATATGCTAATTGAGGCATACGCGCTTGGTATAAATGCCAAGCAGCTAGATTAAAGAAACGAAGTGAGAGGAAGGGCCGAGAGAGCTAATGAAGTGAGAGGAAGTGAAAGGAGGAGTAGAGCTGATGAAACGAAGTATCGAGCTGGAGCTAGGCTTAGAGTCTAGTTTAATAATAGTTGAGTTTTGCGAGCAGCCGCTCGAGGCATAGCTAGGCTGCTTCAAACCTACGGAAGTTCTTGTTAGGCCCAAAGTTTACGAAGCAGCATTGCTGGTCGACTTTCCGAAGTATTTGTGAGTATCTCAAGTTGTATTGTCATTGCATGAATAGTTATACGAGAATATATATTGAATTGTATTTCCCTTGCATAAATATTATATATCTCGTACTAGTATTGCGCTTGCTTTATGTTGAAAAGCAAAATTTACAATTATAAATATTTGAATAAAAATTATTGTTGTTATGTAAGAACTGTGTTTGAATGAAATTATTTAGAGTGCCACTTCAAGATATACATACTCAAAGTTAGGGTAGAAGGGCATATTCTCTATAAACTTTAAAAAAAAGTTTGTAAGGTATACACAAGATTCGATTCACAAGAATCGAACTTTTGATTGAATGAATTAAAGAAGCTGCTTGAGGTATGCTAATTTCGGCATACGCGCTTAGTATGCAGCGTCATTAATAAAGAAGGTTGTTAAAGTTGATAGATAAGCGAGAGGGAGCTACGAGTTAAGCAGCTCCTGGTGTTATCCTGCGCTAGTGCTTAGCAGACCCAAAGTTTACGTGGCAGTACTGCTGGTTTGACTCTCTGCTGGTTTGTGAGTATTGGCAAAGTATATTTTTATTGAATGCTAATATATATATATTCCGTACAAGTAGTACGTATGCTTATCGCTGTAAAAGCAAATTCTATATGTGCAACGAATTCAATAAACTTTGTTTCATATATAAACTGTGCTTGTATCAAATTCATTTAGAGTGCCACTTCAAATTATATACACCCAAGTCTGGGTAGAAGTGAGCTATTTTCTCTATAAGTTGCTAAAACAGCTTAAAAATTTAATTTTAAAAAATCTAAGAAGAATTTTTCAAAAATCTATCTTAATGCACCCCTACACTATAAGAAGAATCGCCATGCAAAATTTCAGCCCTTTAGGTCCAGCGGTTTGGTCTGTGCGTTGTCTGCCAGACAGTCAGTCAGTCAGTTACGGAACTGTTTTATACATATACTAGCGGCCCGTCCCGACTTTGTCCGGGTTGAACAAAATATTATACCAATAAATTTCCAGTTGATAGCCAATAAATTGTAAATCATTTTAGCTTAATAATAATCTAAATAATACCTTAAATTAATATTACGTGAGTTAATAAAGTTAATTTTTTAAAAGAAAAAGGCGTGCCGGAAAACGGCTAGGTTCGAACCCCTACCGTCAGAACAGAAGCCCACCGCGATAGCACCACGCTAAGGATCATTGAAATTTTCGGCACAAAACGTGGTAGAAGACAGTAGCGGTAACAATGGAGATTGTTAGGATTAAGCCCCTAACTTTATTTCTTCTGATCAGCTATACATAATATATAGCCTATGTCCATATGGAATAATGTACCTTTCAAAAAGTGAAGGAATTTTTCAAAAAGGTGCAGTGGTTCTGGAGATTACCCTCCACATACAAAATCGCTCTCTCTTTATATATAAGTATAGATATTACCCCTTACTGCTTGTCATAACAAATTAAAAAATCCCCATCTTGTATCCAAATAAGGAAAAATATATCTCGCTCTCTTTATTACAAACACATCACGTTTTACTATTTATTGTGAACACAGCATTATTAAAAAATCTCTCTCAACCCAAACCAGGAACCTATCCAAGCTTATTTTTATTCAGTTCGGGTTTAAATGTTTGTTTAAAGGGTGAAAATAAAAAAAAAAGATGACAGATGAACATGGATGATTCGTCCTGTCTCTTATTTTGAGAAATGATGGCCGTCGATATACACAGTTTTTTTTTCGAAGGAGTAGGAGTTCCATCAAAACATTGGGTAGGCGAGGGACAAACCATCGACTCTAATTATTATTATTACTTCGTAATCCAGAAAGAAAAGCAAATCTTTTGAACAGAGATTTTTCGCTCTTTCATTCAAGTTTGCTTGTCGCGTACGCCAACGGCTGCTGTTTAGCTCCTACATGAATGATTAATCTATGTCAGGTTTATTGTGGCATTGTTCTCCCTCTTTATATGCAGAGCTCTTCAATTAGGGTTGTTATTTTTGGCAACGTACATGGCTTGATTCGTTGGTTTCTTTTTAAATTTTATTAATTACGTAAACACTCCCCCCTCCCCCCTTCCCTTTTGCGGATTAAGGAGGAACAATGCGATCAAATCCTCGTTTTAGAAAATGCTTTATTTATAAACTTCGACCGCAAACGTTAGGAGATATTTTCATTAAGTTTTATAATTAAAATACTTCAAAAAGTACTTGTAAAATGAGACGTTAATTAAAAACTGAAAAGTATGTTTTATTTTAGTCGGGACGTACGAAAAGATGTGAAAAAAAATGAGAATAAGTTTGAACTATTAATCAATTTTGTAACTTTTTTTTTTGTTTGTTCAGACCAGAATAAAGGTCTGTCTTTCTTAAAAAATGAAGCCGTGATTGGTAAAAATATTGCCTTTCATAATTATCATACTGTATTAAGTTTCAGTGACGAGTGAAGTTCGTTGATCTGAAATCAGATGAAATTTTTCGTTATGGCAGATTTAAGCCTTGATATATGCAAAAATCAGACAGTAACATCAAGAAACTTGTTTAAAAAAATATATAACTAATTAAATTTTTGATCAAATTTCAGGTCTGTTTAATCTGATATCTATTCCTTTAATCATCCAATACATAAAAATTTTACAACACTTAAAGTTATTCAAATCGTAATAGTTTTCTGTCACCTTAGCATCGCACAAAGCCATAGAGTTTATCAAAGTTTAGAGAGCTAGTTCTTAATATGTTTAAAAGCGGAATTTAAGCTGTAAAATTAATGTTATATTACATTAACACTCAAACAGATTTTTAATTCCTTAATTTTTTTATGGCAAAACAAGATAATAACTATTATAAAAATAATTTAAATATTTGTGTTATCTTCATCAACTAAAGCTTTAAATAAATGCATCAAGAAAAATACTACTGTTAAAATTTATGTATTATTTAGCATCCAAATGGTGATGAGAAGTAAACAGAAATTGCCAAACCTCATCTATCAGTTCTTAATGACTCCTCTAAAATCAATGACTTATATAGATGGCCTTCAATGCGAGGCAGAAAAAGAATAAAAAGTGTTTGTCAGCTTAGTACTATTTTTGTAAAAAATCTTATCCGAGTAGTGCATGATATTTAAAATTTAGCTTATGGGGCCTATTTTACCGATTCTCTCTTTAGAATGGGAAATTTCATACCCCTTTGTAATACACACACACATATATATATAATATATATATATATATATATATATATATATATATGTATATGTATATATATATATATATATATATATATATATATATATATATATATATATATATATATATATATATATATATAAATAAATAAATAAATAAATATAATATATATATATATATATATATATATATTCACTTTTGGTCCCGTATTCTTGGTATACATATTATCCCACCCCATAAGGAAAAGGTTAAAAAATATTTGTTAATCATAAAAGCACAAGAAAATTGTGCAGGGCCCGAGGTAGCCTAGTGGTAACGTTTCGGCTTTCGGTGATGAGGGTGATCGGATAGAATCCCGTTAAGCACCATCAAATATCTCCGTGTCTACGCCGTATATAGGCGTATAACGTTAAATCCGTAGACCAGAAAGTCCCTCTATGAGGTCGGAGAGGGTGGGAGAGGGCACGATCCCCCCCAGATGTCGCTCCCGGGGGTGCTCGGTCACAATTGAGGTCGCATCTGACTAAATCGGACTCCCAACCTTAGGGTGCCATTATAAACCGGAGCCGCAGCCCGCTAGCTTATATGGACCTGGTCTGGAATACTTCCGGCCAGGGGGCATTAGAAACAACAACAACAACAACAAAAATGCGTTTAAAAATTAAAATCCTTAACACTAGAAAGAAGGCTGCTGTCATTTTGACGGTTTCGGACATACTATTGAGAGCTATATCCGTATTTATGTCCTCAGGATTCTGTAATTTTTAAACCTTTACTAATTTTACGCGAAATATGCACACACATTTACAAAATTATATTTAGTCGTAAAGAGGGGGAGAAAATGTGTTGTATACCTTCTAACACTGAAAGCCGTCAATTTGACGGCAATATAGAAAACAGGCAGAAATTTTAAAAATAATACCGGAAAAATGTTAGTTACTTTTCGTCGCTTCCGCCTTTTACAAATTACAGAAATATTGGCTCTTCGGAAATATTGGTGTTGAAAAATAAGGACTGCACAAACCACGCATATATTTTTACAGATAAACCATGCCAGGTTGCCAGCTCGGCATACCTGCAAAAAATATATCTAAATATATACTAATCTATTATATATTGGTATGAATTGGTTCAAAATTTAAAGTATTTAACCATTTAAAAAATTAAATATTTTAAATGCTTGATTTTATTTTTAACCGTCAAAATGAAAGCGGTCAGTCTTTTTAGTGAGAAAAAAATTCCCGTCTTTCTAGTGTTAACAAAACACGTGTTGGAAATAGTTTATTTGTGTATACAAAATTGGTTGCATTTATAAAGATCAGAAAGTTTCCTCGTACATTAAAAGTCAAAGCTATATAGTGTACGGTTAAATAGAAATTTTTTATGTTTAATCTTGTCAACGTATTTTTCCATGATGTATATAATAAAAAGTTAGGCTCATCTCACATTAAAAAAAAAAAAAAAAAAAAAAAAAAAAAAAAAACAGAAATATGAAAGAAAATGCTGATAGTTTGAAGCCTGAAAATATTTTTGTTGAGAAAGTTCTGAAAAGATAAATCATTCTTACTTCTATCGCTGTATATTGAAAACAAATAATTTTCAAAACTCTTCATTTTCAAATTAAAAATTTTAATCACTAAAACCATAATAGTTTTAGTGATTAAAATTTTAAAAATAATACCGGAGGTTTCATAACCATATTAAATTTAAAGGTATTTTTGTTGAGAAAGTTATCAGAAGATAAATCATTCTTACTTCTATCGCTGTATATTGAAAAAAAAAATTTAAAAAAAATAATTTTCAAAACAATTCATTTTGAAATTTATAATTTTAATCACAAAAACCATATTAAAAACATTTTTGTTGAGAGAGTTCTCAGAAGATAAATCATTCTTACTTCTATCGCTGCATATTGAAAAAAAATTTAAAACAAATAATTTTCAAAACACTTCATTTTCAAATTTAAAATTTTAATCACTAAAACCATATTAAAAATATTTTTGTTGAGAGAGTTCTCAGAAGATAAATCATTCTTTCTTCTATCGCTGTATATTGAAAAAAAATTTAAAACAAATAATTTTCAAAACACTTCATTTTCAAATTTAAAATTTTAATCACTAAAACCATATTAAAAATATTTTTGTTGAGAGAGTTCTCAGAAGATAAATCATTCTTACTTCTATCGCTGTATATTGAAAAAAAAGTAAATAATCTTCGAAACACTTCATTTTCAAATTTAAAATTTTAATCACTAAAACCATATTAAAAATATTTTTGTTGAGAGAGTTATCAGAAGATAAATCATTCTTACTTCTATCGCTGTATATTAAAAAAAAAATGAAAAAACTAATTTTCAAAACACTTCATTTTCAAATTTAAAATTTTAATCACTAAAACCATATTAAAAATATTTTTGTTCAGAAAGGTCTCAGAAGATAAATCATTCTTACTTCTATCGCTGTATATTGAAAAAAAAAATGAAAAAAAATAATTTTCAAAAGACTTTGTTTTCAAACTTAAAATTTTAATCACTAAAACCATATTAAAATTAATGATAGAAAACAAACAAATTTTGAAATCTACTAATTATGAAACATTATTAAACATTATGAATCGGTTTAAAAATTACAAAAATATCTCCTATCTTGTAACTTCAATTTCCATAAAAAATGAAATATGGATATTTGTTCTTTATCTACAAATTTGTGATCGAAAATTTGTTGAAAATAGAAGTAATATGAAATTGTCACTAAACGCAGAGAAAAGTGATAAAGGAAAATACCATGTATTCCATAAATTTTCTCTCGAAATATTGAGAAAAATTATCTATGTGTTTGTTGCAAGTAAAATATTGCTAGTCATGTTTTCAAAGGAAAAAAATTAACCACTAATTAGAGATCAGTAATGCAAAATATAAATAGAAATATACAAAAGAAAATTGATTGTCCGAACTCTCAAAAATGAAAGATTTTTATTTTAGCCGCTGTATTTTAAGAAGAAATATTAGTCAGTATTAGAAAATTAACAAATATAAATGGCATTTGCTTTTAATCTATATTAAGTTATAATTTTTTAGATTATGTTTGCCAATATGATAACGCTAGATTCAAATCGGTATTCTTAAGTCTGAGAAATTGCTTTCAAAAATTATAAAATTATCGATACTCGACGCAAATTCTCGAAATTGATGTTCGAAAACAGGTTGAATGGACAAAAATCATTCTAAAATCAATATATATATATATATATATATATATATATATATATATATATATATATATATATATATATATATATATATATATATATATATATATATATATATATATATATATATATATATATATATAAACACCATATAAACAGGTTGTTTCATATTAAATGGGACAAAAATAATCGCATAGTACAAATTCTGTAATTGATTTATTTAGCCGAAACAAATTAATTCTGAAATTACAATTAACAAGATTTATCTAGCAACAGTGAGAAATCTTCTGGTTACGATATCGCCGCTTTTGGCTTTGTTAATCGAAATGGCGCCATCCATGCAGGAGAAAGCGTAATGTGTTTTGGAATACGCCAAAACATCTTCGTTTATCGTTTCCTCAGTTGGAGGAAGCGGTTCCCGGCTTCATTCTGCAGCAAGACGATGCTTCACCATATTGGCATAAAAACGTACGTCAGTACCTGAACGATAGTCTACCTCATTGCTGGATTGGCCGTGCTGGGTCAGACGATATGCCATTGCTTTGTTGGCCACCGAGATCACCAGATCTAACCCCTTGTGATTTTTTCCTATGGGGTTTTGTTAAAGACAAAGTGTTCGTGCCTCCATTTCCCAAAGACTTACAGCAACTGAAGCAGCGGATAACTGAAGTGCTCGAATCATTAACAAAGGATATTCTATCAAAAGTGTGACAGGAACTGGAATACCGCATAGATATTTGTCGTGTCACTGGAGGGGCACACATAGAACATCTATTGAAATTTGGATAACTATAGTTTCACTGTAAATATGATTTATCGAAATAAAGTAATTACAGCGTTCACAGGTATGCTTTCCTTTTTTCCCATTCAATATGAAAGACCCTGTATATTGTTACGAATTATATATATGTATATATATATATATATATATAACGTTTGAGTTATTGGCAATGCTATAAACTAATAAAAATTAAAGAAATGTCTAAAATGTTATAATATTTATTTTTGTGTGTTAGGTGTAAAGTTATATCAGACATTAATTCTCTCGTTAAATAAAGGTAATTAAAAGGATATATGTCATAATTCTAATAAAAAAACATTATTATTAGAAGAGTATGCTCATAACTCGCATCCCCTACAAATTTTCTTTCACTATATAAACATTCCTCTCTAAGAATATTTAATATAAAAACTTGATGGCAAAAAATCGAATCTGGTATTAAAACGTTATAAAATACGTGTTTCTACACGGGAAGACTAAAGAGATTAAAACGAGATGCTTTTCTTTTTTTCTACCAACACATAACCTTCGTAGGAGGCAGTGGTTTAAAACACTTACTCACTAGTATCTTAAGAAAGAACAAAAAAAATATATATCCTGCTTGATCTCAGCTACAACCTTTGAAAAAGAGGGTGTAAAGGATAGATGAAACCGTGATGAATCTGTATTATTAGAAGCGGAAAAAAAATGATGACACATGAGCTGAAAAACCAATGTATCACCAGTCTTCTGGAATAGCCTAATGAGCTCCAAAATTTCTTGTAAGAAACAAACTCTTTTAGGGAACATTTTCACTTTCATAGTTCACTATTATTGAAAAATACCAAGAAACGTAGGCAAGGGGTTCTTTAATTTATTACGTTTTTAATCCTAATTTCGCCTGCAGAAGCATGAAACGCTTTTATAACTTTTGGAAATAGAGGATTATATTAAAATGGTATTAGTTTAAAGTAATATACCTGTGCTCAGATGGCAAAATGTTATAAGTCACTTTTCTTAAAAAAATGAGTTTTTCACGTTCCGGATTCTCGTTTGCCGATATTTTCTATTTACTGTAACTACTATAAGTAATAGCCAACTATTTTTCTGAAACATTGGTGCCATTGTTTGCTCATGAAAAACAAATTACTGATTTTTCATGACATCTTAGATTCGCTGTCACAAAAATTAAAAAAAAAAAGTGACTTATAACATTTTGCAATTTGAGCACAGATATATTTAATGATATAGCATGTCGTTAATATTCTTAATATATCGTTTTAGAATGTTTAGTATCTATGACAACATCATACTATGTTTTGTTTTTTCATCTTTCAATTCGTTATTCCGTTTACATCAGTGGTTCCCAATCCATAGAAGTCTGCGGACCACTGAACCAGAAATTGAACCATGTGCGGACCACCCCACATCGACATTGCCCATCGACCATTTGCCCCCCATCGAGTTGAGGGGGGGGGGGACCTTCCGGGAGTATGAAAATTATTTTGTACCATATTCTAATAATAAAATAATTATGTTAAACTTTTCAGAAATTTTAATTTAACACCTGATAGTCATCGGATATACATGTATATATATATATATATATATATATATATATATATATGTATTTATATATATATATATATATATATATATGTATATATGTATTTATATATATATATATATATATATATATATATATATATATATATATATATATATATATATATATACAGTGGAATATCGATCGATCGTTTTCGGATCCATCGTTTTTCCGTATGTATCGTTCATTTTATCCAGTCCCAACAATCATATTGCTTTGTTATGTTTCCGCATCTATCGTTTTCCCGCATTTATCGTTCATTTCATTCGGTCCCTTGAAAAATGATAGATCGAGATTCCACTGTATATATATATATATATATATATATATATATATATATATATATATATATATATATATATATATATATATATATATATATATATACATACATATATATATATATGTATCATACATATATATATATATGTATATGTATACATACATACATACATATATATATATATATATATATATATATATATATATATATATATATATATATATATATATATATATATATATATATATATATATATATATACACATTTCATATATATATTTAAATGTAAACCTCTACTGACAGTTCTGCTGTTTAGAACGTATTCTGGAGAGAGCAGGCGACATTATCGGGGTGGCAAGACCCCGGACAAAGCTTTGATCTTGTGGCTTTGAACCGCACCTTTTAAGAATGAGAAAGGCAAAAATACCGCAGCGTGAATCAGGTTTTCATTGAACCCTATCCACCGTGAAACGCGCGACAGGTAAATGACTCGCCAATGAACATATCACCGTGCATTGTTTTCTAGCTCCTGTTTTTCGTTTCTCTATACCGCTGATCTGTGGCCGAGAGTTTTTACCCCGGTGAATGATGGGGTTTCGTATCTAGAACTTCTCGGATCCATCATTTTTATATGAGCCTGAGACAGGCACTTCATAAAGCTAACAGTTTTTGCCACTCTCAGCAAGGAACATTTTGAGTAAATAATATGTCGTCTACTTTACCGAAATCGTAAATTTAAAACAGAATTCATTGAAATGAAATCCCTCACATATATCGAAAAATTGATGACATCGATGAAATTTTCAAGGCAAAACATTTAATTTATGGCTTAAATAACTTGACGTTCAGTTGAATGAAAATAATTTTTTAATGCATATTTAAAATTGCCTTTTTAATATAGGCTCATAAAGAATATCTTCTTTATTTATATTGGTACATTTTGAAATTAATATACATTTCCTGAAATACACAGATTTCGGAAACAAAGAAATACGTAGACAAGAAATTTAATTAAACGTGGATAATGTTCCATAGACTTTAACAATCATTACTTTCTATGAAGTGAGCAATAAATTATTATGTAGAAAACATCGATAAAAAGGTATAAACAAAAGGCAAAAAGTAATTTTCTGTGGCATGTATAGGTGTTTGATATTGGTTGAAGATTTGATTTGTATTGGTTGAAGATTTGATTTGTATTGGTTGAAGATTTGATTTGTATTATCTTCGTATAATATTGCACGAAATCAATGCTTATATTACAAAAGTGATTCGAGTCATATACCAAAATTTATTTCACATCTTAAGAATAAACATAGATCCGGAATGATTTCTACCATATAATAGTAAAAACAAATAATTGAGTTAAATCTTTTTTCTGCTCACAGTGTGACGAAAATCTTTGAATAGCTGCTTAGCTATTAACTAAGCAGTATGTAGACGAAAAGCAATTCGATACGGAAATTTCATTGAATAATGGCACCCGAACAGTGAACTCTCTACTTTAATGAGAGATTTGAGTTGAAAGTCATTTGGTCATCTGCGCATGACATGCAAATTTGTTTTTTTTTTCTGCCAAGTATATCTTGAAATCTAAACTTGTATATGAATACTCTATCTAAAACTCTTTCTTCGAATTAGATGTCTCCTTTCGTTCTGATGGCCTTCGAATCTTGAATGGATAGAAATTTTGAATGGAAAGTTTTTCCTGGTTGTAATAATACTGAGATTTTGATTTTTCTCGCTTAAAGACATCGTGATGTAGTTATAGTATTGATTGAAATGTATCCAACAGGTTATACATTGAGTGGCCAATTTATTATGGCCACCTGACAGTTTTAAGTAAATCAGATATGACGTCCCGCTGTTGCTGTTACAGGGGGAGACTGATATAAAATGGGATTGCTGGATGATTTTAAAGCCAGTTCAAGTGCACTGCTTTTGAACAGAAGGGTTAGTTGGTTGGTTGGTTAGTTGGGGTTTGATGGCGCAAGGTCCAGGGAGGACATGCTGCGCCACCTCTGAAGAGAAGGGTAAAATGCGCGATTAAACGGACTTTGAACGTGGAATGATTGTGGGTGCTGGAAGCAGTGGACCGAGTATCTGCGAAACTGCTTCGCTTGTGAAATGTTCGAGAGCAGGAGTTCATGTTTTCAAAGACTAGCCCAAACAGAAACTTGGGTCTTAGTGTAAGGCATGTGACTACTAGATGCTCAAGCTGAGAGGAGAGTTTCCACAACTAGTACAACTGAAAGGCAACAAGGCGTCAAAAAAAACAAGCTAATCTTAATCAAGGACCAACACTAAGGGCCTCTCAGCCTACCGTTCGTCACACATTACACCGTATCGGTTATGGAAGCCGAAGGCTTAACACCATTGCTGTCTGCAGCTAACAAAATCAAACGTATGCCAATCACACAAGACACTACAAGATTTGGACAATAAATAAATGGAAAAGAGTAATATGGTCCAATGAATACGTTTTCAACTGCACTATGCAGATGGCAGGGTGGAATCTGGAAAAAGCATGGACCTTAAGTGCATTGCCACAATACCTCAGGTGGTGGAGGCAATGTAATAGTTGAGAGGATATTTTCCTGACATTGTCTGGGCTTTTTACTTCACATTGAAGAACGTCTGAAGGCCATAAGGTATTTAAATATTGTCGCTGACCAAGTATATCCCCTTGTACTAATTGTTTACCCTAAAAGAGATTGATACTTACAGTAGGACAATGCTCCATGTTATAAAGCTTACATTGTTCACAGATGGTTTGAAGAACATTATGGAAACCTAAACTTTCCTAGGTGGCTTCCACAATCACCTGAACTCAAACGAATTGATCATTACCATGTTTTTATTAACTCGCTTTCTTGTTTGTTTGTTTGTGTGTTTGTCCAGTACAAATCTTGCAATCGATTTTTAACTAACTTCCCGACTAGCTAGACATTTGAAACTTTTAGAATTGCTCAGAACACGATGACAATGCATTCCTTTAATAATTTTAGCCGAAAAAATTCGCAAGGTGGTGCTTCGATCGAATTCAATGCTTTCACTTTTACGTAACGGCGTTTGACGGTTTTGAAAACAGAATACATGTGAATTTAGTTTGTTTACAAAAATATTGTGCGAAAAATTTAAAAAATTATAAAAATTAAAGTTTATAAAGTCTGTAGATAGTGGAAACGGCTAAAAAGTGATTAAAATTAAATAAAAGAAAGTGAAAAAGGATAATTAAGTGAAGGTTTGTGCAATTAAGAGAGAAGTGTCAAGTTTATATGATTCAACAGAAAATTTAAAAATGTGGTATATAAAAAGTTCTTTTTATCTTGTTATTATTTTTTGTAAGATGAGGTAGAAAAGGACATTAGGCAGTTGGATCCAGAACCATCAAGTTTTAGAGTAATGTAAGGTGCAGTTATTGGCTAAGGTTTCAGATTCTACAAGCATCTTACCAAGATTTCATAAATTCCATCCCAAAGAGAATCGCGCAGTATTGGGGCAAAATGGGTCCCGACGATGTATTGAGGAGGTCGTCATATTAAATTGGCCACTCAGTGTATTTTCAGCTTCATCGGGTGTGAAATTTTAAAATAGTTTGACTCACAAACTTGAAAGGAATAACTAAACCAAACTCTATTACACACGGATTGGAACGTCATAATCATAGATTCTCAACAGTTTCGTCTCGTGTAGCTGTAATCTTTTAAAAATTGGTGACTCTCAAAAGAGCAAGCATACAAATAAAATGAGCTGTATATATGGTCTTCAGTATGCAACATATATTATACATGGTCTGCAGTATGCAAAATAGGGTCTGAAATTTCATTGCACTCTCGTAACTGGGAGAATTATAAAACTAATATTGACCTGAAACTAACTTGAATGACTTAATATTTTTTAATCATTTACTGCAAAGTTTCGTGATTATGTGACAGATATTAGGGGGAAGTATTGACAAAATTATTGCATATCTCTCTACCTTATCACATTTGTCTTAAACAGATCTGTCTGATTACTACTAAAAATCTGAGTTAGCCTGCATTTCAGTTTAGCAAAAACGGCACACAACAACACCATGTTTGTGAAATAATGGTACCTAAATAAACAAAAGCTGAATATTGCAAGTTTTAAAAAAATCGAGGGGCAGATCATCGAGTATAGGTCTTACATTAAGAAAAATTGTGTGTTTATCATTAAATTAAAAAAAAACGAATTTCAGGTAGTCTCTTCTACCTCTTGTATGTATATATGTATGTACGTGTTATGTATATATGTATATATCTCTCTCTATATATATATATATATATATATATATACAGTGGAATCTCGATCGATCGTTCTCCGAATAATCGTTTTCCCGTATGTGTTGTTTATTTCACCCAGTCCCGACTGTCATATTGCTTTGTTATGTTCCCAAATTTATCGTTCAGTTCAGTCGGTCCCTTGAAAAACAATAGATCGAGAATCCACTGTATGTATATATATATATATATATATATATATATATATATATATATATATATATATATGTGTGTGTGTGTGTGTGTGTGTGTGTGTGTGTGTGTGTGTATATCAAAATTTTGACAAATTTTGTTACTTTTCTGTTTAACTGCTTGCCCAAGCGATACAGACTGGGTTTGGCGGTCTTCCAAAATTGCAACCGGCGACTCAGGACATCTGAACCTTTGCTTTCCGGAGGACCGTTATGGAGGAACGTAATCCTACGTTAAAACTGATGGATTCATTTCGAAATTCATTTCTCTCATCTCTCATCTAAAAGTGCTGGCTGCTTTTTGGACCGTTACTGACATAGTTTGGTTGAACGATGAACGCTGTAGTGTTAGGGCGCTGGTACAAGGATCAGTGGTTTCGCTCTTCGCTGTTGGCTGGATGTTTGTAGCCACACGAAACCAGCTTCATCTGTCACCGGAATTTGTCATTGCCCTCGTGTAGCAAACGATGACCGTAGCCCAACCAATCAACCGATCATCTCTTGCTACGCTAGAGCTAAACAGATCAGTATCTGCAGTTAAAACCCGATTCCGAACGGCAGCAAACACTATTATTAATTGCGGGACTTGAACCCACTGACTGCGGTACTGTAGGTTAACGTCCTACCATTCGGCAAGCGTACAAGCTAGTTAAAAAGAAATCTTCTGCTTCTTATGAAGGAACTTTTAGGAAAAAGGTGGTATACTGGTAGTGAGGCTCTGAGCTGATTAAGAAGAAGGGAAAATATCTGAGTATTTTGGAAGGCATGAAAAGCAAAATCAAGAAAATATGTCTTTACAAGATGAGGGCAGAGAAGTTTCTTCATTCACATCTCGGGTTAAGGGGACAGTGGACATTCAAAACTGTGAAATTTGTCCAAAAATTCGATTTTTGTATTTTATTGAATTGTGAAACTACGGAGAGTAGGAATGTGTTGCAAAAATAATTTTTAATTTCAGTGATTACTTCCCTAGTTATAAGCATTTGTATTTAATTTAGATATTATGTGGTTGCTAATAGCAATAACTTTACATGTGTTTTTCTCAAAATGAAAATTTTCATGTCATACGAATATTTTAACTGCACCATGCGCATTTCTAATGATCGTATTGCTTTGAAATTTAAGTTTTATATACTTAACTGTATATCAAATAAATCTTATTGAAAAAAAATTATGCTTCCTAGCTCAGAATTTCTAAATTTTGTACTTGAAAAGATGATTTATGGGTATTTTGCGTAATAAAAAGGGTGTTTTCACTATTATTATTTTTTGCTCTTTATATTTTTAATGAATGCTTAAAATAAGCAATAAGCTTCCTTGTTAGTTCTATAATGTATCCTGTAAATAAAAATTACCATATTATATGCAAAAGAAATGCGCATGGGACAGTTTTAATTAGGCCAATTTTTTATATAATGAATAATTCATAATTTATAAATTATTAATATTTCATCTTTAAATTTTAACCACTTTTACATATCAATGGTACTAATCACTTATTCAAATTTCAAGCAAATCCATTCAAAACAAAAAAAGTTAGGTTTGAAGGTCCACCGTCCCCTTAATGAGGAATAACTACTTCCTTTCCTTGAATTATTCGTAATAAAATTCGATTGCAATATAAGATTTTAACAAAATAAACCTTCATTTCGGCGCAAACTACGAATTTGCATCTATTCTTCGTAACCTACCATTAGAGGTTCACTTAATGGATCACGGGTTGTCTAGTACATTAACCAAAAATGACGCAGGATAGGAAAAACGTAAACGAGGGATACGAATGACACATGTTGTTGTTGTTGTTTCTAATGCTCCCTGGCCGGAATTTATTCCAGAACAGGTATATATAGGCTTTGCGGGCTGAGGAATGCGGCTCCAGTTTACAATAGAACCACAATGGTAGGAGTCATTTTCAGCTAGGTGCCATCTCAATTTTGACTGATCACCTCCATTGGTGACATCGGGAGAGGTATCGTACCCTCTCTCACCCTCTCTGACCTCATATTAGAACTTTCCGGTCTATGGAATAGCCTGCACATATCCGGTCTATACACGGAGGTATTTAATACTGCTTGTCGGGATTCAATCCCAGCACCCTCAGCACCGAAATATGACACGCTACCACAAGGCTACCTCGACTCCACAAATGACACATAAAATGATACATCAGTTGACATAATAGATCTTTAATTCTAATGTTAAGTTGTCACAGATTATCAAATGTATATCTGAATCCTGAGCCACTCACATCATCGAGTGATTAGCGTCAGGGTCTTTCACGGTGTGGGCTCGAGTTCGAATCCCGAATGAGGCATAGACATACCCGTGCTGCCCCCACGTAAGGACCAGTGTTGGATTACCTATATGGTGCTCCCATGATACTCTAGCCAAAGAATTCCCCGTGTAGTTAATGGGTCAATAGCATGGGTCAATGTCCTCAGAATAAAGCACCTATCATGTTGAAAAAAAAATGAATTAGGATTTTTACGTTTGAAAACAGATCTTTATATGTATGTTTTCAAAAATATTTTTTTTTAAATTTAATTTTTTTTTCCAAAAAGAAAATAATTGTAGCTTTATAAGAATAAAGGAAAATAATTTAATGCTCTATAAAAATTAACAACGGAAAAATTCAGAATTTTTAAAAACGTCGTGTTCTTAATCTACACATCTACCTTTATAAGCAAAAATTAAAAATTAAAAATAAGTATTTTTTAAAGTGTTATTAGAGAAATGCGAAGAGAAAAAATAATTCTTACATAACACTAAGATCTACAATGCCCTCTCTTAACAATAGAAGAGAAAGTATATATGGAAATACTCTGTCATGCAAGCTACAGTTTTGATACTTGTCATCGGAGCTAGATTTATATATATGATTTATTTATATGATTTTGGATATGATTTAAGTTTCTTTTAGAATTTCGTGTTTTATTTGCGAATTTTAGTAAACCTTTATTTGAAATAATATTGTAACGTCCAGGAAACATGCCCGCGAGAACAGTTGAGCTTTGCACGTTTCACCAATATTGTGTGGGAATTGTTATATTTTATCCCACATGCCGGCATTCATATAAATTACTATTTTTCAGTGTGACGTAATGTAATTTGCATGCTTGGTCTTCATTTTATTTTTTTGGTTACGTTACAAGTACTGAAGTGGCAACTTCGATAGATATTGCTGAGTTTTTAGATGTACGATATACTCGAGGAGAAGAGGTTGTAATAGTGCTTTGGTGTTCTTGTGAATTTGTTTGTTTTAAATAAAGAAAGTTTGTTTTTAAGTTTGGAATGTTCAATTTGAAAAGAATCTTGTGAAGCCGAGTCAACACCCTCACTGCATGTGGAACCCAAAAAGGATATCGCCCTATTAACTTAGGCGGGTGATTTTACATATCGACTGCTCCAAAGTGAGATATTCACAGGTTTTTATTTTCGACCGGTTTTATTTCAATCTCCGAGTATGGACCAGTCGATATGTAAAATAACCCGCCTAAGTTAATGGGGCGATATCCTTTTTGGGTTCCACATGCAGTGAGGGTGTTGACTCGGCTTCACAAGATTCTTTTCAAATTGAACATTCCAAACTTAAAAACAAACTTTCTTTATTTAAAACAAACAAATTCACAAGAACACCAAAGCACTATTACAACCTCTTCTCCTCGAGTATATCGTATATCTAAAAACTCAGCAATATCTATCGAAGTTGCCACTTCAGTACTTGTAACGTAACCAAAAAATAAAATGAAAACCAAGCATGCAAATGACATTACGTCACACTGGAAAATAGTAATTTATATGAATGCCGGCATGTGGGATAAAATATAACAATTCCCACACAATATCGGTGAACCTGCAAAGCTCAACTGTTTTCGCGGGCACGTTTCCTGGACGTTACAAATATGATAATCAATTTTTATTATGCGCTAGATATATGATGACTAATATCAACTTTTGCTGTATTGCTTACAGCAAAATGTGTTTTGTATCCCTTTCAGAGAATTTGGTTTATATGCCTCATAGACATTTGTAATATTTATATCTCAGATTTTTTCACAGATCACTGAAAGGAAAATTTATTATTTTCTTCTTTGCATTATGCTTTATTAGAAATGTAATCGAAGCTAAATATTTTAAGATACAGTAATACCCTGACTTACGCTACCCCAACTTACGAGTACTTGGAATTGCACGGTTGCTGATTTTACCCTTTTTCCTCTTTTTAAATCTTGGAATGAAGTTTCTCAAAAAACTTTAAATGGTGCTTCGAAGAAACTTTGTCCAATATCTTTTAAGGGGAGGGTGGACATTACGAAGCAATTTTTGAAATTTTTACCTCAGAGGTATGAAATTTTGCATATATATTCATTAAAGTATTAACTATATCAAACACCTTATAAAATTTTATAAATATTTTAAATTTTTTTATTTTTAAAAATTTAAATTTTTATTATGTTTTTAAAATGCTCGTTGCGATCCAATTTTTAACTTCCCCCTTAATTTTGCATTTATATTGCTTATAAATACATTTTGAACAGAGTTATGTATTAAACAGGAAATCCAATGAAAATAAAGCGCAAATAGCAGTAAGGTGCAATTTTGCATACGGCCGTTTCGAACCTGCAAAGGAGCTTAGCTGCCACTAAGTTCTTTGCACTGATGAAGAAGTTCCTTTGCAGCTTCGAAACGGCCGTATGCAAATATGCACCTTACTGCTATTTGTGCTTTAATTACGTTGGATTTCCTGTTTATTCCTCGAGCACAAAGGTTTTGTCTTTTCTTTTCAGACTTATGTATTATTTTGTTCTTTCGTTGGATGATTAATTTTTAGGAAATATTTTTATGTTAGTACTCTGAATTTTCGTGAAATTTATGTACTTTTCTACGCTTAAGTTAAAATTTGATAATCTTAATGACGTCAAAACCTGAAATAGATACATAACCTTTAATGTATAAGAGGAGTTTTTATTATAAATTTTATAAAATTTCGCCAAAAATTGTGACGCAAGGAGCATTTCAAAGACTTGCAAATCTGGAAATTACTCATTTTGATAAAAAGGCCATTTAAAAGAAATTTTTTTGATCCGTCTTTAATATTTACTTTTTAAAGCCACCAGGTTTTCATTTTACTTTTCATTACATATTTTAAACGTATTTTATTCCAATCTATATATATAAAACAGTTCCGTAACTGACTGACACACTGACTGACTGATTGACTGACTGACATACAACGCACAGACCCAAACCGCTGAACCTAAAGGACTGAAATTTTGCATGGCGATTCCTCTTATAGTGTAGGGGTGCACTAAGAAAGATTTTTGAAAAATTCTTCCTAGATTTTTTAAAATTAAATTTTTAAGCTGTTTTAGTAACTTTTTTTACGTTTGCATTTAAATTAACGATTTGAGTGTTATAAAATTTATATCACGAGAAAGATCATAAAAAATTCCTTTAGAATGAAATTTTTTCGAATCTTTATCTCCAATTTTGGTGAATTTTAAGGATTAATTTTTAGAATTTATTTTATTAAATTCTGATCACGTGATTTATTTTTCGGGTACTTTCAATAAATTTATCGTCATGTGCGTAACAACGAAATAGCCAAAAAAATTTTTTTTTCTTGCTAATGAGGCAGACGATTGGACATTATCCAAAAAAATATTAAAATACAGTAAAAGATATGTTCCTCAAACTGTACTATAATAACTGTACTATATTCTTTAGTATGTCCTATTAGATTTAATTGAATATTTTCTTCTATATTATTTTGTCCATAAAATTATCTCTTACGAATTTTATAAATATATTTTTTTGGTTTTTTTTTACATCAATTGTATACATTGATCGTCGTATTTATTATACACACACACACACACACACACACACACACACACATATATATATATATATATATATATATATATATATATATATATATATATATATATATATATATATATATATACATATATATATATATTTATTTACTTTTTTTGGCATTAATTGCATACATTGACCTTTGTATTTTATTTGAATGTACTCCGTAGCGAAGTGCGGGTTTTCATCTACTATTTACATATTTTTAAAACATTAATACACCCCAAAATAAATTGAAATTTTTGTTCAATTTACGGTAATTTGAAAGTCCACCAAAAGAACCCCTGAAAAAACGAGATGAAAAAAACCCCTGAAACTCATCATATTACTCGTGTGATAGAAGTTGGTTGTCGATCTCAACAAGCAATTAGATAAGGAAGTCGATGAAGATGATGACAACGGGCTGTCGGATTATCATCTTGAGGAGCTGACAGTCGATGACCTTATAGAGATGCGCGATCAAAACATCACTGAAGAATCCGACACTTCAGACCCAATTCCGCAAGAAAATCTAATGATAATTGTAAACTTGACAGAAGGTCTCAGTGCAATTGAGAAAGGGTTACAGATTTTTTAGAGAATATAGACTCGAATTAAGATCGTGTGATCACGACAAAGCAAGGAATAAAATATGGTAGTCTGCTATGAAGAAATTCTTCCCGTAAAAAAGGCGTTAATATGGTACACTACTTTATTGCATTTTTTAAAACCATCAACATAATTTTATTTAATATCTTGTGCATATGTATAATACTAGCTGAATACCCATGCTTCGCTACGGAGTACATTCAAATTAAATACAACGGTCAATGTATGCAATTAATGCCAATATATATATATATATATATATATATATATATATATATATAAATAATCGTCACGGATATTTTATAGACAAAATAATGCAGAAGAAAATATTCAAATCAAATACAACAATTAATGTATGCAATTAATTTGCATGCTTAATATACATAAAACATACTAATTTGAATTAAATTCTTAAAAAACTTCCATCTCATTTAGTCTAGTGGTTAATTTTTTTCTTTTACCGTATTTTAACATTTTTTTTGTCAATTTATTTCGTTGTTATGCACGTGGCGCAAAATTAATTTAAAGTATCACAAAAAGAAAAGAAACCATTTGATCATCATTTACTAAATTAGATTCTAAAAAATAATCCTTAAAAATTCACCAAAAATCAGTAAATGAAGGAAAAGATTCGAAAAAGATTTCATTTTAAAGAAATTTTTATGATCTTTCTTGTGATATAAATTTTATAACCCTCAGATTATTATTTTAAATGCAAACTTAAAAGAATGTTACAAAAACAGCTTAAAATTTTCATTTAAAAAAATCTAAGAATAATTTTTCAAAAATCTTTCTTAGTACACCCCTACACTATAAGAAGAATCGCCGTGCAAAATTTCAACCCTTTGGGTTCAGCGGTTTGATCTGTGCGTTGTATGTCAGTCAGTCAGTCAGTCACGGAACTGTTTTTTATATATATAGATTACTGGCTGAAAACCCATACTTCGCTACGGAGTACATTCAAATTAAATACAACGGTCAACATATAATTAATGCCAAAATATGTATAAATATATTTATAATAAATACAATGATCAATGTATGCAATTGATGTAAAAAATAAACGGAAAAATATATTCATAAAAAAATCGTAACGGATATTTTTATAGACAAAATAATGTAGAAGAAAAATATCCAAATTAAATCTAATAGGACATACTAAAGAATATAGTACAGTTAATATAGTACAGTTTGAGGAACATATCTTTTACTGCGTTTTAATATATTTTTGGATAATGTCCAATCGTCTGCTGCATTAGCAAGAACAGAAAAATATTTTTTTTGTCTATTTAGTTCTTATGCACGTGACGATAAATTTATTTAAAGTACAAGAAAGATAAATCACGTGATCAGCATTTAATAAATTAAATTCTAAAAATTAATCTTTAAAAATTCCCCAAAAATCAAAATATGGAGATAAAGATTCGAAAAATATTTCATTTTGAAGGAATTTTTATGGTCTTTCTCGTGATATAAATTTTATAACCCTCAAAGAATTGTTTTAAATTCAAACTTTAAAAAAGTTACAAAAACAGCTTAAAAATTTAATTTAAAAAAATCTAAGAAGAATTTTTAAAAAATATTTCTTAGTGCACCCCTACATTATAAGAAGAATCACCATGCAAAATTTCAGCCCTTTAGGTCCAGCGGTTTGCTCTGTGCGTTGTATGTCAGTGAGTCAGTCAGTTACGGAACTGTTTTATGTATATAGATTATTCAATGCAGCAGGCACTTGTCTTCTGACAGTAGTTAGTTCTTGACATTGTCCCATGAAAATCCACGAAGTTTTGCTCGCTACTTTAATATGGGATCACCATATACGCGAGCTAGCATTGATCCCTATGAGGGGGACGACATGGAAACGGTCAAGCCTTAATCGGGATTTGAACAAAGGCCAACTGCGTGGTAGCTCAGAACACTAACCACTATACTGTGTGGGTGGCAAGATTTAAAATACAGGGTCATCTGAAAAGGTGTCCGTGATTTCAGTTGTGCACACCGGGAACAACAATCGACCGATCGGATTTTGCGTAGCAGCAGGTGGTATGTTAACTCTGGGAGTTTTATTTTTGCAAGTCATAGTGACAGTGACTGCGCTGGGGGCATGCGCCGACGCCGTGACATCGCGCCTCCTCCTACATGGGTTTTGACGTCGGATAGGAAGTGACGGTCCAATTCTTTGGTCACCAAGATTTGACCTTCCTAGACTTTTCTCTATGGGCTTACCTGAAAAACATTGTGTGCGCTGAGAAGATTCGTGATCTACACCATTTATCGGATTGAATCATTGCTGCAATAGCGACTGCTCCTGCTATGATCGAGCATACTTGAATTAGGATCAACTTTCACCTAGATGTGTGCCGAGCAACGAGGGGTGCTCATATCGGAACCTACTAGATAATGTCCAAAGCTTGATTAATTTCTGCATCTTTTGGTGAAAAAATAAACACCATGAGTTCTATTATATGGTTCTTTATTTCACGTTGCAATCCCGGACCCTTTTTTCGATGACCCTGTGTTATTCGCTGAAGTTTTAAACGAAACGTATAGCTATGAATGAAGTTTCGTTAAATTTTGAAAGGAACTCTCTAAATACGATCTCAAACAGTGAGTCAGAAACATTTCCGTACGGTAAACTTCGAACACATTAAATTCAATTACCTAAGACAAATCGCATTATATTTAATAATTTTTCATCTTTATTTTTCCTGGTGTAACGAGGAATTAAACTATAAACTCAAACATGAAACATAAAGATTAATAGCAGCCCTATTCGAGAGAACATGTAATGGAGATCTCTCTCTCCTTCTTTCGTATGCCCCTTGCAATGCTGAATGGGTGCGGCTCATGCATTTGCTATTGAGCACCACGTATTGAAGTCCGACTAACTAAAGATGATATATGGTGAAATTAAGTAAAGTAAGCAACAGAAGATTTATTGCTGCACAGTTAGAGGATACAACTAAACACAATAGGAAAAATATCTATCTAGGGAACTAAAATTACATAGGACGAGCAGTTTAAATCCCACAGTTTAATGAACCGAACTTTATTAAAGAAATTCTCACCCTAACTCAGTACCCATTTCAACTATCATCTCTATACGAGACCCTAAGTCTTCTCAATCAATCTTGTTTCCTCTCAGAACTACGATGTTGGACAATAGTTGACTTTTTTCTAGTTCTAGGTCAGTGTTTTCAATCCTTGAAATCTATCTTTAATCCCTCTGCTTAGCTCGGGAAACTCTCGACTCACTTTTTTAGTTAAATTACCGTAATTTTTGGACCATAAGACACAGTGGACGATAAAATGCGCTTCAATTTTATGGGAGGATTTTTAGAAAAGAATATTTTGTATTTTGTTAGGTATATAAAGATATTTTCAATTTCTTACTTAATAAAGATAAAAAATATATATAAGGATAAATATATATAATAATATAATATAATCTAAATATACATAATAAATATTATAAAATATATATAGTAAATATATATAATATACACAGGGTGTCCAGGCTAAAGGTATCCAAAAGTCATGACTTATTTTTACGGATTGACTTATTTTTGCAAAATTTCAGCCTTTTTGGTCCAGCGGTTTAGTGTGTGCGTTATCTGTCAGTCAGTCAGTCACGGGACTGTTATATATTTATAGATTAATATGTAATACAACATTTTAATTTTATACAATATTTTTCCTTTAAGCTGGTGTTTTTGTAAGTTTTTGCTCCAAATTAGACAATATTTACATGTATTTATATCCATGCTTCGCTATGGAGTACATTCAAATGAAGTACAACATTCAATGTATGCAATTAATGCTTATATATATATATATATATATATATATATATATATATATATATATATATATATATATATATATATATATATATATATATATATGTATACATATATATATAGGCAAAATTGTACCCCAACTTACGCGACCATTCGTCGGTCCCACCTATCATGGATCTTTGGGGATATTACTGTACTTTATTTCTGAGTATGGCCCAAATCTAACGTTATAACTCTCTATTAATAACTCCCTAACACCCCCTCTCAGTTTAGGATGGAATCACCTTCATCAAGGTAGCTTTTAATTCTACGCCCTTAAACCCATTTTGAGGTAGATGTCATTTGCTCCCCCCACACCCCTCTATGAGCACGAACGTAGTATTTACGCTGCAGTTTGGAACCGCGCCTTTCTAAAACCGAGTACCGCTGTTTGAATCAGGTTTTCGATGAACCCCCATTCATCGCCAAGCGCGCGACAGGTAAACGACTCTCAAATAAACACATCAGCGAGCATTGTCTTCCAATTTCTGCTTTCCATACCCGATAGCAAAGCCCGTCGCCCTGGAGGCGTCACCCGGGCGATTTTTAGGAACACAAGTGGCGGGGACACATCGCGCTTTTACGAGAGAGTGACATGCCCAATTTCACTCTTTTTTTTCTCGCTTTATTTATTCTTATTTATTTATTTTTTTTCATTCGGGCCCTTTTTTATTTATTTGTTTTTTTCTCGATTGACGCCCATTGTGCTGGGCAGGGGCGGGGCCCGGACTTTGGCCGGATATTGCCCCGGAAATGTCGTAAAAAAAAAAGAGCGAGAGTGAAGAGCGACCGCCCGACGTTTCAATTTCGGATCGGCACCCGGCGGTACATAAAGACAGGGTCCCCCGACAGCGGGACAACGCCTCGCGGCGCGTATCTGTCTGACGCACCACCGTCATCTTGGAAGCGACTCCTCACACCATCGACTCTTCAGTGAATGAAGGGATTCAACGCACTTTGCCGTGCGCTTGTTTCCCTATTGTTAGCTTTCTTCTGTCGCTTTGGCTAATAAATATATGGAGCCGCTGAACCCGATATTGACGCATGTGTAACAAGGTGCCGCGACTGAATATAAGAACGAGGATAATTTTTTAGGTAATTTATTCTCAGGGTTATAGACATTTCAGTGACTCAGCAGGATCAGTAGTGGGTTTTAGAGCAGCGATTCCCAACCTTTTGTACGTTTGCTACATCCTTGAGAAAGACCTTCGAAACTTGGGGAATCCTTGTTAGAATTTTAATTTTTTCAATTTTTTCAATATTGAATAATGTATATCAGGTCATTTATTCTCATAAACATTTCAGTGACTCACCAGAATCAGTACTGGTTTCTAGATGAGTGATTCCCAAACTTTTTTCCGTTTGCTGCACCTTTGGGAATGTGCTTAGGAACTTGGGGAACCCTTGTTAAAATTTTACATTTTTCAATTTTTTCAATATTGAATAATGTATATCAGGTCATTTATTCTTAAACATTTCAGTCACTCACCAGAATCAGTACTGGGTTCTAGATCAGTGATTCCCAACCTTTTGTACGTTTGCTACATCCTTGAGAATGACCTTTGAAACTTGGGGAATCCGTGTTAGAATTTTACTTTTTCAATTTTTTCAATATTGAATAATGCATATCAGGTTATTTATTCTTATAAACATTTCAGTGACTCACCAGAATCAGTACTGGTTTCTAGATCAGTGATTCCCAACCTTTTTTTCGTTTGCTGCACCCTTGGGAATGTGCTTAGGAACTTGGGGAACCCTTGTTAGAATTTTACATTTTTCAATTTTTTCAATATTGAATAATGTATATCAGGTCATTTATTCTTAAACATTTCAGTCACTCACAAGAATCAGTACTGGGTTCTAGATCAGGGATTCCCAACCTTTTGTATGTTTGCTGCATCCTTGAGAATGACCTTAGAAACTTGGGGAACCCTTGTTAGAATTTTACTTTTTTCAATTTTTTCAGTATTGAATAATGCATATCAGGTCATTTATTCTTATAAACATTTCAGGGACTCACCAGAATCAGTACTGGTTTCTAGATGAGTGATTCCCAACCTTTTTTTCGTTTGCTGCACCCTTGGGAATGTGCTTAGGAACTTGGGGAACCCTTGTTAGTATTTTGCATTTTTCAATTTTTTCTTTATTGAATAATATATATCAGGTCATTTATTTTGAGGGTTATAGACGTTTCAATGACTCACCAGAATCTCTACTGGTATTTACATAAGTGATTCCCAACTTTTTTTTCCGTTTGCTGCACCCTTGGGAATGTGCTTAGGAACTTGGGGGACCCTTGTTAGAATTTTACTTTTTTCAGTTTTTTAAATACTAAATAATATATATCTGGTAATTTATTCTCACGGTTATAGATAACTTAGTGACTCACCAGAATCAGTACTGGGTTTTCAATCAGCGATTCCTAGACTTTTTTACGTTTGCTGCACCCTTGGGAATGAACTTATAACTTGGGGATCCCTTGTTGGAATTTTACTTTTTTAAATTTTTTTTCCTTTTTTAATAATATAATAGGTCATTTATTCTCAGGGCTACAGACATTTCAGTGACTTCCCAGAATCAGTCATGGGTTTTAGATCGGTGATTTCCAACCTTTTTTTACGCTTGCTGTATCCTTGGGAATGAGCTTAGAAACTTGGGGCACCCTTGCTAGAATTTTACTTTTTTCAATTTTTTAAATACTAAATAATATATATCGGGTAGTTTACTCTCAGGGTTATAGATAATTTATTAGGGACTCATAAGAATCAGTACTGGGTTTTAAATCAGCGATTCCCAAACTTTTTTACGTTTGCTGCACTCTTGAGAATAAGCTTAGATACTTGGGGCACCTTGTTAGAATTTAACTTTTTTCAATTTTTTAAAATACTAAATAATATATATAAGGTATTGATCCCCAGGGTTATAGATAATTTAGGGACTCAACAGAATTAGTACTGGGTTTTAGATCAACGATTCGCAACCTTTTTTTACGTTTGCTATACCCTTGGGAATGAGCTTAGAAACTTGGGGAACCCATTTTAGGATTTTGATTTAAATTTAAAAAAAAATATTATATAATATGTATGTCAGGTCATTTATTATCAAGGTTATAAACATTTCAGTGACTCACCAGAATCAGTACTGGGTTTTAGATCAGCGATTTCCAACCTTTTTTTACGTTTCCTGCACCCCTGGGAATGAGCTTAGAAACTTGGGGAATCCTTGTTAGAATTTTACTTTTTTTCTAATTTAAAAAAATATCAAATAGTATGTATCAGGAACATGTTAAATTTAATTTCAAATAAATAATTCTCCTTACTGATTTTATTAATTTATTAAAAGATATAAGCAACAATGAACACAACAAAATAGAATATATTATTGCAATTTCAAAACTAGCCATGGGATTCAGTATAGTATTACACTAGAGCATTGATCCGCAATCTTTTTGCAACCGAGACCCACTATCTTTAAATCGAACGTCACTCGACCCTCTTATGAACATCTTTTGCGTACCAGTACACTAGAGGACTACAATGGAAATACCTAAAAAGAGTTTTCTTTTATAAATTAGGCTTGCAACTGATGCTTAGAGAATAAATGTTTGATGCCAGACCTAGAAGTTGACGATGAAACACTTATATCATCCCCAAGGCCTGGCAGTTTATTTCTTGTCTTGTATTTTATGGTCTCCGTAACAGAGGGGACTTGCTCGCACGAACATTAAATTGAAAAGGGCAAAAGTAGGTCTGTTGCTTTCTTTACTAGGTTAGGGCACTCCTGGGGTGCCCAAGTTGGTGGGCAGATCTGTACTGTCCATCCGGTGCCCAGGCCCATATGAAACATAAACCGAACAGGGGAAATCAACCCTCGGCTGAGTTTGCAGGTTTTGCTACGAAGCGCTGGTCGTCAGTTTGACGTTGTCTTGCACACGAAAGTGGGCGTGGCCGTAATCTCTTAGAATTAACTTTTTTTATACCTTTTAAACATTTTTTGGCTGCTAAAGAAATCCGAAGTCCTTGTGAGTCCTTTATTGCAAACCGCACTTCTTTATCATGATTTCTTCCTTTTTTATAAATTTTTAAATTTTTTACCAACTTTTGCCCCCCCCCTCTCTCTCTCTATATATATATATATATATATATATATATATATACAGTGTGTAACAAAATTATAAGACCACTGTGGATTTTGTGATTTTTACTATAAATAGTATAATTTTTAAAAAATTAAATTAGGTCGATATTAATAAATGAAATGTAAAATATATGTATATTATTTTTAAGAGATATTTAAATATACTAATTATTTTATCAACAATTTCAAATTTTTTCAATCAAATATCTGTAACAAAATTATAAGACCACTAATTAAAACAAATTTTTTTAATAAAACTAATATGATGTTGATCCACCATTTTTCTGAATAACTTCAAATACTCGATTTTTCATTGAATTAATTAGGTTTTAGAGCAAATATTTGGGAATTTTGTCCCATTCATCCATGATAGCTAGTTCCAATTCATAAACAGAATCATACTGACGGTTATTTGCATACACTTGACGAGCCAAATGGCCCCACAAGTTTTCGGTGGGATTCAGGTCTGGACTAAGGCTTGGCCAGTTTAAGACCTCGATTTTTTCTTTTTGAAACCAGATTTTAGTTGATTTAGACACATGGCATGGCGCATTGTCTTGCTGAAATTTCCAGTTTGATCCTCCTAAACATGGGCCAAAACGTATAAGGTGTTGGTAAAGCAGTTGTTGATAACAAATGGAGTCCATTTTTCCAAGAACTCGCTGCAGATCACATTTCCCATCATATGCAAAAGCTCCCCACACCATCACAGAGCCACCACCCATCTGTCTACTGAAGAAAACTCGAGGTTCCGTTCGTAAATCATGCCAGTAGGAAATATTACCGTCCGGGCCATCCAAATTAAATTTTTTTCGTCGGAAAAAATAATATTTTCCCAAGCAGCATCCCAGGTCATGACTTCCTTTGCCCACTTCAGCCTTCCTTCTTTATGATGCTTTAACATTCTTGGTTTTCTTTGTATTTCCGAAGAGCAACATTTGAATTTGATCTTAAAGTGCGCCAGACTGTCATATGTGAAATAGTTTTACTTGTCTGCTGTGTTATTTTACGAGTAGACAAGTTCTGTTTCGTTGCAAGCTTGAAAATTAGTCTATTATCGCAAGCTGATAATTTACTCTTTCTGCCAGATCTTTTATATTTTCCATAAAAATCTATTTTACTTAAAACGTTATGAATAACGTATGAATGTGAATTTCCTCATAAAAACAAACAAATTAAATTCTATTTCTTTTACAATATTATCGTTTGGACTATTTTGTGATGTAAAGTTACAATTTATCTACGATTTTGAAAGAAAAAATAAAATAGTTTTAAAAACGCAAATGATTTTAAATAAAAAAATAAGTGGTCTTATATTTATGTTACACCGACATTTGAAAAAATCTTTTCCTGTGGGCAATTAACTCAATTTTTTCCCTTTAAGTGATTTATTTGAGAAAATATTACTTTTTTTCATTTGATTCAAACTTTAAAATTATTCATTTTATGCAGTGTAATATTAAAATGAGTGATATTTTGGGTGGTCTTATAATTTTGTTACACACTGTATATATATATATATATATATATATATATATATATATATATATATATATATATATATATATATATATATATACAATCTAATACATGCGATGAGTCATTCTGAATGGTGTAATTCATGACTAATTCATATCAGATATTGTCATAATGATATTTATACCTTCAGGCATACAAACATGGAAATATAATATTTTATTGGTTGTTTTGTTACTATGAATACAATTTCAATTTTATAACCTGCATTTGAGTTTCACTTTGTATGGTAAATCGTCATCACACCTTTGAATTCCCAACAACGATCTTCTCAAGGTGGGAAGAAAAACTTAATAACTTTCCCTTCCCAAACCTCAAAACATCAGCTACTGCCCAGAAAGCCGCTTTTAATGCCTCCAGGACTCTCAAAAAACCCACAGCAACATCGAGCTGAGTTACCTTACCCCGATCTTCCGGCTCGGTGCATCCTCATTTGCATAAGTCTCCTCGGGAACCGGGCAGCGGCCTCTTAATTCTCGATGACAGCTGGGTGTGATTTCTCTGTTCCTGTTCGGATATTGATACTTCGGGAGCTTCCGTCTGATCAAGCCCAATTACGCAGAAGTCGAAGCTGTAGGAAATGCCAGCTAGGAAATGCCAGCGGGATGAAGGTCGAAACTGAAATTCTCGCCGTGTCCGGGTAGAGAGTGAAAAAACTATAGAAAATAGATAAAAAAAAAAAAGAAACCTCACCCGAAAAAACAAGGGAAACTTATCGAAGCGAACTTACGCAAGTCTTCGGCATTAATAAATGTTCTGGGCTGTTGTGTTTAATATAACAGAAATCAGATAAATTTCACAATCCGATTGCGTACACTCTATGCCGTTTTTTTGTTATATTATTTCTGTAACGGCTAAAATAAGTGCGGCATAGTATGTTGGGGTTACAGCAGTAGCAGTGTTGGCTTAACAGTCACTGGTCGCAGCTTGTTCTCTTAAGGGAAGAAGGGAGCTTCAACCGGGAATTTTTTAATTTTATATTTTTGACACTATAAAAACAATAGGATAATAATGTGTATTCTTTTTTACTACAATGAAGACCCTTAGAATTTAAAATAAGGATTTTTTGGCAGAATAATGTCTGTTTTTCAAAAAAAATTAAAAAAATTCTACCATTTTTCAAAATACTCCATGTGCATTCCAAATCCCTTAAAAACCTTAAAATTTTTAATATAAGTTTACCGTACATATATAAACATAGCTGTGAAATGATTTTGTTTTGTATGAATCAAAATCCATAAATAATTATTTTGTTAATCTGCCTGTTGTTTTTTATGTTTTTGCTTTATTTCATGGTCTATAAATATTAAAAATTCTTTTGGTTTCAAAGAATAATGCCCCGGTTTGTCGAAAATACTTAAATTAACAATCCTGAGAAATTTGGAAGAAATCAGAACAAAAGTAATGCTCATGGAACATTTTGAAAAATGCTATCATTTTTGAAGAATTTTTTGAAAAAGAGGTCTTATTCTTCTACAAAATACTTATTTTTGAATTTTAAGCGTCTTCAATATAGTAGAAAATAATATTAATTATACTCTTTTTGTATACGAGAGTGAAATTTTGAAAAATTTTAAAAAACGAGGTTGGAGGTCTCTTGTCCCCTTAATCGCGTAATCGTGACTCATTACCATGTTTTTATTAACTCGCTTTCTCGTTTGTTTGTGTGTTTGTCCAGCATAAATCTTCCAATCTATTTTTAGGGCTGCTATATACTAACCCCATTGGATTCACTCACCTCAATGTTAACTTATGGAGAAAATTTGTCCACGGATTGCCGACTTGGATTCAAAGATTTTTTAAAAACATTGTACTCCGTCATAGACAAAGAAATTTACATTTGTGTAAATTTTTCATTTAAAAAAAAATGCAATTACTATTTCAAAATTTAAATTATTCGGGGAAAAATCTAGTATAGTGTGTTTTAAACGCTCACAAATTCCTTCGGTGGACGAAATTTATAAAATGAATCCTGTAGCGCTTTGCAGAAAAGTTCAGGCTATCGGACAATACCAATTTTATTTGATTATCATTTATTACGGAGTCATTTACGGGATCATTTATACGGAGTACGTTTTATTTGAATGTACTCCGTAGCGAAGTGCGGGTTTTCTGCTAGTTTTTTCATAATTTTCGAGTTTTGGTGTTATATTCCTTCGAAAAATAAGATAGAAATTTTCGCAAGTACAGTTTTTTTTTTAAAAAAGGGCTCCGAACGTAGTCGGATAACTTAAAAAAATTTTTTTGGAGTTCGATTTGAGTCCAATTGTATTAAAAATTCTGCAGATTTATGTACCTGTAAATAGTTGACAAAAATATATTTTAAATAAAAAATTTGGGGGCAGCGCTTAACCCCCCTATAGAGAGAGAGCCATTACAATCCCTCAAAATGTCAATCCTAAGGGGGGGGGGGATTCTCGAACTGTCAACTGGACTCCTCCCACCACAAGAGTCTGCAACAAGAGGAAAAGGGAAATACCATTATTTTCTTAGTACATAGCAAGATATTTGAAACTTTTAGAATAGCTCAGAACACGATGACAATGCGTTCTTTTAATACTTTTAGCCGAAAAAATCCGCAAGGTGCCGCTTTGATCGAATTCAATGCTTGCACTTTTGCGTAACGGCGTTTGACGATTTTGAAAACAGAATACATGTGAATTTAGTTTGTTTGCAAAAATATTGCACGAAAAATTTTTAAAAATTATAAAAATTAAAGTTTATAAAGTCTGTGGATAGTGGAAACGACTAAAAAGGCGATTAAAATTATATATAAGAAAGTGAAAATGAATAATTAAGTGAAGCAATTAAGAGAGAATCGTTAAGTTTATATGATTCAACAGAAAATTTAAAAAGTAGTATATAAAAAGTTCTTTTTATCTTCTAATTATTTCTTCATAACATTGATTTTAAAACAATTATCTTAAAGTCATCTTGCTCTTTGGCCTTATCCTTGGCTATTTACAACAGGGAAGTTGTATTAAGGAATCCGACTACGTTTAAAACATCGATTTTGACGGAAATTCCGAAATTGTTTTTATTCCCTTTTTGTATATTTACGTTTCTAAATCTGCTTTTATTTTTTCGATACGATCATTAGAAATGAAATTAGAGCGATTAAAAGACCAGCAGCAGCTATGAATTTCAATACAAGTTGAAAACTTTAATCGTGTTTTCTGAAGAACTTATTTTTCATAAAAAATGTAAACGGCTCTTGTGATAACTCAAAATCTAATCATGATATGTCTATGAAATTTTTCACTTATTTTTTTCATAATACTAAGATAATAATGGACTACAAATTTGGTTCAATGTATATTATTTGTTGATTTATAGCTGCGTTTATAAAAAATCTCATGGGAAAATTACTAAAATTTTACAGGTAAATGCATATAATGACCTGTATTTTTTTAGATTTTGAGATATCAATTAGCTTGTAAGTCATTACACTTAGAAGGTACTTACGTACATATGAAAAAAAAATGCTATATGCATAATTTCTTTTTTAGCGATAGAGACTTTTTTGCAAAAATTTGCTAAATTCCGACCCAATTTCCTCAATTTTGTAAAAATTTGTATAGTTAATGTCTATTTATATGTATAAAACAGTTCCGTAACTGACTGACTCACTGACTGACATACAACGCATACAGACCAAACCGCTGGACCTAAAGGGCTGAAATTTTGCATGGTGATTGTTCTTATAGTGTAGGGGTGCACTCAGAAAGATTTTTGAAAAATTCTTCTTAGATTTTTTAAAATTAAATTTTTAAGCTGTTTTTATAACTTTTTTAAAGTTTGCATTTAAAATAATAATTTGAGGGTTATAAAATTTATATCACGAGAAATACCATAAAAATTCTTTTAAAATGAAATCTTTTTCGAAACTTTACCTTCATTTTCTGATTTTTGGGGAATTTTTAAAGATTAATTTTTAGAATTTAATTTATTAAATGCTGATCACGTGATTTCTTTTTTCTGGTACTACTTTAAATAAATTTATCGTCACGTGCATAGCAACTAAATAGACAAAAAAAATTTTCTTGCAAATGCGGCAGAACGATTGGACATTATCCAAAAAAATATTAAAATGCAGTAAAAGATATGATCCTCAAACTGTACTATATTAACTGTACTATATTCTTTAGTATGTCCTACTAGATTTGATTTGAATATTTTCTTCTACATTATTTTGTCTATAAAATTATCCCTTACGATTTTTTATAAATATATTTTTTTTGTTTTTTTACATCAATTGTATACATTGATCGTCGTACTTATTATAAATAAATAAATAAATAAATAAATAAATATATATATATATATATATATATATATATATATATATAAATTATATTTGGCATTAATTGCATTCATTGGCCGTTGTATTTAATTTGAATGCAATCCGTAGCGAAGTGCGGGTTTTCTGCTAGTTTTTTTCATAATTTTCGAGTTTTGGTGTTATATTCCTTCGAAAAATAAGATAGAAATTTTCGCAAGTACAGTTTTTTTTTTAAAAAAAGGGCTCCGAACGTAGTCGGATAACTTTAAAAAAAATTTTGGAGTTCGATTTGAGTCCAATTGTATTAAAAATCCTGCAGATTTCATTCAGCTTATTTAAAAAAAAATTCATTGTCATCGTCATTAACACTAGAAAGACGGCTGTCGTCATTTTGACGGTGTCGTACATACTATTGAGCGCTATGTCTGTATTTATGTCCTCAGGCTTCTGAAATTTTATGACTTTTTATAATTTTAAGCGAAATATGCACACACATTTATACAAAATTATATTCGATAGTAAAGAGGGGGAGAAAATGCATTGTATATCTACTAAGACTGAAAGCCGTCGATTTCACGCAATAAGGAAAACAGGAAGAAATCTTTAAAATAATACCGGAAAGATGTTAGTTATTTTTCGTCTCTTCCCCCTTTTTCAAATAACAGAAATATTGGCTCTTCGGAAAAATTGGTGTTGAAAAATAAGGACTGCACAAACCATGCATATATTTTTACGGATAAACCATATCAGGTTGTCAGCTAGACAGACCTGCATAAAAATATGTCTAGATATATACAAATTTATTATCTATTCGTATGAAATAGTTCAAAAGTTAAAGCGTTTAACCATTTAAAAAAATGAAATATTTTAAATTTTTTATGTTACTTTTAACCGTTAAAATGAAGGAGTTCAGTCCTTTTAGTGAGAAAAAAATCCCGTCTTTCTAGCGATAAAAAAATTCGTATATCTTAAAAATGTACCTCTTTCTACAGATTTCTTTTTCTGAAACACCTCCGAAATACACCTCAAAACCTTATTATCTCAAAGTAGGATCCTTCTCATCTTTTCTGTAAATATCCACCTTTCTGAAGAATAGGTAAGAATTGGTCTTTATACAGGGGTTCAGTTCTGGTACATAGGTCTGTATACAAGTCTTAATTATGGTTGATATAAGTAACCTTCCTAAGATCGATTACGCGTCCTTCAGTATGAATTAAGGTATCTACTGAAGAACGAGAAAGCTAATAGAGTTTCAATATATCTCAAAGAAACAAAATTTCATTGAAATATATTGAAAATTCTATTAGCTTTCTCGTTTACAAAAGTAATTGAAAAATGAGTTTTCTAGAAAATGTAAATGAAGATGCTAAATTTCAATCAAACAAAATTTCATTGAAATGTATTGAAAACTCTATTAGCTTTCTCGTTTACAAAAGTAATTGAGTTTTCTAGAAAATGCAAATGAAAATGCTAAATTTCAATCAAACAAAATTTCATTGAAATATATTGAAAACTCTATTAGCTTTCTCGTTTACAAAAGTAATTGAAAAATGAGTTTTCTTGAAAATGCATATGAAGATGCTACTTCCGGTCTTTTAATACAGCTTTCTGTTTATAAAATCGGCCATAAGTTATCATCCAATGATAGTAGGAATATAAGTAAAGCAGTTTCAGAATCCTAAAAGACTGGCCTTGAAACAGAGAAATAAAAAAATAAAAATTTTGCAACAAAACGACCATTTTGAAAGAATATACCTTAAATAATTATACTATCCTAGAGATGTGAACACTCATTTTGAAAGCATCTCCCTACATATTGATTTAATTTCAGACACCAACGGTACAGGATGTTGGTCGTTTTTTTCTTTTTTTTTTCGTCTAGAACAGAAATTCAGTTGATAAATAATAACACGTTTGCTAAAATTAATCCTTTTTTGATGTTATAAGCTAATCACGTCATGAAAACGCAAAATAGAAATCGTAGACATCATATAAAGTTTAAAAAAAAACAAAACAGATATCTGACATCATACGAAAACAGTCTAATAACCTCTCACACGGGGAAAAATTCCAGACTGTTCCGTCTTTTTAAACGTTTGGGGCCAAATAAAAACATTCCAACTCGCTTTTCTGTATCCAATTGACAACAATGATCATATCGTGGGCCGCATACCGTTGTGAAAACATCCATGAACACTAAATCTTGTTTTCAACTGAATTTGATCATGAACTATTTTTTTAGCATTATTATTTTAAAGTTTTCTTTTTCTAAAAGAGAATGATTTCGATTTAAAAGCGCTTAGTAAATTTTATGGTCACGCAGCGGGAAACAATTCTGTTTTTCGTTAACATACCTATTGTTGGATTTTAAATTCCACAACAGAAGTACCTGTTCATCCAGACTGTTATTTTACCTGTCTCTTCGACCAGGGAAGAGAAAATTAAAGAAAGATATTTAGATAAAATAAGTTCAAAATATAAGATCCAAAGAACTCTCTCAAAACAACAAAAAAATGTATAAAGGCATCTGAAAATCAGCTTTTAATGACTGAAATAGAGGAAGAAATTGTAGGATTAAAGACCAAGCTTCTTATAGTTACAGCTGATGTGTACTAACCCTATTGGATTCGCTCACCTCAGTGTTAACCTATGAAGAAAACGTGTCCAAGGATTTCTGACTTGGATTTCAAGATTTAAAAAAAAAACAATGTAAACCGTAATAGAGAAAGAAATTTTACACCTTGGAGCATATTGGTTATTAAATAACCTTGTAAGGCTTACATAAGATTCCATTCATAATAATCGAACCTTTAGGTGAATAAATCTAAAGAAGCCGCTTAAGATATGCTAATTGCGGCATACGCGGTTGGTTTAAATACCAAGCAGCTAGATTAATGAAGGGTTGAAGGAAGTGATAGGAAGTGAAAGGAGGAGTAGAGCTGATGAAAGGAAGTATCGAGCTGGAGCTAGGCTTAGAGTCTGGTTTAATAATAGTTGAGTTTTGCGAGCAGCCGCTGGAGGCATAGCTAGGTTGCTTCAAACCTACGCGAGTTCTTGTTACCTCCAAAGTTTACGTGGCAGCACTGCTGGTTGACTTTCAAAGTATCTGTGAGTATTGCAAAGTGTATTTTTCTTAAATGAGTACTTATACAAGTGAATATATTGAATTGTATTTCCCTTGCATGAATGCTATATATATCTTGTACTAGTACTGCGTATGCTTTATGTTGAAAAGCAAAATCTATATGTGCAAATATTTAAATAAACATTGTTGTTATGTAAAAGCCGTATTTGAATGAAACTATTTAGAGCGCCACTTCAAGATATACATACCCAAAGTCAGGGTAGAAGTAGCTAATTCTCTATAACCTTAAAATAATGGATGCGTGCATGTGTTGGGGCAAGCAAAGAAACACAGAGAATTGGCCGTTATCATACATTTATTTGACAATGCTAAAAATTCTTTTAAAGCGCAATTAATAACAGAATAAGATTCCCCTTCATATTATCATTTAACACCTGAGGAATCAAAAGCAGAGGCAAACTATTTGGTCAAAGCAATTATTTTTAGGATCTATCAGGATGCACTTACTACTGTTGAAGAATACAGCGATGAAGTGACTTCGTTGACAAGGGCGGATATCATGTCATATCCAGGATCACCATGTCGGGTTCCCGGCACTACCGCTAGACTCCGAGGCAGCTAAATCGGGACTATATATCGTTCGAGCTCTAGGAAAACAGCGAGCGCAATCTGTCAACCTTCTCTCGTTTTTTTTTCTTGGAGGGTCTGTTGTCCGTTTACCGGGGCCATTTTTGTTCGACCCCTTTTCTCTCATTGGGTAGTGGGCTGTTTTTCTCTCATTTTCATTTCTCAGCAGTTCCTGCCCCAATTGGTCCCTTATTATACTGCTCCTGTTTACAGTCTATCAAGTACCTTCCCGCCATAATTTTCGTTTGAAAGACAACTTTGACCATTATCTGAAAGTTTAATTGTGGGCCATAAAATAACGTCCATCTATCTTGCAATATTTATAGTCTTTTGATCGCTATCAATGGCCACACAGACAGCTTTTCTTTTACGTCACCTTAGTGTTCAAACCTTTATTTTTTTGCCTCTGACGTTTTTATAAGAGTTTTTGTTCTTGACTGTCTCTCGACCACACACCGCGGTTAATCATAATATTCATCGCTTCTGCAGGGCAGTTTTATTTAAAAAATGCGAATAATATTTTTTGAATTTAAATTATTCTTTGAAAAAATCTGGTATAGTATGTTTCAAACGCTCATAAATTCCTTTGGTGGACAAAATTTATAAAATGAATCCTGTTGCAAAGTGCAGAATAGTTCAGGCTATTTGGAAATACCATTTTTATTGGATCATCAGCATTAATGTAGCTGTATTTAGTACACAAATTTTCTCCATAGATTAACATACAGGTGAGAGAATCCAATAGGGTTAGTACACAGGAGCCTTAATAACCAAGTATTTGACGAGTCTTGGTCTAAACCTACGTAGTCATACGTCACATGCATGCTAATACTTGCCTCTTCAATGTCGTTTGCTAAATACTGAAAAATTCCTCAGGGAACCTCATTTAAGAGTGAAAGAGTTTTAATTTTACCCAAAATGAAAATGGGAGAAAAAATTAATTGCAATCAACGTGTCAAATTGAATGGAAAGCGAAAAGAAAACAAACCAAGACGTGCTCGAAAATTTGTTGTCTATTATTTAAAAATTGAAGAATCAGAAAATGACTGAGAAACGAAAGCAAGGGCAGTAGAAAGATGAAAAATAAGGTGAATTTTTTGAAAAGGACTATTATACCAAGATTTTTCGCAGCAAATTATAAGGTATGGCAATACCAAGGACAAGATTTTCACGCGCTTGCAGTAGTATGAGTAGATTGATCAACTCTTTCAAACAGGAAATAACGATATCCAATTGCAGAAGCTAGTAAGTGAAAGTGGATGGCTTTTTATTTAAGGTTGCCGTGTACTAACCCTATTGGATTCGTCCATCTCAATGTTAACCTATGAAAGAAATTTGTCCAAGCATTGGATTAAAAATTTTGTTTTTTAATTGTACTCCGTAATAGATAAAAAAATTCTACATCTTGTATTTTTCGTTTTTTTTTTTAAAAAGGTAAATAATATTTTAAGATTTATATTAACCTGGAGGAAAAATTTGGCATAGTGTGTTTTAACGCTTATAAATTCCTTTGGTGGACGAAATTTATAAAATAAATCCCTTCCCAAGGTACAGAAAACTTCAGGTTGTCTGAAAATACCATTTTATTGGATTATCGGCATTTATGTAGCTGTAAATAGTAGACTCATTTTCTCCACAGGTTAACACTGAGGTGAGCCAATCCAACACGGTTAGTACACAACAACCTTAAGGAAAATTTTCGAGGCGAGAAATACTTGGACAAAAGTAGACTACTCTCTTCATTTCATTTAACTTTTCGAATAGTTATTATTGAATAATCAGGTTTTATTATAACGGTGATCTTTTGTGAGTATTTCTCTGCAAGCTGAATTTGTCAGTTTAATGTTTTGTCATATCTTCTTTAAGTGGAAGGTTAAGTTGAATGGTCGTAAATATTCTTCTTGTTATAAAATGCATAAAGCCCGCCCAGGGGCGGTTCCAGTTGTCAAAAATTCATCTCAAGCGTACAGGTGGTCTTAGACCTAAGTTTCGCCCTTGATATGGGCTCCTCAACTAAGGATAACTGATGAGTACGCTGGAGGGAAAGGAATTACTAATGTGGAATTTCTCTAAATTCACAAAAATAAATCAATAAATCACTAAAACAGAGAAATTTCCTGTTTGGTATTCCATTCCCCCCAGCTTGGTCATCGGTCATGCCTTGCTGAGGAGCCCATTACAAGGGCAAAACCCAGGTCCGAGGCTACCCGTACGCTTGAGATGTAAATTCTTCTTTTGTTAATTTGAGTTATAATTTTATGTCTTACAACAAAACTCTGTAAAGAAATTTGACAGAAAACCTTAATCTAACAACTGAAAAGATGAACCTGAATTTATTACCCCTCTATTTAAGTGTGCTACCAAACGGTGAATGAACAGTTACCGCATTTTTCAGATCATAAGAAGTACCTTCGACTTAAAATAGGGGTGTGTATTATGGTCCAAAGGTAACATCAAAATAGAATTAATATTTTATTATGCAGCGTGTCTGGGCTAAAGGTAGCCAAAAATCATGATTTATTTTTACGGATCTACCCATTAAAAATTTTAAACAATATTTAAATAGAAAGAACATCTCACCAAGTTTTAATATCAATAATAGATTTCGATCATTGTTCGTTGATTTTCGATCATTCGATCAATCATAATTCAACTTCTGATTTAGACGTTTATTGTAGCACAATAAACGTCTAAATCAGGGGTCTCAAACTCAAAAGCTAACTTGGGCCAAACAAATAAGGTTTAACTATAGGTAGGCCGCAAAAAAAATCAATATTAATAGACACGTAGGTTTATTTACTTAATTACAGTACATTCAACATAAATATATGCATTTTGTTTAATAATAGCAAAAAAAGAGTATCATTAAAAAAACATTTAGCGAATTCTTCCTATCTTATTATAATTCTACGCCGGTTATTTTATTATATATTATTGTGTGCCAATATATTGGCCGGGCCGCAAAAATGTTCGTCACGGGCCGCAAGTTTGACACCCCTGGTCTAAATGGCAATCCATTTCTCTCCAAGTGTTTCGTAGCATACCAGGAATTATGACTCGAATTGCTTGAATGATACGCTTCTTCAACTCATCCACGGTTTCAATTTTTGGTTTATACACAACGGATTTAATGAATCCCCAAGCAAAAAAGTCTAATATGCCTGATATGCCACGAAACACTTGGAGAGAACTAGATTACCATTTAGATGTTGTGCTACAAAAGGTGCACACGTCGAAATCTATGATACTATGATAGAAATCTATGACTGATATTAAAACTTGGTGAGATGCTCTTTCTATTTAAAAAAAATTAAATTCTAATGCGTAGTTCCGTAAAATTAAGTCATGACTTTTGGATACCTTTAGCCCCGACACCCTTTATATATCTATATATATAAAACAGTTCCGTAACTGACTCATTCATTCACTGACTGACTGACTGACTGACATACAACGCACAGACCAAACCGCTGGACCTAAAGGGCTGAAATTTTGCATGGCGATTCTCCTAATAGTGTAGGGGTGCACTAAGAAAGATTTTTCCAAAATTCTTCTTAGATATTTTTAAATTAAATTTTTTAGCTGTTTTTAAACTTTTTTTACGTTTGCATTTAAAATAATACATTGAGGGTTATAAAATTTATATCACGAGAAAGATCATAAAAATTCCTTCAAATTGAAATTTTTTTCGAATTTTTACCTCCATTTCCTGATTTTTGATGAATTTTTAAAAATTAATTTTTAGAATTTAATTTATTAAATGCTGATCACGTGATTTCTTTTTCTGGTACTTTCAATAAATTTATCGTCACGTGCGTAACAACTAAATAGACAAAAAAAAAATTTTTTTCTCTTTCTAATGCAGCAGACGGTTGGATATTATCCCAAAAAAAATGCATATCCCTTACGATTTTTTTATAAATATATATATATATATAGATAGATATATATTTTACATCAATTGTATACATTGATCATCGCATTTATTATAAATATATATACTTATTTTTTGGCATAAATTGCGTACGTTGACCGTTGTATTTAATTTGAATGTACTCCGTAGCGAAGCGCGGGTTTTCAGCTAGTATAATATATATTTACTATACATATATATTACATATATTTTTTATTATATAAATTTTTTATTTTTATTAAGTAAGAAATTTAGATTATCTTTATATACCTAACAAAATAGAAAATTTTCTTTTCTAAAAATCCTCCCGTAAAATTGAAGTGCATCTGATCGTCCAGTGTGTCTTATGATCCAAAAATTACGATAATTAAACTAAAAAAGTGAGTCGAGAGTTTTCCCGAGCTAAGCAGCGAGATTAAAGATAGATTTCAAGGATGGAAAAGACTGACCTAGAACTAGAAAAAAGTCAACTATCGTCCAACAACGTAGTTCTCAGAGGAAAAAAGATTCGAATTGAGAAGGCTTAGGGTCACGTATAGAGATGGTAGTTGTTAATGGGTACTGAGTTAGGGTGAGAAATTATTTAATAAAATTCGGTTCATTAAACTGTGAGGTTTCAACTGTTGATAGCGTATAATTTTAGTTCACTAGCTAGATATTTTTCCTATTGTGTTTAGTTGTATCCTCGAATTGTGCAGCAATAAATCTTCTGTTTCTTACTTTAGTTAATCTACGTATATATATATAAAACAGTTCCGTAACTGACTGATTCACTGACTGACATACAACGCACATACCAAACCGCTGGACCTAAAGGGCTGAAATTTTGCATGGCGATTCTTCTTATAGTGCAGGGGTGCACAAAGAAAGATTTTTGAAAAATTCTTTTTAGATTTTTTAAAATTAAATTTTTAAGCTGTTTTTGTAACCTTTTTTTAAGTTTGGATTTAAAATAATAATTTTAGGGTTATAAAATTTATATCACGAGAAAGATAAAAAAATTCTTTAAAATGAAATATTTTTCGAATCTTTACCTCCATTTTCTGATTTTTAGTGAATTTTTAAAGATTAATTTTTAGAATTTAATTTATTAAATGCTGATCACGGGATTTCTTTTTCTGGTACTTTAAATTAATTTATCGTCCCGTTCATAGCAACGAAATAAGCAAAAAACTATTTTTTTGCTTGCTAATGCGGCAGGCGATTTGAAATTATCCAAAAAAATATTAAAATACAGTAAAAGATATGTTCCTCAAATTGTACTATATTAACTGTACTATATTCTTTAGTATGGTCTATTAGATTTAATTTGAATATTTTCTTCTACATTATTTTGTCTACAAAAATATCCGTTACGATTATTTTATAAATATATTTTTTCGTTTTTTTTTCCATCAATTGCATACATTGATCGTTGTATTTATTATAAATGTATTTAAACATATTTTTGGCGTTAATTGCATACATTGACCGTTGTATTTAATTTGAATGTACTCCGTAGCGAAGTGCGGGTTTTCAGCTAGTTTCATCATATATCATCTTTAGTTAGTCGGACTCCAACACGTGGTGCTCAACAGCAAGTGCTGAAGCCAGAGCCGCACCCATTCAGCATTGCAAGGGGCATACGAAAGAAGGAGAGAGATCTCCATTAAAAGTTCTCTCGAATGGGGCTGCTATTAATCTTTATATTTCATGTTTGAGTTTATAGTTTAATTCCTCGTTACATCAGGAAAAATAAAGATGAAAAATGATTAAATCTAATGCGATTTGTCTTAGGTAATTGAATTTAACCTTTAGCTTACGGGGCCCATTTTACCGATTCCCTCTTTAGAACGGGAAATTTCATACCCCCTTTGTAAGAACAGCCATTAAGGAGGTTATGTATATATATATATATATATATATATATATATATATATATATATATATATATATATATATATATATATATATATATATATTTATATATATATATATATATATATATTTATATATATATATATATATATATTTATATATATATATATATATATATATATATATATATATATATATATTTATATATATGTATATATATATATATTTATATATATATATATATATTTATATATATATATATATATATATATATATATATATATATATATATATATATATATATATATATATATATATATATATATATATATTCATTCATTCTTTGGTCCATATTCTTGGGATACGTGCTATCCCACGCCGTAAGGAAAAGGTTAACGTGTTCGACGTTTACCGTGCAGAAATGTTTCTGACTCACTGTTTGAGCTCGTATTTAGAGAGTTTATTTAAAAATTCAATGAAATTTCATTCATAGCTATACGTTTCCTTTAAAACTTCTACAAATTATATACGGTCATCGAAAAAGGTGTCCGTGATTGCGACGTGAAATATAGAACCATATAATGAGGGAGCAGTGGCCCGGTTGGCAAAGGCCGCGAGACAGTGATCTGAACATATCTGGTTCGATGCTGGTTGCCAACAAATCCACTGCCGTGTACATTAATGGCGAATGGTGCACGAAAAATCTGTCATGGCTGCAATGTCCTGAAAGTTCTCGAATTTACCCCTGGAGGTGCGGGGTCAAGTGTTCCGATCTCGTCACTTGACTCGGTTCAAAATTACGGGACCGGTCCTTCTGCCAAGTTGGACTACAACCCTTGTGGTGCTATTAAAAACCGGAGACGCACCACTTTGCCCAATAACCGTTATGACGTTTGTTGGTCAAGCGGCATCAGTCACAACACCAATACGACAACAACAACACAGATCCATATAATAAAACTCATGGTGTTTATTTTTCCCCAAAAGATACAGAGATGAATCAAGATTTGGACATCACCTAGTAGGTTTCGATATGAGCACCCTTCGTCGCTTGGCACACATCTAGGTGATAGTCGATCTTTATCCTGGTATGCTCGACTATAGCAGGAGCAGTTGCTATTACATGAGTAGTTCTGTGTGATAAATGGCGTAGTCCCGGATCTTCTCAGCGTACACAATGTTTTTCAGGTAAGCCCATAGAGAAAAGTCTAAAAAGATTAAATCGGGGCTTCTAGGTTTTGACCGTCACTTCCTATCTAACGTCAAAACCCATGTAGGAGGAGTTGTGACGTCAAGACGTCAGCGCATGCCTCCAGCGCAGTTTCTGTCACTATGACTTCTATACTAATAAAGAGACAAGTGGAAGTCGAGAGATCACGTGACTGTAACTCATCCGGGCGGGCACCGATACTCGAAAATAAAATAGCCGACAAATATACAGGAAACGGTGTAATTTTTTTTCTCATGAAAGTACATAAATGTTACATATTTGGAAAGAGCTTCGAAAACTGATAATTTTTTCTGCGTACACTTATTCTGTTAATTCAATAGTTTTAGAGATATTTTCATTCTAAAATCACTCATTGCTGAGAAACCAAATCATCTGGAGCAGTGGTGCTGCCATCTGTCGGCAGCGACGGGAATGAAAATTGAAAGGAATTAATTCACTTGAATTTAATACATTTGTAGGCTTTTTTTTTCTTTTGTGGGGCCCGAAGTACATAAATATGTTACACGGATGGCTTGAGCGTAGCTAGGCGAAGCCCGGCTAGTGCAAAAATAAAACTCCCAGAGTTAACATACCACCTGCTGCTACGCAAAATTAGATCGGTCGATTGTTGTTCCCGGTGTGCACAGCTGAAATCACCGACACCTTTCCAGATGACCCTGTATTTTAAATCTTGCCACCCATACAGTATAGTGGTTAGTGTTCTGAGCTGCCACGCAGTTGGCCTTTGTTCAAATCCCGATTAAGGCTTGGTCGTTTCCATGTCGTCCCCCTCATAGGGAGCAATGCTGGCTCGCGTATATGGTGATCTCATAATAACGTAGCGAGCAAAACTTCACGGATTTTCATGGGACAATGTCAAGAACTAACTACTGTCAGAAGATAAGTGCATGCCGCATTGCATAATAATCTATATATATATATATAATAGTTCCGTGACTGACTGACTGTTAGATAACGCACAGACCAAACCGCTGGTCCCAAAGGGTTGAAATTTTGCACGGTGATTCTTCTTCTAGTGTAGGGGTGCACTGAGAGATAATTTTGAAAAATTCTTCTTAGATTTTTTTAAAATGAAGTTTTTAAGCTGTTTTTGTAACATTCTTTTAAGTTTGCATTTAAAAGAATAACATGAGGGTTATAAAATTTATATCACGAGAAAAACCAGAAAAATTCCTTTAAGATGAAATCTTTTTCGAATCTTTACCTCCATTTTCTGATTTTTGATGAATTTTTAGAGATTAATTTTTAGAATTTAATATATTAAATGCTGATCAAGTGGTTTTTTCTTTCTGTGATACTTTAAATTAATTTTGCGTGACGTGCATAGCAACGGAATAAATTGACATTTTTTTTCTTTCTAATGTGGCAGACGAGACATTATCCAAAACATTTTGGACATTATCCCAAAAAATATTAAAATACAGTAAAATAAATGTTTCTCAAACTGTACTATATTAACTGTACTATATTCTTTAGTATGTTCTATTAGATTCAATTTGAATATTTTCTTCTACATTATTTTGTCTATAAAAATACCCTTTACGATTTTTTTATAAATACTTTTTTTTTGGCATTAATTGCATACATTGACCGTTGTATTTGATTTGAATGTACTCCGTAGCGAAGCACGGGTATTCAGCTAGTAATAATAATAAATTAAAACTTAAATTACTCCCGTTTTCCATATTACAAATATTTAGTTCCCGTTTTCCATATTACAAACGCCATCGTCAAAAAATAAAATCAAGCTAAATAAAAACTGTCTAAATATCCGCCAACATCTTTAGCAAACAGAGGAATGTAATCGGGATTTTTAAATAAGAAAACTTAAAAATTTACAAAACTTCGTTTGTAATTGATTAGGCAATGTTTAAAACATTTAATGTAGTTCATTTAAAAAAAATCTGAATGTTTCACATTTTGCAATATAAATGGCTATTTTTGGATTCTAAACATACCAGGGCCGCCCAGAGGGGGGGGGGGCAACTGGGGCACTTTGCCCCAGGCCCCCAACTGCCGGAGGGGCCCCAAAAACGAAATATTTGTTAGATTTCCTCTGAAAGAAAATTCTGAAACTTGTACCGTACTTCAAAATTCAAAATAATCTCCTGAAAATAGGGCCCCCCCCCTAAAAAAAAAAAAAAAAAAATTATTCGATTAATCAGATTTCTTGGGGCCCCCAACAGAAGTTTGCCCCAGGCCCCGTAAAGTATCTGGGCGGCCCTGAAACATACATCCATATTTTATACACCCATTTTTAGAAAACAGATATGTACATTTTACAGAATTCCCGTAGGTTAACATTACAAAAATTCATAGAATTTCTTCTTCACACACAACTGGGTACAAATTTTGGGAGAAATCCAGAAATGCATACCACAAACAGTGATCAATTTACTGAGATATTAATAAAAGACTCATCTAATTCTGTATAACGGGTATCCTGTATTTGTATTGTAATTATTGGTCATTTTTTACTAAGTCATCTTTACTGTCTCTTTACTATTTTATTTCTTATAGAACCTTACGCTGCACCATAAATTCCATTACCATAAATTCGTAATACTGTGAATCAAACCTCAAAAAATAAGTCTCTACTTCATTAAGGCTGCTGTGTACTAACTCTACTGGATTCGCTCACCTCATTGACCATGGACAAAATTTGTCTACTATTTACAGCTACATAAATGCTGATAATCCAATAAAGATGGTATCTTCAGAGAGCCTAAACATTTCTGCCCTTTCCAACAGAATTCATTTTATAAATTTCGTTCACCAAAAGAATTTATGAGCATTTATAACACACTATACCCGATTTTTAACAGAATAATTTAAATTTTAATATATTATATACTTTTTTAAATGAAAAATGTCCCAAGATGTAAATTTTTTTTCTCTATTAAGGAGTGCAATTAAAAAAAATCTTTGAACCCAAGTCGGCAGTCCTTGGACAAATTTTCTACATATATTAACATTGAGGTGAGCGGATCCAATAGGGTTAGTACACAGCCTCCTTAAACTCCGTGATCTTTTGACCTGAGCTACTTAAATTTTTTACTTCCTAACTTGAAAAGACATGGATATGCGAGGTATTGAATCAAAATTAACCCCCTAGTTTAAATAAATCGCCGTTTGAAGAAGAAGAAGAGCTTGATGCAAATGAGCTGCGCTTTTCTACTAGATGGGAATTCCCGTGGGTAGCGTACACGTGCGACAGTGAGAGAAAAACACTATGAGGCGAGGTCGGACGGAGGTGAGCGGCGAACGAAAAAACAATTGGAGTGAAGATCGCTTTGCCGTACAGCAGCCGAACATTATCAAGTTTAGCGAAGACGTTTTGAAGTTAGCTATCGTTCCATCGACCTGATGGTAAAGTGAAGACAGAAAGGTTAGTGTAGCGTATGTACAAGCAGTGGCGTGGCTGAATTCTGGTAGGGTTTCCGTAATATAACTACCGGGATTAACACACGCAATAGATAATTCCCCGTTGCCTACTACCAACTGAGTACGGTATTTATGTAGTCTATTTGTGTTGTAATAAATAGTTTAGTGTAGAAAGCCTCGCCAGATCTTGTTAATGGTGAATTCATTGTTTAGTATATACATTACCTTAAGGGTAAAGGAAACAGTGAACTTCACAAATATGTGATGAAAAAGACCTGATAGAAAAAAAAAATCGAAGAGGTACGGAAACCTGAAAACGAGATTTTAGAACTCCTATACAGATATAAAAAATACATCATCTAAGAATAGAACTTCTTCGAGATTAAATCTCACTAGCATATGAAAAAGCCCCAAAATCGTGATAGAAGAGTTCTAAGGATTAACGAATTGACCTTGTATATCGAAACAGGCATTCCAGCACACCCAATAATGCACTTGTTTTTGATTCTGCTGCAGGGTTCTCAAGTACTCCGAGAGGGAAGCAAACGCAAAAGGAGAATTACTGTAAATCTCTACTGGTGACTGACAAGGTGCTGCCAATTAGCCCACAAAAGAGATAACGTCTTTTGTGGGCATATAACAAGTTGAAACATGTTGTGTTCCTAACGTAGTCCCTGAAATAAGATGAAAACTTTAGATTCCATGAAGGATTGCAACCAATTGCATTAAACCCCAGTCTGGGGCTATTGGAGGAGCCAATCTTTACATAAATAATCCCCTAAATTAGCACGTTTTCAATGCACTTTTACCATCTCGTAAGTAAAAATTTAGAGGAGAATTTCATGTTCATTCCTGCAAAGTGTCTCTTTTTTGTACAGATCAGGGAAGTAACAAATAAGCCCGATTGAAAATCCTTTTTTTTCTGTTGGGCGGAATAGTTAAACTTCTCATGAATTCCAAATTCGCTGCTTTTCTCGAGAATGCAGAGGACTTGACATATTAAGGATATGAACTTAATGGTCGAAATGATATTTACTCCCAAATTATAAAATTCTGATGTATGTAAACTGCTGTTGGTTTTCGCAATGTCGATATCTATAATAATAGAAAATTACTCATTTTGTCTACTTATAATTCCATACAGAAAAAAAAAACGATTCACGATAACACCATATTTATATGAATACTAGCTAAAAACCCGTACTTCGCTAAGGAGTACATTCAAATTAAATACAACGGTCAATGTATGCAATTAATGCAAATATATATATATATATATATATATATATATATATATATATATATATAAAATAAAACGATCAATGTATGCAACTGATGTACAAAAAACGTAGCGGATATTTTTATACACAAAATAATGCCAAAGAAAATGTTCACATTAAATCTAATAGAACTTACTAAAGAATATAGTAGAGTTAATATAGTTCCGTTTGAGGAACATTTCTTTCACTGCATTTTAATATTTTTTTTTGGATAATGTCCAATCGTCTGCCGCATCAGCAAGAAAATTTTTTTTTTGTCTATTTCGTTATTATGCACGTGACACAAAATTCGTTTAAAGTATCATACAAAGAAAAAAAACCCACGTGATCAGATTTAATAAATTAAATTCTAAAAATTAATCTTTAAAAATTCACCAAAAATCAGAAAATGAAGGTAAAGATTCGAAAAGGATTTCATTTTAAAGGAATTTTTATGATCTTTCTCGTGATATAAATTTTATAACCCTCGGTTTATTATTTTAAATGCAAACTTTAAAGAATGTTACAAAAACAGCTTAAAAATTTAATTTAAAAAATCTATGAAGAATTTTTCAAAAATATCTCTTAGTGCACCCCTATAAGAAGAATCGCCATGCAAAATTTAAACCCTTTAGGTCTAGCGGTTTGGTCTGTGCGTTATATGTCAGTCAGTCAGTCAGTCAGTCAGTTACGGAACTGTTTAAATATATAGATGGTGGATAGGATATACGTAGAGGTAGATGCAAACAGAATGCATTTAGACAGAATTTAAGCTGCTGTGCACTAACCCTATTGGATTCGCTCACCGCAATGTTAACCTATGGAGAAAATGTGTCGAAGGATTGCCGACTTGGATCGAAAGATTTAATTTTTTTAATTGGACTCCATAACAAAGAAAGGAATTTTATACTTTGGGGCATTTTTCGTTTAAAAAAATGCAAATAGTATTTTAAAATTTAAATTATTCTTTGAAAAAAATCTTCTATAGTGTGTTTTAAACGCTCATAAGTTCCTTTGTTGGACGAAATTTATAAAATGAATCCTGTTGCAAGGTGCAGAAAAGTTCAGGCTATCTGAAAATACCATTTTTATTGGATTATCAGACTTTATGTAGCTGTAAATAGAAGATAAATTTTCTCCACAGGTTAGCATTGAAGTTAGCGAATCCAGTAGAGTTAGTACACAGCAGCCTTATGCAAGGATTATTAAAATCAGGGCAAAAATTATTGTATTTAGTTAATTTAAAGGCTGTAGTGCTATTGACTACCATTTGGAGATATTTTATTATTACAATAACTATTGGTGAATATTCATTTAAAAAAGTGCCGTCTGTTATCACCCTTAAAACGAAAATGTAATTCAAAGAGGGCCAAACATGTCAAGAAATCACTCCCTAAAGTAATAAAAAATTGCTGATCGGTACTGCAGCACCGAATCACATTAGTGAAATGGACCAGAGGACCCTCTATCGGCTATAAACTTGTCTCCCTACAATCGGGCTGCGGATTTCCAGGTTTTTCAGTAGTGGGAAATAAAACCAATCAGTTGTCTCCCTCTTTGATTGAATGGATATAAAGGAAAGGAAAACAGAAATCGGAAGAACAAATTAAGAGCCTCTTTGAGCAACAGTTTTAGCACGCGGAGTTCTTACTCGATAATTTATCTGCTAGTAAAAGATAAGGCTTATTGGAAACAATTGAAAGGCAATGTTCAGCTAAAATAGAAGCATACTACTGATGCTTGATAGCTGCAAGAAGTTTCCCCTGTTTCCAAGATCAGATGTCTTTCATTGTCCCCCTTTAGATGTTTTTCATTGACCTTGTTAATCGTTTGAAGATTTTCTTTTGAATTCATGTCTGGGCTGTTTCCGGGGGAATTCAACAGATAAATTTTGTTTGCTTTGAGGTGAACAGCAACTTTACGGCACTTAGTGACTGGGTACTTTTACGCACATGAAGATAAAACATTTGGGTATATTCATGTGTAGCCGCAACTACTACAAAAAATCTTCAAGATATTTAGTGCCATTCATTGTTGTATTCTGAAGTAAGGAATGCAGATCAGCAGAACCCTATCTAAGAATAATACCCAAATCCACGTGTTTCAGAGCGTGTTTCACTCCACACGTGTTTCTCTCTAAAGATCTTATATGAGATACGCTAAACTGGTAGAATTTTTGATATTTTTCTATGTTAGAGTGATTGTCAGAGGCATGCACACATGGTGGTGCTGTGCTCACTTTTAATTGGAAAAAGCTTATCTATGTGCGACCAATTTAAGAAAAGATTGACGGTGTCGTTAAATAAGACATTAACGGAGTGTTCAAATTAAGGTAATTACAGCCACCCCCGAGGAACCAGATGCCCTGACATACTAACTGACATGAAGACTCGGGAGCTTTCCCACGCTGATGCAGAAGCTTCTAGAATGATATGGATTTTCTTAAAGATAGGGTATATAAAGGGAAGGAAGAACGGAGGAAAAGAAAAGAGGTAACTATGAGACAGTGCTTCACGTCTCTATGATGGAGTTTAGATTGAACTGAGTTATGACTCTCTATCTGGTTTTCGACGAATTGATGAGTGATAATGATTAACTGATAATGGAAATTTTTCATCATAGATTTTGTAAATATGTATGAATATATCAAGAGATTTGTATATATATGTGTAAGGAAAAAGTAGTTTATGTGTCCATGGAAACCATAAACAAGCTACTTAACCACGAGGTTTCGACAGTGATGAGCAAATAATACCGATCTCCACCGTTTTACAATCTGAAGTAAGGACTGAGATAGCCTAGTGGTAGTGCGTTGGGCTTCGGACTGGGGTTCTTGGTTCGAATCGCGACAAACGCCATTAAATACTTCGTGTCTACGTTGGATATGGGAACGTTAAATCTGCATACTGGTAAGTCCTTCTGTGAGGTCAGAGAGGGGGGGGGGAGAAGTTACGAGCCTCCCAAACGTTGCCCCAAGGGGTGGTGGGCCAAGTCGGATCCTAACCCTTCTGGGGCCATTGTAAATCGGAGCCGAATCCTCTACTTGCTTCGAACTCTGGACCTGATTTGAAGTAATTCTGTACAGGGGGCATATTTGAAAACAAATCCGAGTTATAGAAAGCAATCTTATCAGATGTTTCATTAATTTGGCGAGTTAAAGGTATTCAGAAGGTTTTCGTCATACCCAAATTCCCTTTTTAAAGTCTGACTCTACAGTTAGACGTACATTAGCTTCCTTTATCTGCAGATGTGCTTTCATTTCTTTAAAAGACCACTTTGGAGATCGCATTGCAATCCGAGTAATTAAGTGGTCCTCTCTTACTGATGTTCCGATAAAAGATTCCACTGGGTGGTCGTAAACTTTTTCATACCACTGCAGGTTGAGAGTTTCGCCTGCAGCCAAATATAATATAGACTTACACTTGTGTATATAAAAAGAGAAAATGTTGGGGTATTTTTTAAAATGACATATCAATCAAAACGTCATTCAAAACACCCTTTGTTGAAAATAGCCATGTTACTTCTCAAAATAATAAGAAAAATTTAATTCTTATTCCTGAATTATTAGTAACACGAATAGGTAATTTTTAAGTTATTTCAATATAAACCTTTATTACTCAGTATACTGACTGTTTGAATTCATCACAACGGATGTTCCTGATGAACTACAGTTGGTTTTGCAATTAAGATATGTTTATCCCAACAAGTTCGTTCACGGCACGGTACTGAATTAGCACAACCCAAGAGATCAGAAGAGACAAGCCAAATTATTGAAACATTTAAAATCTTTCATTACGACTTGCAAATCTTTTTATTACGTTCCATGAAACTTAGGAAAAGCTCAAGTAAATAAGCCAGAATTTACCTCTTTTCTTTTGACCAATTGTATATATAGAGCTTTTATACTGTTAAAAATATCTCCTCACGCACACCTACAAATGTAAATTTATTGCTCTGAGATCCTTATTATACAAAATAAAAATTCGTATTCCCCTAACTTGTCAAATATGATAACAATATTAATTTAAAACAAATATTTAAATAGGGCCTCCAAGTATTTATATCTAATCTCTTAATGGAATGTTTAACACAAGCATATATTATCATATATTCTTAGAATTTGATAAATAGATTTTTCTAATGTCATAGGAATAGAAATTTCCTAATTTTGATATCGATGTCCTATGCATACGTTTCTCTATTTTTATAAATTTTACCGTACTAGATACACTATCTACCAATAAGTATTTGGACACCCATGCAAATGACGATATACGTCACGCCCTCCGCCGTGTAGGAAACAACATTGGCATTAGTCGCATGCAAGATGCCACGAAGTGCAAATTTATCTGATTTCGAGAAAGGTGTAATCGTCGGGTATCACAGAAATGGCCGATCCTTCAGGGCCTGTAGCGAGCTGATTTATCCAAAATAGACAGTGGCCTATGTGATTCAGAAGTGGAAGGTGAGCGTTGATTGCTGGAATGTGCCCCGAGTCGGCAGACTCACGAAACTGGGAGACCGACGGATGCTGGCCAGAGGAATTCGGAAGAACCGTATCCATCCAATGGCCCACACACTCCAGGAGTTTCAACAGGATTCGGGAGAGTTGTTTCGATAAATATCATCCGTAAGGAAGCACATCGACTTGGTTTTTATGATCGTGCTGCCGCCCATAAGCCTTTGATCACAAAGTCCAACCACGCTGCTCGGTTAATGTGGTGCAAAGAACGTCGAAAGTGGACAGTAGATCAGTGGAAATGGATTCTCTGGAGTGATGAATCAAGGTTTACCCTCTACCGTTTGGATGGCAGGGTCTGGGTCTGGCGTCTGCCTAGAGAACGCTTCTCGCCAGAATGCATTGTACCCACAGTAAAGTTCGGTGGAGGTAGAATTATGGTCTGGGGGTGTTTTTCCTGGAATGGACTGGGACCCTTGGTCCCAATTCAGGGTAAGCTCAACGCCGACGCATACTGCAATATTTTGGATAACAGTGTGCTTCCTACGTTCGGGCAGTTTTACGGGTTGGATCCATGTTAATTCCAGAACGATAACGCTAGCTGTCATGTTGCGAGGTCCACCATGGATTGGTATAGTGACAATGGAGTTCACCGAATGAACTGGCCTGTCCAGATTCCAGACCAGAACCCTGTCGATAACCTGTGGGATGAATTGGATCGCCGAATTTAGTGATGCAACAACCGTCCAAAATGGGTGAAGAAACTTGCATATCTCCTTCAAGCCGAGTGGAGGAAAATACCACTAGCCGTCATACAAGGATTTCTGGAAGCATGCCCCAGAGGGTTGAGGCTCTAATTGCCTCTCGTAGAGGCTCTACCAACTATTGAATATGGATAAACTTTTGTTTTTCTTTTATATCACAGTGTCCAAATACTTATTGGTAGATAGTGTATAAAAGGGCAAAACCTGCATTCTTCTTGTGCGCAAGTACAGTTCTGCAAAAATGGCAACAATGGAATTAATTTTTATGTTTATAAAGGAGCCCCAAGTATTTTGGATTGCTGTCTAACTAAGTTTAGTGGTACTGGATAAAACAACACTGGATGAATCCGGTGTTTATACAAATATAATTCTCTCAAAATGATACCAATTGGTATTTTTCATAACTGCGTTTATACAAGCTCCTGGCCTCCGCTCCTACTGATTTTATAACTTTCGAGGCACTGAATATAGAAGACTGTAACGTGCAGTCAACCTGTGTACAAAAAAAAAATAAATAAATAAAAAAAAAATCCTGCTATAGAATTTATGTAAAAATTATGTATGGGCCTAAGTATTGATATAAACTGCCCTGATTTACTTAGTAACACTGGATAAAAGTGCATTTACCAATCGAGTATGCAATTCCAATACTCTGAAAACATAAACTATATATATTATATAAAAAATTAATAATGTAGGGTCCCAAACTGTAAATTTAAATCTAGTGGCAATAGATAAAAGCACATTACATGCATCCGTTCTTTATAGAAATATAATTCTCCAAACAAAGTTAACAAAATAATTATAGGCGGGCCATAGAAATTTTTATATTTTGTTATCTATAAATTTTTATTTTTATCTTTGTTTAGTGACTTCGGATAGAGGCACATAAAATGCGTCCATACGTATATAGGCACAATTTTCCCATAATAAGTGGCATAGAATTTTAAATTTCTGCCTTACAAATTTAGTGGCATTTGTTGGAAAAGTATTGCTGATGCCCCTCCGATAGTCAAATATGGCATACCGAAATATAAAAGATAAAGTCTTTTAAACTTAAATTACAAATTCGTAGGTTTGCACAAGCAATAATATCTACCATACTAACTCCTGTAATGATGCTTTACACAAATATGCAACATCTCCTCCCTGCATAAAAATAAAACTCTTACGTATATGAAAACAACAGAATTTTTCTTGCCATAACATACATTTGCAAGCCTCATATATTTTGTTTACCTTAATCACATTACCCGGCACATTACACAAACGACACTAGGCGAAGAAATGCATTGCACGCACATTTAGAGAAGTAGAGTAATTAATATTTCCAACTTTACTCCTCATTTGCTGCTATAGCGGGCGCTTCCCTGCATTCCCCAGGGCTCAGAGACACCTGACAACATCGTGTTAACACCTAGGCGTCACAGTTCCTCCCTTTGACACAAAGCTTGATGAAAACATATCCGGCAGATATCGCGAGAAGAGGCGAGAGCGAAAGTGACCAAATTAGGCGGAGGGCTTGACAAACAAACAAACCCTCTGCCGCCGGCCCGATGCGAAAAAGTGAAGCGTTGTTTCTGCTGCAGGAAACAAAAGCGACACATTCCTCTGACCCTCTCCCCCTCCCCCTTCGCCAACCTTTGTTGTATCCATGGCGAGGTTCAAGGTCAATCGTTGGTGAAATATTGTTTTCCTTTCAACTGCCAAAGCGAGCGAATTTTATGCTGCTCCGGCAAAGCACAGGAATTGTCTGAAATTTGTGTCTTTTTCTGCTTGTGGAAGAGATCATTGACTGGTGTGATGACTGGCTGGTGCATGTATGCGTGTGATTTTTTCCTGGAGTAAAAACTCCAGGGAACAACGTTCGGATCGATGCCCAGAAACAAAAATAAACAGAGGTGCGAGGAAGCTGATTTTGTCTACCGAATATAACTTTGTTGCAACTAGGAAAACAGTCAGAATTTCTGTGTTTCGGTTGCTTCCTTTCCAATTTCATTTTGGTTTTCATACATGGAGTTTATCCTTCATACTTCCTTGCCTCTCAGAATGGCTGTGACTCAGCTTGCGTAATGCCTATTTATGTAAACAAAGGATATTTTTTCGGCTATGGCAACACATCTGGGAATTTTTGGGATACTGCCTACCACGTCAATGGCATATTCAAAAAGTAGGAAATTTAGCTTGTCAAAGTACGAAATTTTGATCACAAATTGACATATTTGGCCGTGAGTTTCGAGCCAAAGATGTTTAAAGACATACGAGAGTTGTTTAACAAAGACCGATAGCTTTTTAAAAAGGAAACTTCGATATTTTTAGCCGTACATGCACACGAGTGATCTCATTTACTATCTCCCCCTCTTTTAAAAAAAACATAATGTTATTTTACTTCAAGAGAAACGTAGAAGCGATTGAAACCAACCTGTATTTTTGTAATCTTTTTGTAGTGTTTAGGAAAAAATAAATCTTCTAAACATGTATGTTGAAACTAAAGTAAAGAAGTCCTAGGCTAGTCGCAGATGGACCAGGTGTCCTGGGCAGTGTTGTAAAGCAGGAAAAGAAAATTACTCTGAAGTACCACCCAAAACTAGTGTTACGATAAAATGCCAACAGTTTTGAAAACTGAAGGTGGAAAAAACAGAGGTGGAAAAAAACCTGATGACCTCTCTGACTTCATCAAAGAAGACTGCGTGAAATTCCTGTCACTCCAGAATTTCACGTGGTCAGTTAGTAAGGATCGTAATTAGAATGGAATTCTATGAACATTTTTGTTTCTTGGAAGAGGTATTTCTACTTCGGAGGAACTGGGGTATTTTCATCTTCTCTAACTCTAGTATTACCTTTTTCAACCAACAATGTTTAGCTCTTGCAGGAAGTTAAACTCCCTTTCTTAGATGCACAAAACATACAGACGAAAAAAAAAATATATCAGCTACATATAACATCTATCTTACAGAACTGTTCTTCCATGAGACTTTTATTTTCTTCTAACGTCCTACCACGAAGTCCAAGATATGAATTCACAATGTTAAAAAACTCGATTGCCATCGGAATCGGCTCAGAACTGGGGGGTTAGCGAAAACTTAACAGTAAGCTCCAGTGAGGTTGTTACGCCTACAGTGACGTCGTATGCCGTTGCTCTCATGTCACAGTTTCGTCGCAGCGATGCAAAAATGACACTTATGGATTTTCTTTCCGCGATGTTATATTACTTTGCGTCTTCGCAACTTCCACAACACTAAATGAGGAACAGGATCTTTAGCTGTGAATGGCATGTTTTGAAACATCCCTGCAACAAAGTAGCTTCGTTGTCCTCAAACAGTATCTTACACGTTGGTTGGCATTTTCGTCACACTTGTGATGAGAGGCTCACGATGCGTTGCGACGTTTCTGCTATTATGGGTGCTATATGGGCAACCAGGCTGGCATATAGCTACATAGGCATATGAGGGTGCGGGGTTAACACCTCGAGAGCACACATTTAGACTATATATATATATATATATATATATATATATATATATATATATATATATATATATATATACATCGTCAGTGTTCTGTAAAAAGGACGAATATGTATGTATATATCTATGTGTATTCGTCCTTTTTACAGAACACCGACGATATATAAAACAAACAAAGATTTGAATCCCTCCGCATCCCTAAAACCCTAACTTTGCTCTGTTGTGTTTCCTACTTTCTGAAGTATAGACACACACATTTTATATATATATATATATATATATATATATATATATATATATATACAGTGATTTCCGCTTATAAGAATCACGTTTGTTATTACTGTTTTTGATTCTTATAAGCGGTTGATTCTTATAGCCGAAATTTAGGTTTTTGAACAGGCACACACACACACATATATGCATATATTAGATAATGTACCATAAAATACTCTTTAATTTACGTTAGTTATCTTTTATTAAAATTATTTTTCATAATTTTAATAATACAACTTAATTTCTAGACCTATAAGTAGATACAAATGATTATAGTAAGAGAAAAAAAAAATCCAATATTTGTTACAACATACCTGCTTAATAATTTTAACGTTTCAACTACAGGAAGGGATCAAGAAAAAGTTTTCTATGGTAGTTTGACGTAATGAAGTTTTCAGGAGGCAATTTATACCTCTTTTAATACTAATAGTCTCAGACGAAGATTCACCTTCTAGCTTTCGTTTCACGGTTTGATAACGTGCTGAATCTACTAATGTCACGTTTGCCTAAGTGATAGTGGACACTTCGCCGAAGATTTATGTGTTTCAGGGTCCAGGAAGACGCGACCAGGATGCGGGAGGTGGGATAAAAATCCCTATTTTCGTTTGTCAGTGGAGAAAAGTGAAATCGGACCCGAACGGGTAAAGATGCCCCTGGGTCAAGCTAATAGGACTGTGTTATTCTAAAGCGTTTAAGGGGAAACTATTATGTTATGTCTAACAAAGAAAGGGATGAATTTTACGACTATATTCCATCCCATCTTAACAATCTTTCATTAAAAAAAAAGAAAGAACTTCGCGCCTTTTGAGGGTTTAAGTGGCTTTTTTGTAAAAATGAAAGGAAAGCGAAGAGTGTAAACTGATTCTTAAAACCGGTGGATTGATTCTTTAAAACGAAAATTTTAACATGGAAATAATACATTTGTTTTTGTTTTCGCGATATTTATTCTTATAACCACTGATCACTATAAGAAGTGGTTACTGTATATATAAAGATAGATTGATAGATAAGTAAGTTAAACTCGATAAATTATTATCAAGTGCAAAAGAGTGTTTATGTCATCCCCCGCACTCCCCATGATAGCACAAAAATTCCATAAAATAAAATTCCTCTTTTTCTCGGGTAAGGTAAGGATCGTCATCTCATAGTCAACATTGGCCCACCTACATGGTGCTGCCATATTAAAGAAACCAACGAATTCGCAGTGTGGATGGGTCAATGCCCGTAAGACAAAGTCCCTACCGCATTGGAATTTTTTAAAAAAATTTTTAATTGCGAAAGTAAAACAAAATTTTCTATTGACATATACTTTAAGTCATTTGCTGTTGTTGTTGTTGTTGTCGTGTCTATGAATAATGCAGAAGAAAAAGTCTAAAACTGAACGAAAAGCCTGGATAACAGCAGCTTCCAGATCAGGTGCCTGTGGGCTCTACAGGAGTTCTTCAGGAGGCGAGAATACAAGCTTGAAAAGGGTATCCACAATGGTTGGGCAGCCAAAAATATGTTCTGGAGAAAGCTGGGTTCCTGGACAATTTCTACAGTTGATAAAGGATTTTGTGCAGTCAGGGTGTGTTTTCATACCCTTAAAATTATTAGCTCAAAGATAAGCTCAAAGATATGTTCTGGAGAAAGTTGGGTTCCTGGACAATTTCTACAGTTGATAAAGGATTTTGTGCAGTCAGGGTGGGTTTTCATACCCTTAAAATTATTAGCTCAAAGATAAGCTCAAAGATATGTTCTGGAGAAATCTGGGTTCCTGGACAATTTCTACAGTTGATAAAGGATTTTGTGCAGTCAGCGTGGGTTTTTATACCCTTAAAATGATTAGCTCTTAGTTTAGCTATTGTAGAAGCAATTGTTCTGGGACAGTTAAAGTTCGAAATATGTGGTTTCTTTAAGGGCTGGTCGGGTAATCTGCACCTGGCCACTTCATTAACATCAGTTAGTGTGATGGAGGAAGAGGTCTGGGTCAAGTTCCGCGCTTCCTTGGCCAGCGAGTCAGCACACTTATTTCCTTCAATATCGACATGTGCGGGGATCCATTGAAGGGTGTAGGACTTTCACCTACAATGAAGTTGACAAAGAAGAACTTTAAGCCATTTGTTCATACAGTTTAGACACATCATTACTGACATGCAGGTAAAGAATTATAGGAGTTAAAAATCACGAAAAGGACAAAGTGAAGGGACTGGCATAGTTTAAATGTACCAGATCTGAAATATTTGAAGAACGAGCCTCGGAACCAGAGAAACTTGAGATTCTTTACGGTAAAATTGAGCAAAGTTGCCCTTCGTTTTGTAAGATTTGTAATGCAGCGAAAATTTTTGTTGTAACCAATTATTCAAAGCATTAATAAACAATATTTTTATTTTGCGTTGATTAATTACATTTCTTGGATCCTCTTTATGATTAATCTCGAGTGGTGCCTTAATGAAATTTATATACATATTAAATAAGGGATTCTAGTTAGTAAAATATATGAAACGGAGCAATAGAGTCTTCAATATCATTAGGTTGAAAATTTCGAAAACAAAATATTTAATAACCAGACTAATAATATAGAATAATATCGTTGACCAGACAAATTGGATTCTTTACAAAAAAACTTATGGAACATAGTAGATTTTTCTCTCATTTATGAAATTATCACTAATTATATAGAATACTAACCATTTATTTTTCATTGTATGTTGACCTTATTGCTTTACTGGATCCTGTTTAATTTGAATCTCGAGAGGATATCAGATAAATTAAGATAAATGAAATGTTGGAGAAGTATACTAAAAATAACGAGAATATTCTAACTTGGATGATTTGGATTTTTTTCCTCTAAGGGTATTTGAATATACCTTTTCCTCTAATAAATTTCTTTCCAATTCCTCGAAACACTCTAATTTAACCAACTATATGCAACATTACATTAACCACTTCTGTGTTTTACTTTTTTTTTAACATTATGACTTTACTGAATCCTATTTATTATTGATTTTTATTGGCCGCGTGTTAAATTAATGAAAATTACGATTCTGGAATATGATTAATAAGGCTACAACTTAAATATTAGAGGAATGAATACTGAAACTTAGACTAAGTTAAATAATTTAGGTAAAATTTTGGTTGAATGTCCCGAAGATCCTTAAATGGACGCGAAACCGTGTTTTATATAAAAAAAAGTTTAAAATAGACAATCTTTCAAACTGACAAACACCATAATGGACGAAGAGAGAAAATGACATGAAGTAAAAACAATTTTAATTGCTAAATTGAACTCCAAAGAACCGTAAAAATTTCCCCAAATAGTTTGTCAATAATTAAAAATGATTCAAAACGAACAACGTAATCTCAACAATAACAGCCTGATAAAATGCCTATGAAATATCAGAAATCTCCAAAATTTACTGTAAGAGTATTCAGATCGAAATTGAAAAGATAGTATTCTTCATTAGAAGACAATACTTAATGAACAAGAGAGCCCACATCTTAAAGTGATGGACGCATCAGATTTAAAGATTGTCATAAAACATTATTTATCACTTTGTTTGGCATAGTAGGATATAACTAAATGTTCTTATGTACCACCATTCATACACACACAAGGTAAGAATAAAAATATTTCAGGTAATCTCCTCTAACGAATACCGCGGGTTATTAACGCAGGATTACTTATCGTTTGCTTACCTCTTTTTCGTTTTGACGTATTTTGGTTACTTTTCTCTTTCACTGTTTACTGCTACTGGGTTTGGCGCGCTGCTAAAATTATAACTCGCGACGCAGGACAATTTTTTTCTCTCCAAAGGACCGTTACTGAGGAACGTAAACCTACGTTAAAAAGCGAGAGAAAATACTACGTAATAAAAAATGAGAGAAAAGACTTGGCAGGAAATGAAGTGAGAGAAAATACTTGACAGTATAAAAATAAAGTGAAGATACTTGACAGAATAAAAGATAAGAGAAAATACTTGACATAATAAGTAAATAAGAGAAAATACTTGACAGAATTTTAAAAAAATAAGAGAAAATACTTGACACGGTCAGTACTAGATGAGAAAACAGTTGCTCAGTTTCATTAAATTTTCCATTTCACTAATATGAGCTGAATATTACATCCGCATCCCTGTATAATGAAAGAGAGAATTCTGAAGTAGGAAAACGAGTGAAACATAGATGTGAAACCTTCTCCTTGTCTTTTTTCTCTGCTTCTTTTCACTGTATCCGTTGAACGCAGAGCTTTCAAACCGCTCAATTGGAACAAATAATGATATTATCGCAAACAGACGATGCCAGAGAGAATGCGCGTATCATATACGACATAAAAATAGATGATATAGAGATTACGCATGTGAGGGAAGAACCAAGATTCGTGATGAGAAATGTTTAATTATTTCTTTTTAACTAGAACGCAATAAATTCCTTAAAAGAAAGCGAGTACTGAAAGCGTTTCGTTAAAAAATGTGCTAATGAAACATAAAACAAAATTGCTAGTAAAAGATATTAAATTTTCACTGTATGCATATGAATGAAAAAAGCATATTTAAGTTTAAAATATCTATAAACGAAACATTCAGAAAAATAGTTATTTTAATAGTAACAGTTTCATACTGTGGTACAATAACAGCTCCTTTATGAAGACAATAAATGTTAAAAAGGAAAAATGGGAATTAAATAAATAAAAAAAAAGTTTGCTTATGTGAGAAAGGGTAATATATTTAAATGTTATCATTGCTTATTGCTTACAGCAGTACCAGAATTACTATTAATTGGGGAAAAAAATTCCAACCCCAGTTAGAATTAGCCTTGAACCAAGGTTTCGCACTTGTTATATGCTCCTTGGCAAGGCATAACCCATTAGTAAGCTGGAAAGAAAACTCATGGGTTAAGCCACGATGGAAAGAAAACTCATGGGTTTTGCCACGATGGAAAGAAAACTCATGGTTTAAGCCACGATGGAAAGAAAACTGATGGGTTAAGCCTCGATGGAAAGAAAACTGATGGGTTATCCCTTGAAGAGCAAACAAGTGCGAAACCTAGGTCCAAGGCTACCGCTTCAATGGAGATGTATATTTTTACTTAAGAACTCTCCAAAAAGGCCAGCTCTATGAATTTTGTCCTTTTTATTTATTGGTTCCCTCCAGAATTAAGACTCACCTTTCAGCGACAGTCCTTCGTTTAATGATAATTTTGCTAATGCTGATGACTGCCATCCATGCCTACCTATTCTATCGATATTCAATCGGGGGAAAAAAAGGAAAAATGAATCTTTCCTCAAATTCACTCTTTTGCATGAGATATACTTAAAAATATTGATCTTCCAAGAGAATTCAATACTTCAGATCAGTATAAAAATTGCGATAAATTGTTTTTGTTATGGTCAACCCAAATCTGTCTAGTTTTTATTCCTTTTTTGTAGTTCTAGCTGAGAAAAGAAAAATAATTAATTCTTCCTCAGATTCGCCATTTTACTTAAAAGAGATATTAAAGTTTTGAGTAAGCTCCGAATATATCTTTGTTGCCCCCGAAAATGCCAGTATGTTTTACCCTTCATTTCCAAAGACAAATGTTCCCACGATATTTATCTTATCAAGACCATTATATAAATTTAATTTAAAAAATTAATGGTAAGTAAAAACTTAAAAATGCTTTTTTCCCAAAACTTCGCAATATTTATTGTAAAGGATTCTAAAGGGAAAATTGAAGAAATTTATAAATCAAAGGTAAATTTGGAAAACAATTGTTATTTATATAACCCTGTTTATAACCTTGCTTGTAACATATTGTCTTTGGCATATATATTCATTCCATTATTGTTCATTTGGCATCTACATTTTTTCTATTAAAATAATATTTTAGATATTTAAATAAAATGTTTTCCAAAGAGGAAGAATCATGTTTCACATTCTAAAAAAAAAAAAAAAAAAAAAAAAAAAAAAACGTTAAAAATCTCCACTTTTATACCTTCTTTTCTATCAACAAATCCTGGCTTTTATGTTAATAGATTTATGAACGTTGTTGGCAGTTGAGGCTACACCAGGGTTTCCTAAATCTTTCCTGCGATGGAACACTTCCTAATTCCAGAAATTTTAACGGAATACCTGGCTTATTCTGTAAGGTATGTAATAACACATAATCAATAAAATGTTTAAAAAATGAAAATAATACGAGTACATTAATTATTTATTTAGTATTTAGCAATTATACATGAATACTTAATTTTTTGGACATTTTAGAGTATTAATCCGTCACACATGTTTGAATTCCTTTCAGCCGATGTAGGATATAAGATAATTCTAAGTTTTCGTGGAACCCTTATTAACTTTCTTGGGAACACCAGTGTTCCGCGGAACATAGTTTGAGAAACCCTGGTCTACAGAATCAAAGCACAATATTAAAATACTTTTGCTTTCGAAATAGAAAAAAAAATTCATCTCACACGAGACTAATAAATTCACTCCACATTATATGCGATAAATAATTTAAGCTCCCTCGTTCGCTTTTATTTTAAAAATCTGTGTAATTTTCCCTGCGTTTTCAATTGTGCCAATAATACTGCATTAGCAATTGTTTGTTTTAATACTCACCACCTATTTCGGTTCATTCTCCTTCTCTTTGACTGTTTCTGTATCGATACGCCCTATTACTGTTAATCGCTTTTACTCCTATGATTATATGTGAATCAATTCACTTCAACTCCTTGACTACAGTATGCTAATTTGAACAAGTAAATTTATCATAATGCAGATAAGGAATTGGAGTGAATTAATAATAACGAGGGGGAAATTTTCCAAAACCATTCAATTTTTGGAGTCCTTAAGCGTGCTCTTATCCACATCAATAGATCCCCTTTAATTTATGCAAAATAGTAAGTAGCTGTTTCTTTACACATGATTTTACATAGAAATCTATTTTAGTATGATTTATTGTTGGTTCAACTTATATTTCTTATATACATTGTTAAAGTTTATTCATTTTTTTCTCTGGATCTAGCAACAACCTACAAAGAATTCTCTTCTATTATGTATTGTTAATTTAAATGACTAATCTATAGGGACAATTTCAGTAAAAAATGAGCTACACATTCATATAAAACTGTACACAAAATTCCTTTCGACTTAAGTTTTATTTCACACGCTATTGCGGAATAATATTGAAGATTCTCTGTCTTAAATCATTCTTTGAAGTAAAAGGATTCGAACTTGTCAATGGATCACTTAAGGCGCTGTGTACTAACCCTATTGGATTTTCTCACCTCAATGTTAATCTATGGAGAAAATTTGTCCAAGGCTTACCGACTTGGATTGAAAGATTTTATTTAAAAATTATATAGAGAAAGAAATTTTACATCTTGGGGCTTATTTTTAAATGCAAATATTTTTAAGAAAAAACATTTTTAAGCAAATATTTTCAAGACAATATTTTTGAATTTTTTTTAAAATGCAAATAATATTTTAAGATTTAAATTATTCGGTGAAAAAAAATCTGGTATAGTGTGTTTAAGTGCCCCTAAATTTCTTTGGTGGACGAAATTTATAAAAAGAATCTGTTGCAAGGGGCAGAAACGTTCAGGCTATCTGAAAATACCATTTTCAATGGATTATTTCTCTAGCTGTAAATAGTAGATAAATTTTCTCCATCGTTAACTTTTAGGTGAACGAATCCATTAGGGTTTGTACACAACAGCTTTAAGGCAAAGAAAAAGGTAGGAAATTGATTCTCTGGTGCATTTCATATTGGAATAATAATTTTGAGGAATTGTGTACTGGTTTCTTTAATTACTTTTACTTATGACTAACAGTTAAGCTTTTTTTTCCGTATATATTTTTAAGTTATGGAGAGATCGAAACCAAAACTTAAAAAATAATTACGCTTTTTGCTATACATGTACAAATACTCTACCCAAAATTAAGTTTGTGTTTACTCCAGCTTCATTTGGCATTTCAAACTTATTACAAAAAATGTCTCCTTTTAATCAATCCAGGAAGTGAAAAAAAGATAACTGAACGTGGGAGTATTTCATAATGAGGCAATATTAAGGAAAAATGCTTTTCCTAAATAAATGGCATAAACTTTTTTAAGGTGAAATGGAACATTTCTGTACGACACCTAAGCTTGTAGGAAAAACAGACATAATATATAGTTAAATCATCGTTGGTAAAAAAATGTAAGCATTGGATTTGATAAAAGACAATATAAATAATGTCGTTATTAAAGAAACAAGAATATTAAAGTGAATCTAATAGTTTATTTTCTAAAATATGGTTAAAAATGTAGGATGTATATAAGATTATAATAATTAATTTACAATTCAGTGGTACCTTGACTTACGAATTTAATTCCTTCCGTAACTGGAACTACTCGTATGTCAAATCATTTTTCTCTATTGAAATGAAAGGAAATGCCATTAATCTGTTCCGCCCGCCCCCCCAAAAAAATAACACACATCTCAAATTTGTGTTACATGTTTTTAAATGAGAAAAATGTACATATAAATAAAGAATATCGTATAAAATCACAATACAATAGAATGTACTCTGATAAACTGGTTTTATTAACCATTAGCTTACGGGGTATATATATATATATATATATATATATATTAAGACTGGAATGTAGTTTTAGAATAATAGTACATAATTGTATAATAATTGTACATGAAGGTTGTAAATATAGGTTTCTCGTATGCTCATTTCACGTTGCTCATAGCCGAAATTTTAGCTCGCAACTCAAAGCGGAAAATCGGCCGAGAGACAACTCGTATCTCAAAAAAATATTTCAGGTAGTCTCTTCTAACGAAACTACCGCGGGTTATTAACGTAGGGTTACTTATAGTTGCTTAAATTTTTTTTCTTTTCTTTTTTTTTTGGACGCATTTTGGTATTTTTCTGTTTAACTGTTTACTGCTACTGGGTTTGGCGAGCGGCCAAAATTATAAGTTTGACACGCTGCCAAAATTATAACTCGCGACGGACTCTGAATTTTTTTTCTCCGGAGGACCGTTATTGAGGGACATAATCCTACATTAAAACTCGTAAGTCGGGACACTCCTAAGTCGAGGTACTACTGTGTTACTAACTATAAATGATTTCCAGAATGAGTTTTTTTTTTATTATATAAAATTTGGGGGAAAAAATTAGTTGAGCAAATAATATAAATAATAACTGGAGTACATATTAACTATAAATACGTAATAAAATGTAAAATATTTAACATCTTATATTAATTTATTTAGAACATTATTCATCAATAGTTAATAACACCGGAGTCTTGTTTGAAGAATTTGTAAGCTTTTAAGGCTCTTATGTACTAACCCTATTGGATTCCCTCACCTTATGTGTCCACTATTTATAGCTACATAAATGCTGATAATCGAATAAAAATGGTATTTTCAGATAGCCTGAACTTTTCCGCACCTTGCAACAAGATTCATTTTATAAATTTCGCCCACCATAAAAATTTAGGAGCGTTTCAAACACACTCTACCAGATTTTTTAGTAGTTTAAATTTAAAAATATTATTTGCATTAAAAAAACGAAAAATGCCCCAAAGGAGTAAATTTTTTTTCTCTATTACGGAGTACATAAAAAAGAAATCTTACAATCCTTGGACAAATTTTTTCATAGGTTAACATTTAAGTGAGCTAAGGGTTAGTACACAGCAGCTTTAATATGTCATTTCATAACTCATAAATTCACATCATTCAATATCTGGATCAATATCTACGGCTTTACTAAAATTTTAGGATTTTGAATATAATGGAAGAGAGCAGATATATTAGTGACATCACTTACAATGAAATTACTGCAAGAATTATTTTCAGGAAGACAATAAAAATTTGCTCTCTGACCCGGACGTGATTTGAACACGCAACCTTCTGATCTGGAGTCAGACGCGCTACCGTTGCGCCACCGGGCCTTCGGACAAAACCTACGTGTTTTAGGTATTGTGCGCTGCAGGTAAATCCATCTCAAAACCGAAAGCTGTGGGAGTTTATTTATTTCAGTTATTTTTTATAGTATAATTGAAACAATCTTTGTAATTTTCCCTCAATCACACAGAAATAATATTGTACTTAAAAATTCTGTTGCAATGATATAAGGAGATGTTGTTTCCGAGAGTATAAAATGTTCAGAATATAAATTGAAGTTTTTGGAATCAATTCCCCCAAATAAATATTTTTATCAATGAATCAAACAATGAGATTTTCATGATTAATTAAAAAAAGTTTAATACCAAGATGACAAATAAATTAGTAGATGATCAAGCGTATGTAAAATGTACATTTTTTACGAAAAGAAAATTCCACATTTAATTGCGATATTGGTATAAAATATGCATGCACTTTTAATGATATATTTGTTTATATCAAACAAAAATATCACTTACATTCATATCACAATTATTTACATGTCGGATCGTTTAATTTGCAAGAATAATGATTTGTAATTTTCTCCCAGGAGATATTCTAGAAAATATGTACTTCCAAGAATATTCTTTATAACATAAAATAGGATAATGTTTTAAGATGTGATTATTTTTTTCCTATTTTTTTCAAAAAAGTACTTCTATTAAACATTTTTTTAAATTTTCCTAATTTCTTTTATACTATTGAGTGGTTTTATTTTGTTTCAGTGATATATTCAAACTAATTTTTCGATTGCCTATATAATCTTTATAGAGATTTTCCCCGTTTATGAAATATTCTAATAAAAGGTATGTAGGTTTGTCAGAGAATATTATAACATTCTGATTTTAATCATGTAATGCATTAATCGCATAGTGCACCGGTCATTCAAAATAACACGTTTTGCGACACTTATTGCGACTTTGTTTGCATTAAATCTGTCACAACTGTCTCTCCTTCGGTAAAAGTGCATCGCCTTTGTTCTTATCATATTCGAAGAAAAACGAACGTATCTGAAAGGGCGTTTGAAAGATCAGACGAAAAAAATGATGCAATAATGGGTGAAACGAAAAGGGAAAAAAATTACTACAGCTTGCCAAACTTTTAGTGCTGCCATCTATTAATGTATAGTTGAACTAACAGGCATTTGAAAATTCTAATGATTTTATTACAAATCGTTATCATTTTTGAGAAATTGATTATCAATTCAGGAATGAAAAAATAGTAAAATTTATTATTTCATGGATTAAAAATAACTAATTAAAAGAAAGGAATTGAAGGATCCTCCTTTTCGAGTCAATTCATTTCAAATGGCGACAACAACATTTTCAAGTGGGTTGCAATAATATCTAAAACTGAATTTTGTAAATGCAAGACATCTGTTTCCATAACATAATCTCTGTGTACGAAAAAAAACATTTCATAATTTATTTCCGCAATCATTTTGAGCGAAATTTTTTATTTAATGTTTCGATATTTGGAAATGTAAAATTCAACACGTTTATGTGAGAAAATCTGTCGCTGAGATATGCCAGCCTGGGTTACCCATTTTTTAAAAATTTATTTTGGAAATAAAAGGACAGGGGACTTTTTATATCAAATAGAAACAGCTCAACTCTTATAGTAATTCGTATAATGTCTTGAAAACTTCCCCATGGAGCAGCCAATGAAATTTCGAATGGTAAAAAAGATTTTGACTATCAGAGCCCATTTTCTAGCTCAGTGTTGCTAACAGTATTGGATTTAAAGCAAATAATTAATAATTTTAAGCAGATTGAGACCGGTTTTCATAAATCTCAGGTTCTTTTTTTTTTTTTTTAAAAAAAACAAGATTTTGCCTATGAATGTAGCAGTGGGTTGACAAAAAGTTATTGCCCGTCATATCCTTAAGGCTGCAGTGAATTAACCTCATTAGATTCGCTTACCTCATTGTTAACCTATGGGAAAAATTTTTCCAAGGAATGCCGACTTGGATTTGAAGTATTCTTTTTTAATTTTACTCCGTAATAGGGGGAAAAAATTATACCTTGGGACAATTTTCGTTTAAAAAAAAATCAAATAATATTTTAAAATTTAAATTATCCATGAAAATAAATCTGGTATAGTGTGTTTTAAACGCTCATCGATTCATTTGGTGGGCGAAATTTATAAAATGAATCCTGTTTCAAGATGCAGAAAAGTTCAATGCTATCTGAAAATAGCATTTTTATTGGATTATCAGCATTTATGTAGCTTTAAATAGTAGACACATTTTCTCCATAGGTAAACATTGAGGTGAGCGAATCCAATAAGGTTAGTACACAGCAGCCTGAATTTTAATGACTAAACAACAATTTCTGCCTGTCAGACAGGCAACGGCATCAGTACGAATTCGAACTCAACTTTTGCATTCGAGATCTCTCTCTTTAATGAAGACATTTAAAACTTTCTGCTGGTAGTGTGAGTAAGTAATTCCAAAACACTTAAATGTAATCCATCTTGTCACTTTCATAATGGTAAATATATCGTTCACACGTAGGTAAGATGCTATTGTCATGAATAATACCATCTGTAGATTCGTCCATTTGTAAAGCAAACTATTTCGATTTTTTAATTTTTATCAGAGAGTCGAGTTTCAGTATCTTCTGCCGTATCAGATATCCGACTTTCAATTGTGTCATCCGACAATGGGACGCCTATCATTTCACTTGCCGCAGACTGGCCTAATCCATCATTACCAGCAGCAATCAGAGATGGCTTAATGAGTTCTTCGTCAATAGAGTACAATTTTTTTAACGTTTTGGCATATGTAATGATATTAAATTGGATGCCATCATAACTGTCAGTCGTTGAAGCTTGGGAAATAATTCTCTCTTCTATTTTAAGTGCATCGCTTTAGACTAGATTGGAATGAGATGTCGGGTAAGTCGCGAGTGCTTTCATAGTTTCATTTCCCAGAACAGCAACGAGATGACACATTGAGATTGTGCCAATTGGTCAATTTCACGCCAATGAATAAAGCTAAATTTTAGATAACTGTCTATGTACTTACAAGTGAATAGACTTTTTCTTCTGTCTACTGGTTGTTTTGCCGTCCGTTTGTACATCATGGAGATCGCTCTGTAGGCTTGAGGATCTCCATGATGTAGACGAATCACCATTTGGTGTGCCACAAATATCTTCAATACGAAATTTCTTAACACCAAAATTAAACAAAGTCGCTTGTCTGTCATTCCTATTAAAACATAAATGAGTAGCTTTATTTTTTTTAAAATCACGGCACCCGGGTTTCAAAATAAGCACCTACATTGCAATGTTCATTAGCGAAAAAACCACATTCATTTCCCAGAGCATTTCTCAGAAGAAGAGATGACACATTCAGATTGTGCCCATTGGTCAATTTCAAAGCAATGAATACAGCTAAATTTTAAATAACTGTCTATGTATTTATGAGTGATTAGACTTTTTCTTCTGCCTACTGGTTATTTTGCCCCCGTTTGTACAACATGGAGATCGCTCTGTCGGCTTGAGGTGGATGAATCACCATTTGTTGTGCCACAAATATCTTCAATACGAGATTTCTTAACACCAAAATTTAAAAAAATGTCTCTTGTCTCTTATTCACATTAAAACATAAATCAGTAGCTTTATTTTTTTTTTAAATCACGGCTCCCGGGATTCAAAGTAAACACTTACACTGCAATGTTCACTAGCGAAAAAACAACATTCAGTGTTACTTGAAGCGGATACAGACTGCCTTGACCTTAAATTTCAAAGGAATTATTTTCTTTATGCTTCCTTGATCATAAGTAAGATATTTGTGACACAGACATAATTTCGTTTAGTTCGTTTAGTTTCGTTTAGTCGAAAACTGAGGATACGCCGCCCAATGTTGTAAAGACACTTTACCAAATGTTGGCAGATTTCAATGTCTAGAAATTCTCAATCATTCATGAATAGTTCCATGTTTAAAAATACGAGGATTGGTCATTGGCATTTGCTACAAAGACGTAATATAGGCTTTCTGGGTCTGAGCTTTCCGAAATATCCAAGAAAATTTGTCTCCTCAGTATATTTCCATTCTAAAATATTCATTCAGGAAAAATACTTAGAAAACTAAAATGGCAAATTCCAGGAGAACCCTTTATAGCCCAGTATGACTGATGACAGGGCCTGGCGGTTAAGAAAAATGCACTAGATGTAGTAGAGATTGCCCCAGCTAGCTAAGTCAAGCAGAAAATGGAATGTGTATATATATATATATATATATATATATATATATAAGACAAAGTTGAAAGTGAAAAACCAGTATAAGCTCTAATACTACTTGCAGTCAGGAACTAAAAACATGAAAAGATAAGTAATAAATAGGTATTGATCACAAACACATCTTTGTTAATTTAATTTTATATATATATATATATATATATATATATATTTATATTTATTTATTTATCTATTTATTTATATTTATATTTATATAATACAGTTTCATACAGTGCAGGTAAGTTTCCACTGAATCACAAAGGGAGCAAACGGTATGTGACAGATAAAATTAAATCATATGTATATCGAAAGGAGTGCAATACAAGTACAGTCATTGCAAGTGCTCAATAGAAGCTCCCTTCATGACACGGCAAGTTCAATTCCTCCCATACTCTGCTCAGCAGGCATGTATCATGTGCTAAACTTCAATGTACCAGATACACTGTAGCCTATCAAAACTGATTGTAGCTGGAACTGAAGGTGCAATCGATTGTCTGCTGTGTCACAAAGGGTGCTCATATCGTGTGCCAGACAACACAAATTCTTATTTAGAATATAAAAGAGTGGAGCCTTCCAAACAGTTGTTGTAAGTGCTCAATGGAAGCTCCCTTAGTGACACAAACAACATTTGGCAACTAATTTCCTTTTGACTGTTCAGCATGTTTGAAGTGATAGACTTCAATGCACTAGGTACATCAGAGCCTATCACAATCGAGTTTAGCAGGAATTGACAAGGCAGCTGGTGGTTTGCAGAGTCACAAATTGAGCTCTCATAGGACTCTCTTGAAATGACGGTTTAACAAGCTCCTATTGTACATATTTCGTCCTAAATATGTATTTTAATGTCTACCTAGAAAGAGAAAAATTAAATAAATTGTTGCTGTTGTTGTTGTTGTGGCTTATTCCTCCAGGTCTGGCCGATGGCTAGAGCAAGTACAAGAGGTCGTGGATTCTCAAAAAGTCATACACGAGAAGAGGCGTAGTAAATAGACCTTCATGCAGGAACCCCACGCAGTTCAATAGATGGTAGAGGAGCAGATTTAGTGCTGCTTCGAAAAGTTTTCTGTCCATTGATAAAAGTAAGGCTCCCGATATGTCCACTCATGAGTCGATGGTGACCTGGACTTCCCTGTCCCCTTAATTGTGATGGCACTACCAGGAGATTTCCCAGAATACCAGCAGCGGGACAGAGGAGTAAACCATAATTTCTGGTTTGATATCTTTATTTTTGAGCATATTTCAGAAAAAGGTCAGGCCGACACTTGAGGTTGATGGATAAGAAACACCATCCTTTGCAAGACTGTCAGCAGTCTCGTTTCCATGGAGACCTATAAGTGCAGGAACCCACTGGGAAATAAATCCTGTGCTGCCGTGAAAGAACCTTAAGGTCTTTAAGTATCGACGCAGATGTAGACACAATACTTTTAATTTACCTTTTATAAAACTGAAGCAATATTTGAAAACACGAGGATGGTTCTAATTCCGTTGTTGCATTTCTTGTAACATATTATAGTCCGCTTAGGATTTAACTTCTTGTACTTTCTTAAAGCTCCTAGTTGGAACATTCTGGTATTCTCAGCCAAAGGAAAAAAAAAGTGTTTAACTAATATTTAAAAGTATTGAAATGAAATTTAAAGAAATAAAATCCTAAAAATTAGAGTTAAAAATAAAGAAATGTGAATGAGTGTTGCCTAAAGAATACATGAGTTATATATATATATATATATATATATATATATATATATATATATATATATATATATATATATATATATATATATATATGCTGCCCCCATGCTATAGTGGTTATCTTCGGGGCTATGGACTTGTGTTCAAATCCAAAATAAGGCTTGGACGTTAACGTGTTGTCGCATCATAGGGAGCAAGGCTAGCGATCACCTAAATGGTGCTAACCTAATAAAATAGCCAACAAGACTTCGCGGTGACTTTGAAAATGTCTCCAGACAAGTGCCTCCACATTCAAAAAATAAATAAATAAATAAATAAATAAATATATATATATATATATATATATATATATATATATATATATATATATATATATATAGATGCATACATACAAATTTTATATAAAATACATTGACGTAATATCGAATATTCGCAGTAAACAGTGTCTGAATCCTCCAAGTTTGTCTCCAGAGAAAAAAATGAAGGAAATATTTCATAGTCGGATATATATATATCTGCCACAACTGCTTACTAGTATTTAAAGGCTACACATTTCTGGAAAATAATGTATATACGATGGATTGAGCACAGAAAGAATATTTTGAAAGTTCGTAAACTTGTTCCTGACTAGGTGCTGCCATCTAGGTGCAGGTGTTGGTAACTTTTGTAGTACAACAATTTTTAAATTCTCCATACAGATGTTATTAATTAAGATAATATCATGCTCTCAATGCACTTGCAATGAATTGTTGTAAAATGCTTCTTTATTTTTTTGTACTTTTTACCAGGGCTGGAAGATATCTATCCGAAGAACGAATTATTTTTGCTCCGACTCGAATCTCTCCGAATTCCTGAATAGAAATATTATGGGTCAAACGATTTCTTTCCGGAAGAAAAAAAAGAAAAAAAATTGAATCCAGAGGATCGAAAAGTTTTATTTATCCTTTTGAATTTATCCGGTTCGGAGCAAAAATATTTCGCTCCTTGAAATTTTGGTTCGGAGCAAAAATATTTCGCTCCTTGAAATTTTACCCAGATTAAAAAAGAAAAAAGAAAAATTTTTTTCTTCAGAAATCTGTTTCATCATTCTAAAATGTGATTTAAGGTTTTCGTATTCTTTATTTATGTATCTAAGGTGTTTCTTTTAACGTGTAGTACCCAGTTTCCCAGAAGTAGGATAAAAGACAGGATGACAATGGAATTCAATGATATTTCCTTTTTGTATTCAGAATTAAAAATAAATACCATGCCCTGAAGAAATATATAATATTTCTTATAAAATAAATTAATGTGTTGTATACATGAAATGATATGTACCTATATGTAATAAAAAAAGCCAATATTTTGGAAACGAATAAAGGTTCATGTAGCGAAATTAACACACGTTATTTCCATTTCAACTCAAAAACTGCTTTGAAAAAGCACTGTTGTGAATCCTTCTATCTCTGAATAAATTATGAAAACTGGTTGAATCCATAGACTTGATTTTAACCTCGTTCCATTCAGAATAGAAAAATGCACAAAATCAGATACCCAACTCGAGACATTTGTTAAAAAACCTCAATTTTGAGAGCTTTTCGGAAATTTTCCATTGAAATTTTCCCATTTTCCCATGGATACATTTAGCTGGCCAATGAACTCGTCCTTTTACTAAACAAGAGCTTTTTTTTTGTGCCAGAGTTGATCTCTCTACCTCAATCTTTTCTAAAGTTATCGCGAAAGATAAGTATATAGATCTGTACCTAAGTATTGATCTGTATATCTATCAAAATCGATTTTATCTACCTCAATATAAATCTATATATCTACACATACCAAAAAATTGCTAAAGATTTTTAGGTAACCCTGGAATCTGGGATGCTTGAAACAATATTCTGTATAGAAATATTCTGAAAATTCAAAAATTTTAAATTTTAGCCACATCGGAATAGCTTAATAATCTTTCAAAATTCGCTCGGAACAATTCTTTACTTGGAGTAAATGAATTGCTCCGGGTCGGATACATATCCGGAACGATAAAAATCGTTTGGAGCAAAATCAAATTCATCCGAAGATAATGGTCTCATTTGGTGAAATAAATAAAAAAAAATTACTTGAACCGATTCGATCGGAACCTTTTATTTTGGTTCTTGTCCATTTCAAGTCCTTCTTTTTACACATGTTACTTCGATGAAACAAGGTCTTCAGTCAACTTTGAAAATGCGTTTTTAATTAATTATGGAACATGTTATTTTTTAGAAGGTTTAATATTTTTTAAAGAAATAATGGAGATGAAAGATACTGTTTTAACAAGGAACATACTGCGGAGAGTTTCGAATAATAAAAACAAACTTTTCTCTCAATATCTTACTATAAATTTCATACAAATTTATGAAATTATAATTAATCTTTTTGTTATTTATTAGAAATATTTATAGTTTCAGTCACTCTTCACGTTCAGTAAGTCAAATACGCATTATATTATGATATTTAGACGAATTCTAAATAAGAGTTTAAAGCTTTCTACAAGCATTCATTTCACCAAGAGAGAAAGAAAACTGTCATTCCAACTCCCTGGTTTCGATTGATGACGTGAATTACTCGTATGAAGTTATTCGTTGAAGTAGTTTTTTGTTTTGTTGAGTGGCATCCATTATTGTTTATTTATTTTTATAGTTTTCAGCCATCAAGGTCACCTAAGCCGACCGCCTGGTTGTAGCATAAGTCTCACAAATTTTCAATTCAATTTAATTCAATTCAATCAAGGTCACCTTCATATTTTAAATTTTCTGTTGAAATGAATTTTTAATATTCGAAGAGGAAAATTTAATTGTGATCTTTGACAAATCACTTTCACTTTCAAACTCTTTCCCTTTTGATTTCGCTTATTAGAAGTTTTTAGTTCCAATACTTCGAAGAGTCGTGTCGATTCAAGAATTTGGAGAATCAATTTTTAATATGAGGTAAGCAGCAAGTTCCTTATATTCTGAATCATACAAGGCATTTCAGTTATATTGTTGTTATGGACGTTTCCTAATTTGTTAAATACACGGCTAAAAAGTAATTTAGAGATTCTGCAAGAAGAAATTTGAGGCTTTTGTGCCACTGAAAACATTTTTAATTGAAATATTCTTTTAAAATGGGTTTCGTGCTTGGTGAGTATTCAATATATTTATTTATTAAGGGAACGGTGGACATTAAAATTTACGTTTTTTACTTTTCATCATAGAGATACGAAATTTTGTACATATGCACATTTCACTATAAATAAATAGAATACCTTAAAAGGAATTTCCAATCTCATTATAATTTTAAGATTTTTTTTTAAAAATTGAAATTTATAAAGAAAATTTTAAAATGCCCCTTATACTTAATTTTTGAGATATTTCATCGATTTTGCATTTTAATTTCTTTAAACTGTATAACAAACAAATTTGGGTATCAGTTACTTAATCCCTTGAATAGTTAATTTTTGAGAGATTTTTTTCTGAATTCCATCCCGATTTTCATCAAAATTTTGCCTTTTGAAAAGTTATAAATCAAATTTAATTACCTTAATGAAATCGAATTGTAAAATGCATACCCAGTTTTTTTGTAAGCAGCATCAGGATTCTTCCTTATCAATTTCATGAATTTTGAAGAAAAACTAAGTAGCATGGAGCATTTAAAAAATCTAAAAACCTTGAAAAATCTGTTTTAAGAAAAACAGATTTAAAATTTATTACTACACTTACCCATAATAAATTACTTTGTAGAAGCTTCATAAATGATTTTTTACTTGAAAAAATTATTTTGGTACTAATAATCTACAGAAATATATATATTTTTTACAATAACACAATCAGTATTACAATGACGAGATTCGCTGAAATAAAGGTCCACCGTTCCCTTAAGTTTTATACACAAGCATTCTCAAAAATGTCATGGAAAAGGAGCTATTTAAAAAAATCATCGTAAAAATAAGGCAAAATAGTTACTAATACATTCAAACTATTAGATAAATTCAAATTTTTTAGGAAATTTGATCAAAAGCTCATTTATACGGCATATGCAGACGTATTTTTCATTCACATGTAATAAAAGCTTAAATAAAAGCAAGTTTAAAAAAATGTATGTTAAATAAACTCTATTCAAAACTTTAATTAATCTTTGAAAGTATATACAAAAGCCTTTAGCTACATTTCCGTGGTTAAATATTTGATATAAAGATTTCTTGTATATGCTAGAGATAGTTTACAACACAAACTTTATTGTATATTTTAAATACAATGGATGATAATTTCAATAAATGCTGCTTAAAATTCAACTGAAGTTGCACTAATTACAGTCCAATTCTCAATCTGTTTTCTCCATATCATTTGTACTGGTCTGTCATTAGCAATCTTATTTTATGGCCAACTTATTAATAAAATAAGATGTTCTTGATTTCGGTGGGTATATGGAAACTGTTATAATACATATGGGAAATGTTATTTCTTAATTTATTCAAGCTATGCCTAGCTTTTGAAACTTTAAAAATCGAAATGATCGTTTATTGCAATATATGAACCATTCACAAGCCAAATCGGCAAAATCCGTGTTCTTTTCTTAAGGCGACAATGGACCATGAAAAACTTTTTTTTTATTTATTAACCAATTGCTATGAAATTTTGTATACTTATACAATGTTGTTTAGAGATGGAAATTCTAAATTTGAAAAAAAAATCAGAATGTAATTAATTAAGATAGTAATTAAAATCAGTTTGTTAATTACTCTATTTAAAAATGCTCCATGCGCATTAATTTTTGTCTGAGATATCTAATTTTCTCTCTTAAGCTAGCTTTATATAGCTATTTTAAAAGTTAGTAGCAATATTTGATTGACAGTCATATTTATCAAAACTAGAAAAGAAATCGTTAAAAATAGGTCATTTTATGCAAAATTTTATCAAAACAATTTATAATCATAGCAAATAATCTCTATAAGGCTGATTCTAAAACATCGTGATAAAAAAATATGAATTTCCATTACTTCAGAACAGAGTTAAAGATAAGACTGACCAACAACAAAGATTTTAAAAATTACATTCCTCTCTGTATGTAATATTTTTCAAAATTAAGATATCTACACTTTATCATTACATCAAATAAGAAATTGTTAGAGACAAATTTTGTCACTAAAAAAGGAGTAAAAGTACTAAAACATAGTATGGATTACATCACTCTCTATATGTAATATTGTTCACAATTCAGATATCTACACTTAATTATACCAAATAAAACATTGTTGGGAAAATTTCTTCACTTATAAAAATGAGTAAAAATTCAGCAAGTACTAAAATATAGTGGGGATTACATCACTCTGTATATGTACTATTGTTCACAATTCATATATCTACACTTAATCATACCAAATAAAAAATTGTGGGGAAAATTTCTTCACTTATAAAATGGAGTAAAAATTCAGCAAGTATAACTAAAAAAAGTGTAGACAATTAACTCTTACTTACTATTAAGATATTATAATGCAATTATTAATATTTTACTATGATATACCTCAAACTTCTTGATATACACAGTTGAAACTTTCAGAAATAGGAGATACTACAGTGACAGAATCAAAAGAACGGACTCTAGATAAACCTGCATACAACTGTCCATGACTAAACACTGGATTTGATAGGTCTAAACATATTTTGTCAAAAGTTTGTCCTCTTGCATACTGGGTTGCCAAATTATTAGGGACACCACGCAATTTCTGAAATTTCTACATTTAAATGTATTTTATTTCCAAAACTAATTATTCCCATGTAATTTCTTATTTGTTATGTATTTCTGGCAACATTAGAAATACTTTTTACAAAGTGGCAACACTTGCGGGCATTATTCACAAGCAGGTGAAAGCGTGTGCTCGACTGTGGGTAATTCGTGCCGGTTCAACAGAAAAATCAGAAATGTAAGTTGTGCTCACTGTTGTATTATTTTTGTATGTTTTGTTTAATATTGTATTATTTTGTTGTTTTTCAGTCAATATTTTTGTTTTTTTATGCTTTAATCCTTAAACATGTCACTGTTGGATTTTTCAGCATGGGAAAAGCTTCAGACATTTCCCCGAGTAAATGTACTGAAATAAAGACACTTCTGTTAAACACAACACATTCCCAAAGACAGATAGCATCGATTGCCGGTGTTTCTAAATCATTGGTTAACCGGATTATTAAAAAAATCGACAATAATGTGAAATTGGAAGCGGGCCGTATCTGGAAAAGTGGAAGAAACGCATTACCGCCGGTCGTAGTGAGCGCAAGATAAGGGATGCCTGTCTCGAAAATCGGAAACAGAGTGTGTCTCGTCTAACCACTATCAATGACGAAGGGATCAAAGACTCCAAAAGGACAGTCCAGAGGAGATTGGCTGAATGGAACCTGATGGGTCATCGCCCAACCAAAAAGCACCGTCTGACTGAAACAATGAAGAAAAAGCGACTGTTATGGGCTCGAGAACGCAAGAATATGACGGTTGAGGACTGGAGTCGATAAAATATGATTTATTATTGTGTAATATGCCTGCACAAATAGTTTTTGATGCTTAGTATTTTATAGGTCTGCTTCTCCGATGAGTCAACTCTCCAAATTTTGACTGTTAAAAACGCATTTGTGCGACGTCGGTCCGGAGAGAAATTTCATCCTGAGTTCATCGTGGAGAGTATAAAACACCCATTAAGCATTATGGTGGTGTCTGTGATATCAGCGAAAGGAATGGGGTGCCTATACATAGTCCAGGGGACAATGAGACAAGACCAGTACAAGCAAGTCCTGGAAATTCGCCTGTTGCCTCAAGTCGATAAATGGTTTCCTGATGATGGGTAACAACGATGGGTGCACGACGCAGCCCCCTGCCATAAAGCCAGAAGTGTAACAGCCTTTCTAGCTCAAAATAATGTCAGAGTTTTGCCCTGGCCAGGCAATTCACCTGATTTGAACCCGATCGAAAACCTGTGGGAGCTGACAAAAAGGAAAATAGCGACGGACCTGATCACTAACAAGAGACAACTCATCGAAAAGCTGGTACACGTATGGAATCATTGTCCAGAACTAAAAGAAAATGCAAAAACAGGAATTGAGAGCATGCCTTGACTTCACAAAGCCGTAATTTCGGCAAAGGGTGGCATTACAAAATATTAAGCGTTTTACCAAATTTTTTTCCAAATGACTGTTTAAGATAAAATAAATATATATTAATAACAAATATGCTCTTTTCGTGTTTTAAATGAAACACACTATGTAATTAAACTAAATTGCATTATCTCTAACCCTCAATTTGTAATCACTTTTGCAAATAACAATAGAATTGTCTAATTTTTAAGGCGTCCCTAAAAATTTGGCAACCTACTGTACATTTAGAAAAACCGATGGAGCAAAAGAATAAATTATCTCATGAATAAATTAAAACTATTCACGAGTAAAATACAGCAATTAAATTGTGCCAAATTAAGTGCTATCGTCGAACCACTACACACACGCGGTTGACCGCTAATGTTTACATCTGGTGGTTGCAGCCGTTGCCATTCGGAGTGTAGAAATATCGCCGATTTTTGTGCCGCATACCTACGCGTTTTATATACACTGCTGGCCACCCAAATTGCAACACCAAGAAAGACAAGAGATATCGCAACAAAATTTATTTTGTAGATAACATGTTGACCAAGTATCAAATGATTAAATTTATACACTTCTGTGAAGTGTGGTTCCTGCCAAAATCAGTAGCCAAAGTAGCCGCCATTGTTGGAGATCACTGCTGCCACACGCCTCGGCATTGATTCAAAGAGACTTTAGATAAGTTCTTGGGGTACAGCAGACCAAGCAGCTTCCACACGTTGCCAAAGTTGATCTGCTGTGGCAGCTGGGGATGGAATCTGGGTCAATCGTAAAGCAACCATGGACCACATGTTTTCTATCGGCGAAAGATCCGGAGAGCGAGGCGGCCAGGGAAGCAATTCAATCTGGCGATTGACGAAGAACCGTTGGACAATGCGTGCCACGTGTGGTCGCGCACTATCCTGTTGAAATATGGCTGTGGGCAAGCCCTGAAGTTAAGGAAGGACAACTGGCTCCAACACCTCGGAGATGTAGCGCTGGCTGTTTAAAGTATCGGCAATGCGTACTAGAGGTGTGCGAGAGTGATATCCAATACCGCCCCATACCATAATACCCGGTGCAGGACCAGTGTGGGGGTGCATAACGCAGCTGTTCAGCATCCTCTCTTCACGGTGTCTCCAGACTCGAATGCGACCATCGTGGTGTTGCAGACAGAAGCGTGACTCGTCAGTAAAGACAATTTCATTCCATTCTGCCGTCCACATCCTTCTGTCTTCGCACCATTGGCGACGGAGACGTCTGTGGTTCTGCGTCAAGGGTAGACAAAGCAATGGACGTCTTGCGGACAGATCACTCTGCTGTAAACGGCGTCGAATGGTACGCGCAGACACTGGATGATGCGTTACAGACTGCATGTGCTGTGCTATGGTTCGTGATGTGACTGAGCGATCCATCACTGCCATGCGCACAATTTGCTTGTCATCACGTGAAGTGGTGCGCTGAGGTGGATGCGATCGAACACGCCGGTCCGTCGTACCCTCCTGCATTAAACGATCACATATCCGCATTACAGTTGTTTGGTTTCGTCCAACACGACTACCGATTTCCCTGAAAGATAATCCACAATCTCGGTAGGCCACTATCCTTCCTCTGTCGAATTCGGATACTTGATCAAAAGATGATCGCTGTTTTCGACGAGGCATAATTGATCGTTTCTTTGAAAAAACCACAAGAAAAACACAATTGCCGAACTTGAAATCGTCGAAATCTCCAAGCCTTAAATAGCGCTTTGAAGTGGCGCCACAGGCGCGCGTGATGTGCGTCTGCCCTGAAATTCTAATCATTTGCATATCTCACCTCCGCTAATGCATGTTGTAAATTTCATGTTATTTGCATGTTTCCTTCAGGGTGTTGCATTTTCAGTGGCCAGCAGTGTATTTAGATGCTTTCTGTCGGAATTCTCCATTCATAAGCTACTATTCATCAAGTCTGTATCTAAGATTTTAAACTCAACGATGCAAAACCTCTACGGGTAGGCGTACTCATTATTTCAGTTTCTAAATTACTGCTAAAATCTTATCCTCGTGTGACTTCACCTGCCCTTGTTGACAACAAGGCTTTTTTTCCAATTTCAATACAGCTATAGACTGTTTTGTATTATTAATTCAAAATTTTATTTATTAATTCAAAACTTTTTAGATAAGGAAATTTTTGTTTAGGTTAATTTTGCGTTAATTTCGGTAATTTTTCGTTTCGTCGATTAGGAAATTTTTGCTTATGATTCATCGAAATAGGAAGCTTGAAAACTCTGAAGGAACGTTGTTAGCCTTGACTTTCCGATTCCTTTGAATTTTGTTAAAAACATTTCACCATAGCACCTGTTTGTACTTTAATGGTTATCACCTTATGAAAGGTCATGAAAGGATTTAGCAGTTCATTACTAAGTATTTATAAAGATATACACTTAGTAACTTTTAGTTTAAACCGCACATCTTTTTTTTAAAATACGTCCTCCATTAGTACGCTTGAACATGAGGAATTTTGCAGTCCAGTATACAAAAGAGTTATCTCCGGGGGTGGAGAGTGTCTTGAGAAAAGAAGCACAGGCATCCTGGAGGGCTGTACAGTCCCAGAGATGCTAGCTAGTCACAACGACATTTTCACATCATAGTTACCAATCGGGAGTAAAAAAAAAAAATCATACATCCTAAATTCAACTACGAAATTCATAGTAGAAAGCTTTATAAACGCTTTGTAATTTTCAATTTAAATCATGCTTTCTACTTCCTACTTATAATTACTCACTTCAAAGCTTGATAAGCAACTTTCAATTTAAATCCATCATGCAACAGCTTAATTCAAAGTAGTCTGTACAAAGTTTAATGAACACTTAGTAACTTTCATTTATATCAGGTATGCATGGCCAACTTTTAAACACCTTGTATGTAGAAGTGGAATGGTATAATTCCCACGGTGTGTGGCCAGTAACGAACCTATTATAAAGGCTGCAGAGGCAGGGGTTAATAGAGGCTTGTAAACCAGGAGATAATAGAAGAATAGCTGTCGGTGTGGCCAGTGATAGCTATCTAAAGTCTATAAATATTAAAAGATGGATGGTCTTTATTTTATGGCCCACAGTAAAAACTTCAGATGATAAGGGTCAAAGTTGTTTTGCAAAATAAAATTCTGGTGGGGAGGTACTTCGTAGACTATGGACAGAGGCGACAGAGGCTGTTTAATAAGGAACCAATTGGGGCAGGAACTACTGAAAGAAAAACAGCTCACTGCCCAATGAAAATGAGGGGTGGGCCAGAATGGCCCCCCTGTAAACGGACAACAGCCCCGCCAAGTACGAAAGGAATAGGAAAAGAAGCAGATCGATGTCAGACTTTGTTCCTCAGAGTTTAGATGATAGAGAGTCTCGTCTGTCTCAGAGTCTAGCAGAAGTGCCAATATCCCGCTAAGATGTTCCTATAGATGACATGATTGTGGGTTCCTGTCGTCGATGCCACCATCATCGCTGCATACTTCAACTATAGTAAGTGCCTCCCCATAGACTCTAAAATTCATCTTTGGCAATATAGTTTGCCTCTGCTTCTGATTTCTCATATTTAAAAATGTTAATATAAAAGAGATTATTGTACTAGTAGCTATTACAATTTAATTGAAATTTGTGTGTTATCAAATAAATGTATGTTTAAGGCCAATGCTTTGTCTTCCTTGCTTGTACCAACTCATGAATGCATCCATTGTTTTAAGGTAATTTAATTGCCTACATTGTACAAAGCTTGATAAACACTGAGAAACTTTTTATTTAAATCATGCATAGTTACCCTACTTCGAAATACATTATGCAAAGCTTGAAAAACACATAGACACTTTCTATTTAAATCATGCATGTTACACCTTTCATAGAAATACTCAAAGCTTGATATACACTTATAGTAACTTTCATTTTCAATGTTTGCTTCACACTGCCTTGAAATACTCAGATCAAGTAACTTTCATTGAGCTTGTGACATTGTTCAGTAAAATTCACCACATCAAGAACGTACTTCGGGAACACGATCCTTGCTTGATATACCCTTAGTAACTTTCAATTTCAATGTTTGCTTCACACTGCCTTGAAATACTCAGAACAAGTAATTTTCAGTGTGCAGATGACATGGTTCAGTAAAACTCACCGCATCAAGGACGTACGGTGGGAACACGATCCTTGCGAAAGCTGAATACGCATTTAAAGGTGATGGGGTAAACCAGTGAAATGCTACGAGCTCGAATTTGTTCAAGTCCTCTTATCTTTGAAGGGATTAAGTCAAAAGCAGTGATTTTTAGATGTTTGTTAGTATTGATAAAAAAAATCTTTTGACTGGTATAAAATGGTTAATTTTATCAATTTTGTACACAAAATTACATTTCTTTGTACAAAAGACTCAAGTCGATATTATAGTTCTGCAATTGGTATAAAAACCAATAACTTGGTATATTAAAATCACTGTTTTTGACTTAAGCCCTTTATACCGGGCTTCAAAGTTATATTTGAGGATGTGAGTGGAAGGGATTTAAGAATGAAAGCAAGACACAAACATTGATATTACGAACTTAAGACTGTTAAATTCATAATTGAATATCATGAAGATTTAACTTTGTGGTGTAACGGTTCGTTACAACTGTAAGGAAGGCGGGAGGTGACTAGTTCGATTCCCGGATTATCCAGTTGTATTTTAAGTTAAGGAAAACTTGATAACTGTGAAAATGGGCTGCTTAGTGGTAGTTATAGAGACCCCTGAGTAAACTGAAAGACCTTGACTGTGAACTGAGCACATCCAGCCAGCGGCGTAGCGAGCATAACTGGCTCCCGGGGCACGATACCTTTGTGGCGCCCCCCCTGAAAAACATATAGTAATATGATATATAGACCCTATATTGGCGCCCTCGATAAACATAATAACATAATATATAGGCACCTTATATTGGCACCCCCCCCCCGAAAAGCATATAGTAACATAATATATAGACCTTATGTTGGTGCTCTCCCTTAAAAACATATAGTAATATAATATATAGACCTTATATTGGCACCCCCCACAAAATAATATAGTAATATAATATATATACCTTATATTGGCACCCTCCCCGAAAAACATATAGTAATATAATATATAGACCTTATATTGGGGCCCTCCCATGAAAAACATATAGTAATATAATATATAGACCTTATATTGGCATCCACCTCGAAAACATATAGTAATATAATATATGGATCTTACATTGGCACTCCTCTGCGAGTGGCGCCCGGGGCATGATAGACCCCCTTGCCCCCCCCCCCTTTGCTACGCCTCTGCATCCAGACACTACTAGATGATAGCCGGGCAATGTCCCAATAGCTAAGGCAAAGGCATTCGGTCGAGGCAAAGGCATACGGGTTCGAGTTCCATTGTTAACAGGGGTGTTTGTAGCCGTTTGGAATCAGCTTTAAACTGTAGTCAAGGTCTAGCACATGTGAAGCAAAAGTTGACCGTAGCGCTCTGAACAAACAAACTACTTTTAGGTGGGAATGAGGGAGACAATAATTAGTGACGGTCATATCGAAGCTTAATGTCTTTACGGTGTACCATTTTTGTTCAGAATTCGAAAAGCCTGAGATTCAATTCCTGGGCTTACAAGTGGAATCATAAGAGAAAGAAATATGTCATAAATGTCAGAGAAAGTCGCAAAATATTTGTAATAAGGTTAATTTCGGTACAAATTTGAATCTTTTTTAAATAATCAACCCTCGGTGAGTGAGTAAAAGGTAAAGTACAAAGCTGCTTTCTTAATGATTAAGAAGAATAGAACTTTGTAATGCAAAGGCCAGTAGTGGTTATCGTCGCGTTATATTTCCTGTCCAATCTTAATTGCAACCCATTTACCTGGTTATAATTAAGATTGTTCAACTTCACATTACTTTTGTAATAGTTCGTACGGAGAAAGAAAAGGTACATTTGCTAAAGTCAGTGGCGTAGCAGGGGGGGGGCGGCGGCAAGGGGGGCCCCGGGCGCCACTCGCAGAGGCGCGCCAAATGCCTCCTTTTCACTAATTTTACATATATTACTACATTTTTTCGGAAGGGGGGGGGTGCCAATAAGGTATCGTGCCCAGGACGCCAGTTATGCTACTACGTCACTGGCTAAAGTGTTTTTTTCTTTTCTGTGTATTTGGTACAATAATAAAATCTGTGATGAAGAGCATGTTAATGATAGAAAGCATAAGTCTGTAACTGCTATGCAAATTTGAGATACTCGTGAGACAAAAAATAAAAATAGAAATAAAAAAGTAAAGTTTTTTGAGATCAGTTTTAATGCATAAGATGTAAAAAAGAAATTTCTAAACCATCTATTCCTGTCTCTTTCCCACATAAAAATCTTGTAAATCGATTGATTGATTGTCTAATATTTTCATAGGTTCATATCTCTTGTACTCTTGAACTTAGGGCCTGTTCACATAGGAGTCCGTTGCGTTGCGTTAAAGAAAAGATGACGCTGAGACGAAAATAAACCAATCATAGGCCTCCAAACGATTAGCAATGAAATTTTTAACGCCTATGATTGGTTTATTTTCGTCTCAACGTCATCTTTCCCTTAACGCTACGCAACGGACTCCTATGTGAACAGGCCCTATGCCTGTTGTACAATGGAATCAGCAATCTGGTCAGTAACAGCAATAGTTCAATTTCTTATAATCTGTCTATATATATTATTTCTAGAAGGTGATCCTTTTTTTCTCCCTTCATACTTAACCAAAATCGATAAATGAGGTACCATTTTAAAGATTAAGATCTCCACTGCCGACGAATTGTTAATTTAGAATTACACATTTCATTGTTTGTTTAAAAATAATTACACATTTCATTGTTTGTATAAACATTATAAAAAAAATTTCTTCCCTTAGATGGCGTTCGTGCTAGCTTTTTGTTTACCATTCTCACTCACTGAACTTTTAAATCTTAAAATCGTTTGCTTTTATTATCCTTCTGTGAATAAATAAGTTTTTTTCTTGGCAACATCCGCGTAGGTGCACATTATTCTTTTTGCATGGAAAACCAATTTGATTGGATTAAAATCTATTTTCTTTCCCCTTGAAGAACATTTAATGAGTGATATTTCTCTTTAGTATGCCTTATAAGATTTTAATTTTATTTATTCAATTCTATGTACGCAATTGAATTCCATATGACAAAGTTGTACCACGCTGTCGTGTGAAAGCTTCTAATTTGTGTCATAATTAAAGGATAATCAAAATAAAAATTTAATCATGTAAATGTGAAAGAAAAAAATGGGATTGGGGCAACGGGTGGTGAGTGGAGGATCGTCAAATTTCTTATGTAAACTCTATGGAAAAACGTGCACGAGACATGTAAAGATTTGCTTTACTGCTACTTGGCAACCCTGAGCTCGCTTGTTTATTTATTTTAACTTTTATCTCTCGAACATTAACCTTTAAATTTAAAAAATATACCATCATCATATATATATAACTAGCTGAAGTACCCGGCTTTGCTCGATTTTCAAAAAACAATATGCCTATGTTTTAATCTGAACTATCATCTATATCCATACAAAATTTCAGCTCAATTGAAGCAATACTTTTTCACTTATAAATGAACAAACATAGGCCTATTCGAAATAATCAATAAATTTCAGTTTTAATGAAACACACTGATTTTTGAATAAAATTCAATAATTCAAGTTCGATTTATGAAAATTGTCCGTAAAATTATACATAAATTCAAAAGTATAAAATTTATAAGTTAAATAAAGTTCTGTAATATTATACCAATAAATTTCCAGTTGATATCCAATAAATTGTAAATCTTTTTTCACCTTAAATATCAAATAAAAAGCGCAGTTCGAAATGTAATTTTCTTCAATAAAACCTTAAATGTTCAAAAATCCCTTTTGTACTTATCAATACCTCCTCCACTTGAATCTTTAAATCATTAAATGTTTTACTGATAATAAATGAAAATGTAGTTTGATGTATTGCTATGGTTACTTGACTATGGTCGACAAAGAAAATTCAAATGTTAAATGTTTTACTGATAATAAATGAAAATATCGTTTGATGTGTTGCTATGGTTACTTGACTATAGTTGACAAAGGAAAAGTTGTAAAGGTGAAGCATCAGCTCAACATTTAGGCCCTTAACTTTCTTTCTACTGATCAGATATACATAATATATAGCCTATGTCCATCTGGAATAATCTATCTTTCAAATAGTGAAAGAATTTTTCAAATAGGTTCAGTGGTTCCGGAGATTACCCTCCACATACAAAATCCCCTCCCTCTCTTTATATATTAGTAAAGATTTCTAGAAGGGGATTTTTGGAGAAGATCCCTTTGCTCTCTTCATACTTAACCAAAATTGACAAATGAGGTACCATTTTAAAGATTCAGATCTCAGATTCTGAAGAATTGTTAATTTAGAATAACACATTGTATTGTTTGTTTAAAAATTGACGTTAAAATGGACTTTTTACCCTAGAGTTCTTTCCCTGGATGCCTCTATACGGCTAAATAGTGTGTATAAGAGGTTTTGTAATGCAAATTTCCCATTTTCCACGAGTTTGTGTCAAACTTAACTTTTAATATTGTCTACTAAGGTATTTTGAAATGTACATATTTCACGTTTCCCTGTTTTGTGATATGCTTCGCCTCCAATTTTGTGTCCAAAAGGTATTTTGTAATCGGTTTTGTATTATACATAAACGCTATTCTTATTTGACAAATAAAAATGGTTACAAATGAACCGGTTCTTCTTTTATCCTACTACATACCACCAAACTTGCTATAAAATTTATCGTATTTTATTCGAATGTGAAATTTTAGCACTGGCAACCTAGTCCATCTGCATTCATATTTATAATTTACTTTCTTTTAAATAATTTTTATATTGCCATTTTTTGGCTTTGTTTTATTTTAAAATATTTTGTTTTCTTTTGCTTTCTATATTAAATTTTATCTTATACTTTTTAGATTTCCTTTTTTCTTCTTTTGCAAATTTTTTCCTCTAATGTTTTATATCCTCTTCTATATGTATATAACAGTTTCATAACTGACTAACTCACTGACTCACATACAACGCACAGACCAAACCACTGGACCTTGAGGGCTGAAATTTTGCAGGGCGATTCTTCTTATAGTGTAGGGGTGCATTAAGAAAGAACTTGAAAAATTCTTAGATTTTTTAAATTAAATTTTTAAGCTGTTTTTGTAACTTTTTTTAAGTTTGCATTTAAAATAATAATTTGAGGGTTATAAAATTTATATCACGAGAAAGATCACAAAAATTCCTTTAAAATGAGATTTTTCGAATCTTTACCTCTATTTTCTGAATTTTGGTGAATTTTTAAAGATTAATTTTTAGAAATTCATTTATTAAATGCTTTTCACGTGATTTCTTTTTCTGGTACTTAAATTTATCGTCACGTGCATAAAAACTAAATAAACAAAAAAAATCTTTTTTTTCTTACTAATGCGGCAGACGATTGGACATTATCCCAAAAAAATATTAAAATACAGTAAAAGAAATGTTCCTCAAACTGTACTATTCTTTAGTATGTCCTATTAAATTTAATTGAATATTTTCTTATTTTGTCTAAAAATATATCCCTTACTTTTACATTATTTTGTCTATAAATATATCCCTTACGATTTTTTTATAAATATATATATATTTATTTGGCATTAATTGCATACATTGACCGTTGTATTGAATTTGAATGTACTCCGTAGCGAAGTGCGGGTTTTCAGCTAGTGATTATATAAAAATCCCCTAAGTGTGTGCTATGAGGGGTACCAGAGATACCCCTTTGCGTTGTGTAAATATAGGGAGGTGAACTCCAAAGGGAATTATGCGTTTATAAATAAAAATAACAACATTTATTATACAATATTTTACAAGAAAAGGTCGGGTTTACATATTATATTTAAGATCTTGGCTATACATATTTTTAACCGAATTAGGGCATACTTCATCCGCTTCCTGCGGCATAACCATTACGGGTCGAGTGAAATAAAAGTCTCGTAATCTCTCAAAAGGCATGAGCACAATTTAAAGGGGGAATTTATGACCAACCTGGGGAGTTTTGATGAAACAGCAGAGCATGGCATCGTTGAGGCACTTCTACAGGAGGAGGCTTTAGGGATCGGGCTGAAATTCAGGTGGCCCTTCACTGGGGGAGGCAACAGGATTCGGCGCTGGCAGTTGAAGACGGACATCTCGCCATTTTACGGGGGCGTCTTTTCTTCCCAGGCTCTCTTCGCAGCTCGCTACCTCCAATCGCTCCCTCGTTCTCCCTCCGAACCTCGTTTCTCCCTCCGAACGTCGTTTTCTCCCACACTCGGGGCTCCTACATTCTTCATTATAACCCCTCCCCAGGTTAGTTATTCACGTAAATTTATTGCCTCTTCGAGTTTTTTATTCGAGGGCAGGATGCTCTGACATTCCCATGGTTGACCCACGTGGTACGCTTATTTCCAAGAAAATTGGAAGTCCGTTGAATTTCCTGGAATTTCTTTCCCCCGTCTTGAGGAATTCAGGGGGTGCGATGTTTCTTGGAAAATTGGTGCAGTTCCAATATGGCCGATTTATGCCCCGTAATCGTGTTGGAAGAACAAAATGGCTATAACGTTGGAAGGAGTTCAAAATGTTCAAATTGTGGATCCTTCACAACAGTGTGTTTCCTCCACTTCTCAGTTCTAGTAATGTATGAAGTGGCAACATGTTCCCTACTCCTTTCCGGCGCTTTATAGTTGCAACCTGTTCTTTTACGGATTATAAGTATTTTTATATTCTTAAGGCTGGTGTGTACTAACCCTATTGGAATCGCTCACATTGTTAACCTATGGAGAAAATGTGTCTACTATTTACAGCTACATATATGATAATACAAAAAAAAAAGGTATTTTCAGATAGCTTGAACTTTTCTGCACCTTGCAATAGGATTTATTTTATAAATTTCGTACACCAAAGGAATTTAGGAACGTTTAAAACGTACTATACCAGATTTTTCCCCCCGAATAATTTTAATTTAAAAATATTTACATTAAAAAATGCAAATTGTAAAATTTATTTTCCTATTACGGAGTAGAATTTAAAAAAAAATCTTTAAATCCAAGTCGGCAATCCTTGGACAAATTTTCGTGATTGGTTAACACTTACGGGAGAGAATCCAATAGGGATAGTACAGTCTTAACAGCGAATTTATTAATGTTGATTTTATTTCATTAGAGACGCATTATAAATATGCAAAATTTCGAGAGTTAGGTTCATCGTAGCAGCTATATATCAGCTAATAATTACAAGATAAAGAATTTTTTATATACCATGTTTTTAAATTTTCTGTTGAATCATAAACTTGACAATTCTATGTATTAATACTTTTAAAAACTTTTTCGATAAATTATCCCATCAACTTGAAAGAAAATGAAGTTAATTGGAAGTTAACTTGCGTTTTAACTTTTCGTTCCTGACCCGGCCGATAGATGGCTGCACCAGTCTACAAACCACAACTCAAAATAACTTAAAAATAATTTAATTTTGCTTAAAGATGGCTAAAAGTATTAAAAGAATGCATTGCCATCGTGTTCTGAGCTATTCTAAAAGTTTCAAATGTCTAGCTAGTCGGGAAGTTAGTTAAAAATCGATTGCAAGATTTGTACGGGACAAACACACAAACGAGAAAGCGAGTTAATAAAAACATGGTAAAAATGAGTGAAATTATGTTACTCTGGGAAATTCTGCATAAATTCCCCATTTGACTGGACGTGAAATAAATTAACAGCATGTATGAAATTAATTTTATTCAAAAATATAAATACTGGACGGCATTTTTACAGACAAAAATATTCACATTCACAAAACAGTAAAAATTGAATGATGCGATACAAAAAAAGTACACAAAAAGAAATAAATAAGGCCACATGAATGCAACACAAATTGAGAAAGTTGAAGTCTCATACAGTTCCACCGGTAACTACACATCTATTTAAAAAAAATTTTCCTGGCGAAAAAGAGTATACGGATAAAAAGCTTTTAAAATCACTATATTAAAATAAAGGTAGTAGCGCTAAGCAGGAAATAGGTGCACAATCTTAAGTATTTTTTTCCAAAAATTCACACCGTTGCAAAAATTTCAATCAATTATTCCTTTGGATGTGCAAAAAGAAAATTCAAATTACGATAAATGGCATGCACATTTATATCCACTTTTGACAAGCAACTTAAAACGTATTCAGATTGTAATGTTCGACAAATCATGGAAAAAGAAACAAACTAATAACTGAATACAGTCCAACCACAGCTTGTGACAAGCATGGCAAATTGAACGCACGCGCTCAACTAGATTAATCAATTAATGACGTAGGGAAGGTTAGGTTTTATAAGACGAGTTCTGAAAGGGTCACGGATCAGCAAACAGAGAACTGTGTGCCTAATTTGTTTGAATCAAGCAAGGTTGGACATGTTTGATTTAAATAAAAAGCAGGTTGGATTTTAAAAAAATATATTAACAGTTATGTTGTTAAATTTATTTCAAAAATTAAGTAGCAAGGCATTTAGGTTTAATCATCACATTTTCAATGAAATATGCAGGACTCAGTACTTCTTATGACACTATAAAAATGAGGTAGATGGGGTGTGGATGCCTTATAATAGGTTTTGATTTGTTCTGCTGGATTTATTACATGAATGATTAGTAAGATTGACATGTGATTAGTAAGATTTACAGAATGAAAAAAATAAACTTGATTTTCTAAAGCAATTTGGATTAAATAAATTACTTTAGATTATCACTTTAATTGATCCATAGATATAGACAGTTATACCACCTTTTTGAAAAGTTTGAGTAGTGAAAACATTAAATTAATTTGAACATAAATTACGATAATAGGTAGATATTAAAAATTAATATTAAAGGAAAAAATTCATTTTATATGTCAGATTTCAATTTATATAATGATATGATAGAATTTTAATTTTTTATTTGAGAATTTTTATGTGCATAATTTTCATGTTTAGAGAATATAAGAATTGTTAAAATGGGGAAAAAATATGTTTTTAAATTGAACACATTTCAATATTTTAAAATTTTGATGGTGAGCAGATTTTAAGATCGCTTTTATTGACCGCGTCTTTCAGGTTTAATTGGTAAGAAAATGTGAGAAAATTTTGATAGATATCCAATTATAATTTCAGTAAAAATTATGTAAAAGGAAATATCACTCAGTCTTTAATTTAATGTAATTAATATCTATCAAAAGGTATTTTTTTAAACACTCACTATGTACAAGAGTTAGCTGCTTTACTAATTATTATTATTAACTTTAGAATGTATACATATTTACCACCTTTCTTATTGCATTACAGAAAGAACTCTTATTTACTGGAAACAGGGAATAAGAATGGAATAATTAGAAACAGGGAATAAATTAAATTACCATCCACTATTTATTAAGCATGCAATATTTTGTTGCCTTAAACTCCAATCTTATAATAAAAGCATCATGTTTGCTGAAAATTTTATGATCAGTATATTGAGTATTGTATTTAACGAGGAATATTAACTGTTAAATTATCATTAGTTATTAAAAGTCTTAATGAGTTATATTTACATGTATGTTTTTACTTATAAATACGAAACTTAAAAATTCGTTTATAATAAATATTAAAAATAAATCCCTGTTTTGTAGAGCATTTATTGAGGTATACAATATTAAGAACCTAATGATTATCTAACTGTAAAAAAAAGGGATAAAATTTCAGTCAGATTAGCCCCGAGTTAGGGATATTTTAATCACAGAGTAAAGTATAATAACGTAGTTAGTACCAAGTTAATAAATAAATCCAGCAGTACGTAACCATAGGAAAATGACATTATGTATTATTTTGTTGGTTCAATGCAGGAACTTGTAAGAAATCGAAAAAGAGAACCAAAACTCTTTTCCATAGCACATGTAACATAGGAAACTACAGGTGTTCCGGGATGTACAAAAAAAATGCATAACATATAATAATTAACATTTCATAAAAAATAGATAGTTGATGCTGATATCTGTTTAATACTGTGTATCTCACGAAATGTTATTGGGAAACATTGAACATGTATAAATATAAATATGTATATATATACACCTTAGAACCCTTAAAAGCATTAAAAATGTCTACAAAGAGCATACAAATATGAATAGATGACGGATTTATATTCACTTTTACAAAAACGTTCATATAAAAATAGTTTTAGCACTATATAAATGCTGATAAGGTATTACTTAAATATTTTAGCGACAAAATCACTGTCCTTATAATAAAAAAAAAATGAATAAATTTAATACTTCTCTAGTTAAAAATTATGAAATGTTGGTATTTATCTTTTATGAATTTTTATATTAAATTCCTAATATTTCAACATTAGAATGATATGTTTTAAAAGATAATTCAGTCGAAACCTTTTATATTTGTAATCAGTTTTGATAAATTTTCAATCTATATTTTATAAGATAGGAAAAAAGTACGAGGAATAAGATTCGAATCACGAGGGAAAAAATAAATACAGCCAACGAAAATTTTCAACTTCATATAAATAATGAAACTTTCCTTTAAAACTTTAGTTACAATGACGAGCAAATAAATATTCACTGATACAGAGGTTAGTATAATTTTAATTTAAAATTATGAAGCGGGTCTTTTAGCGGGACAATTAAAAAAAAAATCATTTTTCTAGGCTAAGTATAAATGCCCTGGAAAAAATTTCGTCATTCATGACATAGAGGTGAAATACATGCTAAATAAATTAATGCGTATGATGTCAATGATAGTTACAGTGAATGAAAATTAATGAATTTTTTCAACCCCACTGATGATACGATCGTTAACCCTATGTCAAACTGTGTCACCATTCGTTTTCAGTGAATAAAATTTTCTTGGTTTATATAAATTTAAAGACAGGAATGAGAGGAGTTTCATTGAGAATTTTTAAATATGACGAATTCCTTCCAATATTTCTTTCGAGTTTTTATAATGTTAAAATGGTAATTAATTTTTTTGGTGGGAATCTAAGCAAATCATGCAGTGCATGATTACTATTAGGGGAAAATATAGATAGGGAGATTGCTTAGAAGTTGACTTTTAGATAGCTAAAAATATTAAATGGAAAATATGAAAAATATTTTAAAAGCATTCTTTCAGGATTTAAGTTTTAAAGTGCTGAATGTGTTACTCATTTCTGTGCTTTTATAGGAACTGCAAAAAAAAAAATTCATTTTTTCAAAAATTATGAAAGGTATAAGAGAAATCTACCTATTCTATTTTAAGTACAATTCTTGTCTAGATCATTATAACTTTCTTGAAACCAAAATTTCAAACGTTTATTACTGTTTCTTTTCCTGTCTATTAATTTTTATAAAACCAGTATTCCCGTTTATTATTCTGCTTAAATGAAAACAGTTGTCATTACGTTTTATAGATTGAAAATTGTTCATTACAGATTTTTCAGAAATCCGATTAAAATAATTAAAATATGACTTTATACACTGATTTATAACTCTAGTTAAAATAACCTATTGCTAAGTTTTAACAATTCTTTATATAATTGCGAAATTTATAGAAATCTGCAGTTTACTAAATTTTTTTCTAAATGACTAATTTTTGGCAGTATCTCTGACTTAATTTAACAAACTGAAAGTACTAATAAAAATATTTCGGAAAGCTCATTACTAAGGCACTGAAAAGGAAATATTGCCATACACCCAGATAATGTTCACATGTATCCTTTCCAAGAGTTAGAACCAGACAATGGAGGGATTTTTGTTATGAGTAGCAAAATACTGAAGTAAACATTCTATAAACTCTTGAGCAATTAGAGGAAACTCACTATTGAGCCACTATGTCGAGTGAGTAAAAAAGCCTATTATATGGCAACAGGGAAACATTCATGGTCCCAACAAGTGTGGTGCAGTTATGTCTCTTTTTGCAACCTTATGAAAGCCAATGCCATTTGTGTCGACGATGCCTGGACACCATCTCGTTTGACGAAGAACTTAAGCAGAGGAAAAGTAAAAACAATTTGGCACTCAGTCTGTTCCATTGAGCATGCTGTTGTGTATCTAAGACATTAAAGGGTAGAATAAGACGTTGAATCACTTTCAACGTCAAATACTGCGCTCTGGAGGTAGTTGGCTAATTTCCGTAGGAGAGTGACTGTACTGCCAATAGTCTGACAGTCCCTGACAGACCTCCTGGAACAAACGGGTTGATCGGTGAGTTGTTCGTTGAGGATTTGCTCTGTGGAGTCGTCGAAAGTGTCATTTTCATCGTTATCCTTTTGAATCATCAGCATGCAGATACGAGAGACGCACATCAGTTCCCTCATATCTGCTGCCAGTGATCTGGCATTTTCAGAAAGGTCTAGACTGTTGCAGTTGTCCTCCGCAGAGTGGCGCTGCATTTGTTCAGAGATAAAATAAACATGAGCAGTGTGATTCAAGAGGGACGTATAGAAAAGGCGAAGGACATTCAAAGGTGTGCCACCCTGCAAAATATTTCATAATGAGAATTTTATAAGAATACTAGCTGAAAACTCACTTCGCTACGGAGTACATTCAAATTAAATACAACGGTCAATGTATGCAATTAATGCCAAACAAAAAATATATATTTATAATAAATTCGACGATCAATGTATACAAATATATATATATATAAAAATCATGAGTTTTTTTTTTTATAATATCCAATCGTCTGCTGTATTAGAAAGAAAATTGTTTTTTTGTCTATTTAGTTGTTCGCACGTGACGATAAATTTATTTAAAGTGCGAGAAAAGAAATCCCGTGATCAGCATTTAATAAATTAAATTCTAAAAATTAATCTTTAAAAATTCACCAAAAATCATAAAATTGAGGTAAAGATTCGAAAAAGATTTCATTTTAAAGGAATTTTTATTATCTTTCTAGTGATATCAATTTAGGGGCTATAAAATTTATATTTTAAATTCAAACTTAAAAAGTGAACAGCTTAAAAATTTAATTTTAAAAAAAATCTAAGAATTTTTCAAAAATCTTTCTTAGTTCACCCCTACACCATAAGAATCGCCATGCAAAATTTCAGCCCTTTAGGTCCAGCGGTTTGGTCTGTGCTTTGTATGCCAGTCAGTCTATAAATAAATAAAACTGACATCTAGTAGAAGCCATAAGATAAGTTTCTGCGATTAGAGTTTTATCAAACACCATTGTGAAAGCAATATTAAATAAAGCATTGAAGTTTCCCATTATGTTCACAAATTCATACCTAATTTGAAAAAATTGTATGACAAGTATGAAATCATGTACTTAAAAAAATTTCCTTTACGTAAATGAAACATTTCTATTAATGCAAACAAAAAATATTATTTAAAAAAATAACGTATTTTATCATTTAAAGACTAAATAATTTCATCATCTATATATGTAAAACAGTTCTGTAACTGACTGACAGATAACGCACAGGATAAACGCACTCGTGATAAAATTTATATTACGAGAAAGATCATAAAATTTCCTTTAAAATGAAATCTTTTTCGAATCTTTACCTCCAATTTCTGATTTTTGGGGAATTTTTAAATATTAATTTTTAGAATTTAATTTAAATGCTGATCACGTGATTTCTTTCCTTTTTGTGATACTTTAAACTAATTTCGACTCACGTGCATAACAACGAAATATACAAAAACTGTTTTTCTTGCTAATGCGGCAGACGATTGGACATTATCTAAACAAGTATTAAAATAAAGTAAAAGAAATGTTTCCCAAACTGTACTATATTCTTTAGTATGTTCTATTAGATTTAATTCGAATATTTTCTACATTATTTTGTCTATAAAAATAGTTACAATTTTTTTTTATAGATATATTTTCTCGTTTTTTCCCATCGATTGAATACATTGATCGTTGTATTTAATTTGAATGTACTCCGTAGCGAAGTACCGGTTTTCAGCTAGTTTAAAACATAAAAAGCATGAAGTAATGTTGAAAAGGAAATATTGTATAAGATCTTAGAATGAATCTTAAAATTAACAACCTGCTAAATTGAGTCATGTTGAGAAACGTACAATCTAGCTCTTAAAGGGTCATTAGTTTAATGATTCATTATAATATTTTTATTATACATACGTTTATGTTACAGATACAGTGGCTCATTATGGATGATTAAGGCAATAATTACCTTAGACACAATCAAGTATGATCAAGTTTGCGTCTGATATATAACAGTTCTATATAGTTTCTCACAATATTTAACTGCAATCATTGATAAAAGATGGCAGCACTACAAAAAGTTCCAAGGAATTAATTTTTATTGTGAGAGTTAAAATTTTTCTTCATTTAATTCCCTGCATTTTATTTTTTGACGAAGAAAGCTTAAACTTTCGTGCTATTGAGCTTTTAAGAATTTCTTACAGGCCTAATTTTAGACCAGTAAATATATTGTTTGATATTAAATAATTTCTTAGAACATAAATGATAAAGAACTTACCGCTATATCCTCCGCTGAGGGAATTATTGCTACAGAGGGTAATTCAAGCGTTGAGCAGTCTTTTAGAACATTCTGAAAGAGCAACAATTAAAATTTAGTTATACACGAAAAATAAAGACCTATACTGATATGTCTTATTCCAAATTAACTTTGTAAATGACTAGATTAAAACAGTATTCAAATATGTTGGTGAAACTCTGATTATTTTTGGTTTTGAAAAGAACATGTCTGGAAATAAACATAAAAGTGAAATAATGCGATAGCTAGTTCACTGAGAAATGTCCAGATATACTTCAATGAAGTATGGAAAGCATAAGTAAATAAATGATTAATATTTTTCTTCATTTCATTACAAATGTGTCATTGAAAATGATTTTGGCTAGGATCACATAAGTATCCCCCTATATATAATATATATGGGCAGAATATTTTTCAATACAGTTAAAAATGTTTAATTTTTTAGAGCAATATTTAAAAATATGGTATTCCACTAAAGTAGTTACTTTACATAATTAGATTCATTAAACATAACAAAAGAATTTACGTTAAAAATATTTAGTAAAACCAATAAAAAGGTACGATTTTTTTATATGAAACGAAAAATTTGGTTACCGAAAATGGAAAACAAAACTTTTTGAACAGACTTAAAAGTTTTGTTGCAAGTAGAACAAAGATCAGCGATTCTCAGTAAAATGCATTGTACAATTTTCTGCTCTCCACTCCCTGAATATTCCGCACACCACTGATTTGGATTGAATTAATGCATTATTTCTTATTTACTCGAAATATGATTCATAATATATATACATATACTTGACAAATCTTATAACCATAAAACTATTTACTATTGCTGGTCAAAATAACTTTATATTCAAAACTTAAAACTGATATTCAGCCTCACTGCACATAAGATCTTACAATTTTATTTATAACAAAACACTTATGTAAAACTGAAATACTTACACTTTATTTAAAAAAAAGTAAGTATAACACACAAATAAAAGTTCATGTGTTTAAATCCTGAAATCCAATTTCTCTTATAAAACCCCTTAATACGTATAATTATTTCTGTTCAGAGTTAAACTGCAGTAAATATGTGGCATGAAAAACAAAATAGCTAAAGTTATAATAAATTAACAATCTAAAATTATATATAATCTCTGCAGCACTCATGAAATATTCAAAGTTTTACAAAGAATAACTTAAAGAAAAATAAATATCACACCTAGACGTATCACATGCTGGGAATTTCCAGGCTAAGACGTTCTTTGGGTTTTTTTAGTGCGTAGAAAGAACCATTTACAATTCATTCTTAACTTGCAAATATCGTTCGAGTCGAATACTTTATGCAATTAAGGACAGTTTATAAGAGGAATTTCCAAGTCGTAAAAGGACATTTATTTTGACGTAGTATTGAAATCGTGATCTTTTTTAGATGCAAAAATATATTCATTAGTAGCAGCAAATTATCCCATCTGCAAACGAAACCCTCTTATGAAACTCATCTTCAAATAACCTTCCCCTGTTTTCGCGTGCTGTTTTTCGATCGAATGCGCCCGAAATATCGCTTTACATCGGCACACGCATATTATTCACTCATTTGAAAAAATAAAAAATACGATCTTATAGCGCCACCTGGTGTTGATTATTGAAGTAACTTAAACTGCATCTAAGTATCGTCTATTAACATTCTAGATCAGGGTTCAAGATAAGTGTGGTTTTCCCCATCCTATTATTGTTGCCTCATAATATGGGTTTCTCTACAGATCAGCCTTTCGCTTTTCTTCAGCCCAATTCAAGAAATAGGATAGATAATTGTAACAAGTTTATCTACTCTATGTCAAAAGTTTAACTGTACCAGCGCAGCCAAAGCCCCTTTCTGGAGGCGTTTCCCTTTAATAGGGAGAAGGGGTTTGACAGAAACCGCAATTTGAATGAGTCGAATACATTTTTCTTAAACTCCAATCTTTAAATGCATGTAAAATATCCATCTTTAGAGGAATAAAGCTTAATTTTTTGTGAAATACTACAATAGTTATATTTATCAATATATCTAAATGCTTAACTTGTTTGTTGTCACCATATGAATAGGAACTGAAAAGAATTAAATATGCGTTTCTCTTTGATATTTTAATTCTATATTATATGCTTTCACAGGTTAACACACGAACTCATCTTACATTCGCCAAATATCTGCCGACATACACAGCAGCAAAGAACTTAAGTGGATATGACTTTTTTTTCTCGGTCAGAAACCTTAGACAAGAGTTTTGAACCTGCTTATAAACTAGTCTGACTGAAGACTTCCAATTTTTCAAGCAATTATTAAACTCTTGTTTTTTTTAGCTAAAAACTCTTGTTTTAAGCTAACTCTTGTTTTACGCTGAAATTCTGCTAAAAAACATAAGAGGATTGTTATTTATTCATATACGTAGGTAGGCTGAAAAGTAATGCACACATGCTTGTAGAGCGCGAACGAAATGACCTTCAAAACAGTACCAAGTGGCATTTGGAAGTTCCATCCCTCCTCAATACGCATGCGCAGGTTTGAAATCGTTGTGTTCATCCTGTGTATTTTGAAAAGCGATAGTATGGAGACGTGTTCTAGTGCTATGTCAACGGCGAGTTATACAGCGCGCTGTTATCGAATTTTTAACAGCTGAAAAAGTGAGTCCTACTGAGATTCATTGTCGTTTAAAGGCTGTTTAAGGTGACGATGCTGTTGATAGGGGTACTGTAAATCGATGGGTAGTAAAATTTCGTGGATTCGAGCCTGGAAAAGCCATAATTGTTGATGAAACACGCAACGGACGTCCGATCACTGCCACAGACGATGAACATCGCAAACTCGTCGACGATTTGATTCAAAATGACCGGCGAATCACTCAAAAGCGTATCGCAAACCATAATGGAGTATCCAAGGAATGTGTCTGCTTCATTATAGAACGATTGGGATACCGTAAAATCTGTGCTCGATGGGTACCACGCCGTCTCACAGGCGAGAACAGCGTCGGACTGGAGAGGCTCTGCGAAACCTGAAGTTTGAACCGATTCCACACCCTCCTTAATCCCCCGATCTTGCGCCTTGCAATTTATATTTTTTTCCTCTACTTAAGAGATTTAAAAGGTAATCATTACACCTCGGACGATGTGGTGAAGGCAGCTGTCAAGTCGTGGATTCGAAAAAAGTGAAGAATTTTTCAGTGACGGAATGAGAAAACTTGTTACACGTTGGGAGAAATTTGTTAGCATTAACGGTGACTATGTTGAAAAATAAATATACGATTTTGAAGCTTAAGAATTGTACTTTAATGTTCTTTTTGCCCGATCTCGCTATTTCTTTTTGTTGGGGCTCTACAAGCATGTGTGCATTACTTTTCAGCCTACCCTCGTATAATCCCTTACTGTGAAGGCATCAGCCCCTAGTTTGATATAGCTTTAAAATATAAAACAAAAATCTTTCATTGAACATCCTTTGAAAATATATATAATATAAATTTTGTGAGATATGTTCAAGATTTTGGACCCTTCTGTACATAAAATGTCACGTAAATATACGAAAAATATTAGTACCTTACCACTTAAAATCTCTTCTTAAATTATTAGAAAAGACGACTTCCTAAATTTAAAACGGTAAGCAAAGCTACACAATTCTTATTAACATTGTTACTAACAAAATATAAGACGACACTTTTGATTCTTCTTAAATACATCCAGTTCTTTTAAAAATATTTTATTTGTTAGAATGTATTAAATATAGATGACTTTTGTCCCTTGTTGGGAAAAAAAGCAAAATCTTGGCGCCACTGAGCTAAAGTGCTGATTTATGCTTACCTCCTTAAACGCCTCCGGCTGGTACTGGATATAAATCAATTTAGCTGGTCACATAACTGACAGCACGTGAACATTTTTTCGAAAAAAAAACTTATTTAGGTCTTCCGCGTTGGGAAATCCAACGGCAATTAGCCGTCGACTGTTTCGAATTGATCGAAAGGGTTAATGTTTACGAAATGCGATCACGGTCGATTATTGACGTCATTTTTGACGCTAAACTAACGTATTAGGAGATACGCCCATTGTCCGTTTTACATAAGATATTCCCTGTCTTTCGAGCTAGGTTAAGTCATTTTGTCAAATTCGGAATGGGTGATATTGCTTTTAGTACTTGTCAGAGTGAACTTCAATGTTTGACTCAGAGTTTTACACACTGTAAATACGATTTTTCTTCAGAAGCCTTTGTTACCTTCATGAAAAGGAAGAACTTTTTTCCTTATGGTGTACAAGTTTTGAGGCACCTAGCGACAAGGCGGGTTTTTCAGGATCGACATCCAATGCAAGACATAAAATTTACGTCACGTATTTAATATTTAGTTTGCACAAGGACGCTTACAGATGGCATGTAATTTACTACCATTATTCAAAACGTCAAATTTACGAGGTAAAATATTATATTAACAGGTCTTTTAATTTGAAACCACTAAATCGATATACATGGGGAAATTTTATTTTAGAAAAGTCATCTCGAAGCGTGACATACTTGAAAATGCTCTCTTATCGGAAATTAATTCTTCAGATAAAAATAATCCCTGGAAGTGTTTTAGACTACTTTAATACAAATCTGCATTTATGCTTACATTTCGCAAATGTTTTCAGAAATAAGTTAACAGTTCGTTAGAATTATATCAATGAAAAGAAATTTCTACTTTTAAGTACAATTTATATTTAAAACTCCCAAAATAAAACTAATTTAGCCGTTCTAAACTTTAAAACTGTTTAAATGCTTGATTATACTGGGTTAAATGGAAAATTTTTGTTAGTTAAAAGTGTTAATTAAAATGCTTAAATTAAAAAGGATAAACTTATGATAGTAAAATTTTATGCGGAAAGTATATTTTTGAGAGCAATATATCACTCTAATTTAGAAACAATTTGTGCATTTATTACACTTCAAATTTCCCAATAGGGAAATTTTTAATTACTTTATCTTCAAAGTAAATTTTTAAGGCAAGAAACTAATCGTAGTACTAAACGAAGTAGCATGTAAAATTTCAAACATAAGATTTCAGTTTTACTTCATTCGCACTGACTTTAATTATGGTTCATTTGGTTGATTCATCTGCAAGGTCCAAAAGCAGATGTTTTTAACACTCTTCCATAAAGTATTTCAAGATAATTCATGGAGATACGAGATTTTATATCTAACGAACACAAGATTTCATTTTACTCCATATGAATCTGGTTAATTCTTTTCATAATGTACCAAATGAGATGTTTATGCGTTCGAAACATGGATGATTTTTAGTACACTTATTGGCTCCATTACCAAGTGAGAAATTTCTTTCATGTTGAAATTATTTTTCCGAATCCTTGAGTTATAAAACGGGACTGATTATTCTAAGTGAATCCAAACAGACAATCGCTCAAAGGATAACTATTAAGGTAAGGAGGGAAGATAAAAATAATAAATACCTCAATTTATAAATGTTAACATAACTGCTTTAAAAACGTTGGATTTATATAAGCCGGGTTTGCTTGCGTCTTATTTTAATTACATAAAAGTTAGTCATGATACGTTATTTGGTTTAATCATGATTCAAACTTAGGTAATTTTTTTTACTAGACTTATCCTTCAGTTTGAAGACTTAGTCATGTTTACTCTCATTGCTATCAGTTTATGAAATAACCATTACAAAATGAGTAATATTCAGCTCTTCCCGAATTTAGCGAAAAGTGTGCCACTGTGTCACACAACACATTCCGCTGCGAATTACAGCCATATTCGTATTTGAAATTGTATTTTTAATTCAAACCCAAGTTCGTGTTGCATCAAAAACCGCAAAAATGCATGTTTGTTGCACTGGAAATCAGATGTTTTTCTGTTGAAGGAAGTTAACACTATTTACGTTCACTTTACAGCTTACAAACAATTTTGACTGTGGCTTTATATAAATAGAAACTTAATAGAGATTTAGGATTTTTAATCTTTATTCCGTTACTAAAGAAAATTGATCAATGATGATATGCTAACCTGATGAACATTAATTTCACGTTTGCGTCGCAGCTAATGTGTTGTCTCAATTTACATAATATGAGTTAACACTAGACAGACTGAAAGTGTTTATAATTTTTTTTCCGCTACTTAAGAAATTTGATCAAATGAGGATATGCTTATCGGTGGACATTAATGTGTTTATGTTGTATCTAATGCGCAATGTTGACTCATATTATATAAATTAACACTTGGCAGATTGGTAACCGCTATTGTCACTCTGCCAAGTCTCGATTAATTAAGCTTCACTCCGTTTTTATTAAAAAATAGTAAGATAAGGCTATGCTACTCTCATGACCACTAATTCGATCCTTGGATCTCAGCAAATGGGCAGTGTTGGCTACTTAGAGTAGATCGGGGTTTGACACAACGATGCAATATCTACAGGAAACTAATAAGATATTCCGTTACTATAGAAAACTAACCAGATAGTTTATATTTATCTAGTTAAAATTAATTCGATGTTTACGTCTCAGATAATACGCAATGTAGTCTCATTCTTATACACTTTAGGACTAGTATTCTGATCCCGAGCCTCCTGTTTGAAAATGCATGCACACCTGCAGTAATTACGGTGTGCAGTCTGCCGCGTTTTCACACATTTCTGCCTCATACATTACACACAACTTGGCTAGCCTTGAAATTTAAATCGAGACCCGTTTACCCCAGAGACCATACCATGATCATTACAAACGTAACTTGCATAATATCTAATACAGGCAATTACTTCACTTACTCACCGTTCTGAGAATGGTTTCGGCATTTTCCTTCAGTAGCGAAGCCTTTGCCTTCATCTCATTGATAACAGTCTGCCTCGTGGCATCCTTGTTCTCTGGAGACAGCGTGCCTCTTTGCAAGCGGGTGGCGTCTACCAAGGCACAGGGGTTTGAGAGCTTCTCCGAGAAATCGAGTTCGGACACCCTCATCGTGGAAATATCGGTGGTTAAAGGGTTGGCACAAACAGGATGGACTAACAATGTGGAGAGGAGAGCAAAGCAAATGTACTGAATGGTCAGGTCTTGGTACCACATTCTCGATTTATCTAGGGAAGAAGAGAATAAATTTATCAATATAATTGTTAATTTCTAATGACATCAAATAGAGATGGCAGTCTAGACAAGTTTCACTGTATTCAATTTTAATGCTTTTTGTTTAGCGAAAAACCATTTGCCACAATAAGAGAAACAACTAGAAATAAAGTGAAAAATTAAATGTGTTGTTCTATATATATAGAACAGTATGAACTTGAAAATAGGTAGTATTATTTGTATTGTGAAATCAGAAATTCCCTCAATGGAAAACTCAAGGAAGTCTGCGACATAAACATACAACAAAAAAAAAAAGGGCACATGTTTATTTCCTGAAACTTGTTATAAACTTTTCAGAATAAAATCACAAACTTACTGTACTATCAATGCGCTTTCTTCTGTAGAAATAAAAATTTAATACTGTTTATTTTAGAATGAAATTTTTAACGGTTAGCCTCATCTAAAAATCCTTTCAAGGGATCTAGATGAAAATTTGTCCAACGTTACTTTTTCTATTTTTATAAAACCTATTTTTATATATTTTTTGAAGTTCAAATTCTTATAGTATTCCCCCCTTTTTTCCTTTCAAACAGATTTGAAATTTAATAAATTAAAATTTTGAAAATCCTGAAAATTTAATAGTCTTAAATTCTTTTCTATGCATAAAACTGAAAAAATAATTATGGATAAAGAGGAATTGGTTTAGCAGACATAACAAAAATTAAACATGCTTTGAATTTGCGAAAAATTCATATTATCTGCTCAAATATTTTTTTTTTATGCGTACAGTTATCTTAATATAAAGGCATATATAATTTAAAAAATCATTGTGCAAAATGACTAGAAAAAAGCAATAGAATTATCATTTCTGGACCCTATAAAGTATAAGGTAACTATGTAGTTTTGTGGTAAAAAACATGAAATTAATTCAGTTTACTTAAATTTTTAGTAGCATGGTAATGTAAAATTGAAAACCAGTTTTTCCCACTATAGGACCACGCTTAGTTTTACCGATTAATATCAATGGAAACTTTCAAGGTCAGTTCCGAAAATTCCATTAAAAAAATTAAAATAATCCCTAATATTTTCTTATCTGATTTGAAGAATGACATCAGTACTTTATAGTTAAAAAAGGGGAAACATGAATAGTCAAAGACAACATTCAAATTTTCAGAAAATTTTAAATTACGCACATGATTTTTTATCTTTATTATTATTTTATTAGTAGACATGTTTTTAAATTAAAGTTTAATGCAAAGAAAGTGGTGGATATTCGATCTAATTTTCATGTCAACACTTTCCATTTTAACAGTTTTCGTGAAAATCTTTTCGATGTTCCACAATATTGCAGTTAAAAGCTGTAATGTAATAAAGTTTAGCATACCTACTATCCGAACAGAAGTCATTTTAACGTAGCAATATTGCATTATCTAATATTTTAACGTAGGATCACGTTCCTCAATAACGGTCCTTCGGAGAGACAAAAAAAAAAAAATTGTCCTGCGTTGCAAGCTATAATTTTCGCCAAACCCAGTAGCAGAAAACAATTAAACAGAAAAGTACCAAAATGCGAAAAATAAAAACAGTAAAAATATAAAAAAATGAAAGAGGTAAGCCCACGATAAGTAATCCTACATTAATAACCCGCGGTAGTTTCATTAGACGCGACTACCCGAAATATTTTCAGTCATGTCTTGTTAACTATAAAGCGAGTTCATTTCGCCTCTAAAAGTAGCTGAAGATTAACGAACTTCGCTCTCAATCCCATGGCTGTTTCACATGGAAATTTTCGAACTTTAAAAAAGATTTTGTAACTTTGGTACTTATCAATCTATAAAAACATAATACACACACACATGTATATGTGATGTAATGTGTATATATATAAATGCACATGTACTCATATAAATATATACCCGAGTTGTTAATTATAACTGTTATATACATAAAAATGAAAACAACATTCACAAGCAGTATGTTTTTAAAAGATACCTGATAGCACTTTAATTGAATTGTCACAAACGCTTCTGCATTTATTGAAATTTAGCATATTTTACAGGCTGCTAAGTTTATCTCAAGGCACACAAAGAATAACGTCTAAAAATAATATTAAATGCTCGTTTACCTACGCAAATGTTTAAAATAGAAATTTAACGCTTCAAAAAAAAAAATTTTTTTTACTTGATAATTACGCAATCATTAAACACGTGCAGACGATTTGGCAGATGACCTTGGGAAAGAAGCGTCCCCTAAACAAACAATTGTTCCCTCAGTGGGAAATTCACAAGAAATCGGGGAATTTCCGCGGCAAACTATTTCACTTCTTCAGACGTCACTGCCTCCTTTAAATAGCAGGAATCTCAAAAAACTAACAAGGTAAGAGGTGGGGTGCTGTTGCCATTAGTTGTGTTCATAAAAAATGTAAATATAGTTTTATGACTTGTCATCACGCATATCTTAAACGCTTGACGTAGAGGAAATAAGTATTAAGAGTTCAAATAATAATAATAAAAAAAAACTTGATAAAACATTACAGCTGCTTTTACTTTCACTTTTAGTTTCCGATGATTTGTTAACCTAACTGTTAGAGAACTATCAAAATAAGTTTACTTCCTTTTCTCTTTTTTGAATACAGATGCTTCATAATCACAATAATAAACATTTCAGCTGTGGCAAACTTGTAGTCCAAAAGGATGTTTAAAACGTAGTATTATCATGTTTAGTAACACGACTTTATTTAAAATCACTCAATAGAAATAATATACGTACTCGCGCTACAATGGCTCAGCCTGTAAACGTTTAATTGCATGTTCTGAAATGAATAGTTTGCATACACACACATATCTTTTGGATGTCATGTGAACGTTTTTGTTTTGTATGTATTAGACCATTTAAGCGTATTTCACAACAGCTATTTTACAATCGCATACGAATAAAGAAAGATGTCTGGAGTTCACATTAAACATCTAAAATGAATTTCCTTTTGCGTAGAATTATGTAAATTCACTAAATTTTCAAAATGTATATTTTTAGGGGAGAATTTTTCATGCTTCCTTAAGGCCACATTAATACGATACATTGCTTTATATATATATCATTTTCCCCCAAAATCAGCTTCGGTCGGGCATAATCTGACCATTTTAGAACAGAATGGATCAGAAAAGCAGCGTCCATCAATTTTTTTGTTTGGTTGGAGAGGCATGGTAATCTTTTGCAATAAAACTAAATTGACTGCCTAAGGGCCTGTTCACATAGGAGTCCGCTACGTTGCGTTAAGGAAAAGATGACGTTAAGACGAAAATAAACCAATCATAGGCGTTAAAAATTTCATTGCTAATCGTTTGGAGGCATATGATTGGTTTATTTTCGTCGCAACGTCATCTTTTCCTTAACGCAACGCCACGGACCCCTATGTGAACAGGCCCTTAGGGCCTGTTCACATAGGAGTCCGTTGCGGAACGTTAAAGTATTGAAATATATTTAACCAATGACCAACCTCCAAACGATTAGAAATGAAATTTTTAACGCCTATGATTGGTTTATTTTCGTCTCAACGTCATCTTTCCCTTAACGCAACGCAAGAGACTCCTATGTGAACAGGCCCATATAACTGGGAATTCGTAACGAACTTGGAATACGATTTTGAAAGAAGTCTTAAATGGAAAAGTTTTCTAAGATGTAGACTATTCAAGTTACTTTAGCTTACCCTCCAATCATAAAGCAATTTGGTTCACTGCCATGAACGAACTGTGTCCACTTTTAAGCTGGTTCATAAAATTCTAAGGGCCTGTTCACATAGGAGTCCGTTGCGTTGCGTTAAGGCAAAGATGACGTTGAGACGAAAATAAACCAATCATAGGCGTTAAAAAGTTTAGCAATGAAAATTTTAACTCTTGGTTTATTTTCGTCTCAACGTCATCTTTCCGTTAACGCTACGCAACGGACTCCTATGTGAACAGGCCCTTATTCTCAATTCTAACTTTAAGCCATAAGGGAATTTTACACTCATAATTTTTAGCCACATATTAGCAAACATTTAATTTTTTTTTTCATTTGAAAATAGATCTATAAAAGCAGTTCTCGTGTTTTTATTTAATTTTTTCAAAGATCAACGTTAGGGAGGCATGATTCAGCAGTTGTAGTGACATGAGAATATATTGTAATTTTAAAGAGCAGAAACTTCGATTAAAGAAAATTTTTCTTTTCCAAAGTCATGGAAGAACAGCATACATGATACAAACTCTAAACAATGATCGGAAATTTGTTAACACAAATGTATCTAAATATTTTTGAATAACCCAATGAATCAATCAGACAGGCTTCTACAAGAGAAAAATCTGATCATTCTCAATAGTGAAACACAGACGGTCAAGAAACATTTTGGAACAAATGTTCTTTGCTACATGACTAATAAATATGTAATTTTTCTGTGTAGATTCTCTGATCTCAAAATTTCTTGACCATTTTGGGAAAACATATATTTCTAAGGAGTGAAAAAAAAATCAAGATAATTTTTTTGAAAATTATTTTGATTTTTAGAGTTAACAATCACAAAATACTGAGTCTCCAACACAAAAATAACGATATTTACAACTTGATGTAATTTTCCTACTAAAAATGTAATAATTCCTAACTTCCGTTAATTATGAATGATTACATTACCTTTATTGGAGCAGATCTAACATACGATGAAAGCCCATTATTTCATAATTAATCTAATTTGTAATTTTTTAAATTAAGTTCTATAAAACTGATATAATTCCCATTTTTAGAATTCAATTTAATTTTACATTCATTATAAATGGTGTAGAAGTGTTCGCCCAGGTCCTTTTTTAACCTGAATAATCCAAATTTCTATGCAAATAAAATTTTTATAAGAGACAGAATTTTTATTCTTCCTTGATACAGTTCTGACAGGTTTCGACTATGTCTTGCATATCAAACGATGTGTAGTTTAACAAAAATTGCACGGTGCAATGCCCCCAGAGGAGGCAAGACCAATAAAGCACAATCCAGACGACGTACGAGCTGACGAACTAACGGAATAAAAGCGAAATTCTTCGCCCAGCCGTTGACATTATTATATCGTCTGACTAGGATGTCCGCAGCCGACAATAGTGCATACCCGGCGAGTGAAACTGCATCTTCTTTTCAACGAAAAACGAATAACCCAGCTGAGCAGCAAAGCGCGGAAAAATAAGTGCAAAAAACGGCAAAATGCAACCGAGTTATTTAACAGCAGACACTTTTGCTTTCGCCGATCGTCTGACGGAACAAAAGAATATTTAAATTTGAATTTGTGGCATCAGGATATCGGTTGGTGGCTAAAAAAAATATAAATAAATAATAATGGTAAAAAAATTGTCTTTTTCTGCTCTTCTTAGAAGTTATGAAATGACTTTTGGAGGATGACTTTTTTTATTGTCTGTTAAATAACTTTTGAATTCCTTTAAGTGAATTTAAAGTCGAAATGCGTAAATTGCGACTGTTAAATGTTGGTGTAAAATAACTTTTCCTGCAGAGGACGTTAATTGTTACCGCTTCTTTCCGAGTCTCAAATATTAAACATGTTTTTGAACACTCGCATATTGTTTTGTTTTGCGGAATATACTGCATGTCAGAAGAAAAAGTTTGAACCAAACCACAAATCAGTTGTAAGAATTTCACTACAGGTAGTAAACAAAGGAAAGTAAAACTTCTTAAGAACTCCTTTTTCGTTTCACAAGGCACTATTTCAGTTATTGGGATTTTCCGCTTTACTGTGCACACCCGTGCATTAGTTGGCACGAACTATTAATATACGTTATATTTATTTAATATTTATGGGCTGAACCAATTATAAATATTAAAGTACATCATTAATATCGACAGAACCTTAATTTAACAATAATTATACAGACAAGAATTTATTAAGACGGAATTTCAGTAATAAAAGCTGATTTACTTTGCATGAATATGTAGGAACTTTCTAGAACATCTACGACAATTATCTAAAAATCACATTAGCTTCACAAAATTGTATATTTTAATATACTCATTATATTGATATATAAAAATTTAAGTGAACTGATTTATATAATTTAATAGTGAATTGGAGTATTATTTATGGTAAATAAAGCGTAAAATATTTATTTATTTCCTCTTTAGAATAAAATTTAACATTCATGTACAAGAAAAATTCTGTAAGTTTTATTTTCCACAAACTTTAGGTAGGGACTTAATTACAACTCATTAACAAGCATTAACAATGAATGGTTATAAAATATGGTTATGAATAGTTATAAAATGTTCTTCCAAAGGTATCCCAAGCGATGATATTATCAATCCCGGCACAGTTATCTACAGTGTTTACAGGAAGTTGGTTAGAGCATGGCCAAAAAGACCTTGTCACGTGTCTTCAAAAGATAAGAATAGAGTCATATACAACACCGTTTTTCAACAACATGGTATTCTTCATGGTAAGGTTTTACTCATTAACTACCTATTTCAATTCTGATCACCTAGTCCCCCAATTCATCCCGATGTCTACCCCAGTAACATTGATAACACCTGCATAACTTTCTGGTTCCATCTCGATGATTCGAGTATCACCCGACGTAAACACAAGAATCCATCACCTTGAACCCCGTGTCTGACCATATTCGTGGTTCAAAGAACGTTGAGACATGTTATTGTATCTTGGCTTACGTAATAACACTACAAACTAGTAACTTGGAGAGAGACTTTTCATTAATTAGTAAAGGCTGGCAAAATTTGATTAATTTTTCTGAAAAAAGAGTCCCTCGGTGAAATAGAAACGTCACGAGCTCAGTTTGGGAAAAAATCCCCAGACCTGGAACACCTTGAATGACCCTAATAAATAAATAATAATAAAAAAAAACACTTGTAGCACACGTGTCTTTGTAGAAATTTCTGACTGTTTGTGTAGACACGAAAACGTAAACATGCTACTTGCATTACTTTCACCCTCTGTGAAATTAGTCTTTGTTTTTGAATGGGAAAAATAGGCATACTGCAGTTCCTGCAAAAACTGTTGCACCTTGAAAATAGTAAGTGATATCAATAGAATTAGGCCGATTTCGATGTCGATGTTCGGTGTTCGACCATTTAATTGTTCTGAACAATGGGACTCGGACATTTTCAAAGTGAAGAGGAGAATATTTTTTATAAAGTACTCAATAATCAAAGCAGCAATATCATTAAAAATCTGTTCAATTGATATGAAGTGTCAAACTGTACGTTAACAGAGAAATAAAATCTGGAATACCTGCTTATTATTAAATTGATTCTAAAACTGTTATTTTGATAAATTTTAAAAAGAGACAAAGGAAACGCAGGTTATCCGAATCTAAATTTCTTGCAAGAAATTCTTTTTATTTGACGCTCGCAAAGTTGTAGAAATTTCCTACGCAGTCTAAAGTGTGAAGACGAGATGCTTTTTTTAACCTCTAAAAAATCATTATAATTTACAATTTGAATACTGTGATCATTTCCTTTTTACATTTGATTTCAATGACCAAAAAGAATTAATACTTAAAAATATATGACACGAGTTAGCAGAAATCGGTTGAATCCTTCTAAAATGTTTACTCAAAATGACTAATAGTTCTTAAGTTAAATTTCGAACGAATTACAATTTTAAACAAATAACACTTGTAGAAATGCTGTGAAGAGAAAGAAATGTCAATAATTGTAAAAGACTTGTAATTTACAGGACATTTAAATTTTCTCTAACATTTTATAAGGATTTCGTATTTTGTGGTTTACATATAACATTCGAGAAAAATATAATTTGTGTAGTTCTGACCTCAATTTGTGTGCGTCCTTTTTTTTAAATGTTAAATTTCAATTCAATAATAACTTTAAAACTGTAATAAAAAACACGTCTGTATTATGCTTCCCATCTTGCATTCGAGCCACGTTTGCGACCAAAACAAAGAAAACGAAGTTGCGGTTTCACTTTTGAATACATTATCTACAGTAGAGGCTTTTATCAAACGATTAATCAAAATTTCAGTACGTATGTTTTGATTGCTAAAACTACGCGCAGAAAAATATTGTTATATAACTTCACTTGCTTGGGAACTCAGTTTTGTGACCTAATTGCAGATGAAGATTTCGAGCTTATATTTTAATGCACCTGTCATTTAAGAAAAAGAAACCAGCGTGGAATTCTATTTTTAAGTAAAAAAATACGGAGTTCAACGTTTAAGGTTTGTAAAGATAGACATAAAGGAGGGACACGGTAATTTTTCTCTTATCAAACATATGAACAAATACACTAAGATAGAATAATTAAATATGAAATTAATTAAAAACTTATTTTTACTCCAATGCAATTATTTTTTTATGAATCAATTTACGTTATTTTCAGCTTGAAACTTGAGATAGTCTTTTAAGAGTAACCAAGTCTTTTTATCTTAACAGAAATTCTGCTGTAAACATATCAATTGAAAAATCTCCAATTTGTAATACTAAAATTCTATATGGGATGAATTACCTTTTGTAAAATATCCCTTTTAAAACTATATAAAGCTATAAGTTCCTGAAAATCTTTTGGAGAATAATTACCTGATGAAAGTTAGTGGTTGTATCTCTACGAAGATGTAAAGAAACATACAAATGTATATAAATATATATTGTATGCAAGTATGTATATATGTATAGTATAGTGCAATTTTAACTTCCTTATTAACTCCAGTTCCGTTGTTGCAGCCTTTTATATCTTATAACACCGTTCCCTATCTCTTTCCATGAAAATTCTTCTATTTGTGTCGATATGTTATTCAGCGAAAATATGAGTTTGGCCAACTCAGGTTTTACAGACATACCTTACCTTTTCCACCCAAAAGTTCCAACTTTAAGGATTCCCATTTTCAAAATTTACTTGTAGTTTGGGCGTAGCACCATCTATTAATCCTATGTAAAAACTCCCAGTGGCGTAGCGAGCATAATTGGCGCCCGGGGCACGACACCTTTTTGGCGCCCCCCCCACTTGGTCTTGGAGACCAAATGGTCCAATGGTCTTGAGGATCATTTGGCGCCCCTCTGCGAGAGGCGCCCGGGGCATGATAGACCCCCTTGCCCCCCTCTCGATACACCACTGAAAACTCCCTCTGAGTTTTCGAAGTTATTAGAAAGTAACAGGTAGAAAACACACCGTATATTAGAATACTAATAACTCCCGAGATGTACCTTTAATTTGTCACTCATTAAATCATAAATCTTTTTACGTAGATTGAAGAAATCACTATCATCCGAGATTTTGGAGCAGAAAGACGTTTTATGGAGAGACTGAATTTTTTTAAACTATTTAAAATTTTGAGCAAAGTATTCAGTTATTGTCAATAATTTTTTAAAGTAATTTTTAAAGTAAATTTTTGCCTAGAATTTTATGATATATATATATATATATATAATAGTAATAATCTTCTAATATCTTAATAAAACTGACTTGATACCGCAAATTCTTTGTATCTATGAAAATGGAAACGAAGGAAAGAAACTAATTTATCTAGAAATAAATTACTAATTTTTTAATATAGTATTTTTCTTACGATATTTTATTTACCATGCAAATAAGAAATGAAAACAGTTTATTGATAATTAATACGTGATAAAATTAACTTAAAATCAAATAAATCAGTGAAGAAATAAATAGAATAAATAACTTTTTCTGTTCTTAAAATCATTAAATAATTTATTCATAAACTTGCGTACCTTGTTAAATATATATGTAAAGTTAATTTCTTCAATTTACTATAAACTTTACGGTAATTTTTTTTTCCTTCATTAGAAATTTGCACATGTACAAAGTGTGTTGGGTGTAAAAACATCACATTCTTTACCGTACGGATAATTTTACAATACCGGTTCAGAAATCTACAAAATTTCTCCGTACGTAATTAAGCATTACGTAATTAAGCATCGACAGAGCATCCGGAAGTAAAGATAAATGATTGTAACTACTTACTCTCAAGTTCCACAAACATAATTATGGGTGTTTATTTTGTTTTCCCTTATATTAATAGTTCAAATATATCATATTTAATTGCGAGTTTTTATCGATGGACGTTTAAAATCAGTTTATAATATCAAATATAGCACTGCAATTTTCAAGATGCCTTGTCTAGTACTCGTCTAGACATACTAAATGAAAAGAGATATCCTTCATGTCGTTATTCTGGCACCTTAATGATTCTACCGGTGTTTGACTGTAAATTTAAACATTCTTGTAGTTTATAACCCTCTAGATGATGGGCAGACCTGCATTTTTCCATAGTGAATCATAGTTTAGTCTATCTTGGCTTAAGAAAAAAAAGTCTTACGCTCGTTCTTTTGTTTTAATTAGTTGCCCGCAGAGGAAGCGCTGACTGTGTTCCGGGTTGTTTATTTGCATTTATTTGTAACTCGTTGAGATTAGATTATAGGCGCAAACCTGAGGGAAATTGTGACAGTTTTCAAGGGGATTGAGTGTCCATCGGGAACAATTTCATTTCGCAGAGACAGTTGCTGAGCTTAACTGCGCTTTTAAAGCTTAATTTCTTAGAAAATGTATGAAATATTAAAAATCACAAGCTTTCATAGTAGATTGAGATTCAGTATAATTTTTCTAAGACTATAGATATTGAACGATATTTATTGAACTATAGATATAGATAAACGAAACTGGTAATAAAACCAACAGTTAAACTACTGCATAAGCAAACTGACTTAAAAAAATAAGCTTTCAGGAATGATCATTTATACAAATACATCTATAGTAAAGTACAGACACTTCTATTTTGTATAAAAAATAATAAATATAAAAATGGTGACCCTATGATTTGCGTTCATGTCTTGGAATTCGGACTCAAGTTATATATATATATATATATATATATATATATATATATATATATATATATATGTGTGTGTGTGTGTGTGTGTGTGTGTGTGTAAAAATGTATATCGAAACACTGTATGACACTTTATATTAGATAATTTATTTAAAAGAGAGGAATAAATTATTAAAAAACTTTAAAAAACTTAATATCTGCAGTAAATAAAACAAAATACTATGATTGAACTAAATAAAAATATATAAGTAAATGAATGAATAGATGTACATATTCTTAAGTAATAACCATTTTATTCTATATTTAATTGGAAATTCCATTTTACCTTTATAATTCTATATTAACTTAAAGTCCCAGGAACTGTTTACTCTTCAAATTAGTTTAAGAACTTAAATTCTTAGCCGCAAAATAGTATTAAAAACTGGGGTGAAAACAGACGTTTATTTGTTTTGTTTTCTTTTCTATTTGAAAGAATATTACAAAATGAGTAGAATTATTCAAGAAAATAATACACTACGATACGATTATATTGAGTAAAAAATAGCTAAAATATGTCAAGTATAGATTTATATAAACACTTATTAAAAATAAATATTAATAAAATATACGAACATTCGCAAAATATGTTTTGACGATGGTTATTAATTTTAAAATGAGCTTAACAGATGATATTAATTGATATTGATGTAAAATTTCTATTTACATAATGATAATCAAGAGAGATTTGCATATGAAGTGTGATGGATTATATGGAAGACTTCGACAGTATTGAGTAAGAACTAAAGAAAGCTGTCCGAAACAGAGGGAAAACACTTTTTAAGGAGCAGAACAGGTTAGAGCTAGAATGTAGCATACAAACTTTTAGAAGCTACTCGTGCGTTAGCCAAAGTGCTCATAATCTAGCTGCTTTTGACAAAGATATGTTTAGGAAATTATGCATATATTTCAGTTTTAATCATAAATAGAATTTATTATCATTACATTATATACAGCTAGATAAAAGGAAGTAATAAGATGAATGGCTTATAATGTTTCTGTTAAAAATAGAAACTATACAGAAATATGACGTTATTTGATTTCCCTGACTGCTATGGTATATACATTTTTACTTTATAGCCATTAGCACCCCGAATGCTAATCAATGTTTCAAATTGCAGCTAATAGTTCTGCACACATAAATTATACATTTGAATTCCCTGTGGGATAATTTACATAGTTTAATTCAATTTCATATATCATTCCTACATTAAAATGCATATTGATTGCTATTTTAATTAAGATATAAATTGATATATTGCCCCATAGCAGTTAATAAATATGTAACAACTGAAATTATGAATCATTTTAATAATGATAGAATTAATTATTTCTGCTACCAAGGGGAAAATGAGACCTCTTCTTACTTAGCAATATTCTTCGATGCTTAATTTTATAACTCGTATAAAAATAGTTTATATAAAGAAATTCCCGTATAGGAAACCACTTATTTCACATGGACTTTACAGTTTGTTAATATATATTACACACAGAAATACTTTATTTAAATATTGAAAAAACTGATACTGGCGGAATAAATTATAGAGATATTAGTAATTATCTACATTGAAAATATTAATGTGACATTAAGGTTGCGTCATAATTACATTTATCAGTCGGGACATTAACTTTGAGCTGAGAATTTTCTAAGGTATGAGGCCAGTTTTTTAGTTCTGTATGAATTTTGAAATCCTGATTAAGACAGTTGAGTCTTTAGTTTATCCGAATGGATGGAGATGAATAAAATCTTTCATAATAATTGCAATAAATTTTTTGCAAAAACATAGCAATAATTTGCTGTACAGCAAAATTTTTAAGTTAGTTTAACATTTGATTTGCCCAGCTGAAAAAAGCACCGTGAACATATTAAGGTGTACATTAGGGTACAACTTAATACTACCCTAATGTAGGTCCAGTAGATGTAAAAGATAACATTATACGTCTACCGGACTGTCTGTGACTTATTGATTAAAAGATATACATAATATACATTGATCCACATAAAGAAGTATAAGCAAGAAAATATAACACTGAAGCAACGTTACATGCTGCATTCTTTACAAAGAGAACAAAAGTACACAGCATAAGTGGGAGAAATATAAAATTGTAAAACAAACTTTATTTTATTACAAAAATATGGAATTCAGCATCTAATAATTGCATTTGCCGGTTTTTTCATATAAATATATGGATTTTTTTAACTCCTAAATTTAGAAATATTTTTAAGATATTCACACTTTTTTTAAATCATGATTTTACCTAGTATTAATTAGAAATTGAATATTTAAAGAAAAGTGCACAGCATAATTGGGAGAAATATAAAATTGGAAAACAAACTTTATTTTATTACAAAAATATGGAATTCAGCATCTAATAATTTCATTTGCCGGTTTTTTCATATAAATATATGGATTTTTTTAACTCCTAAATTTAGAAATATTTTTAAGATATTGACATTTTTTTTAAATCATGATTTTACCTAGTATTAATTAGAAATTGAATATTTAAAGAAAAGTACACAGCATAATTGGGAGAAATATAAAATTGGAAAACAAACTTTATTTTATTACAAAAATATGGAATTCAGAATCTAATAAATGCATTTGCCGGTTTTTTCATATAAATATATGGATTTTTTTAACTCCTAAATTTAGAAATATTTTTAAGATATTCACATTTTTTTTAAATCATGATTTTACCTTGTATTAATTAGAAATTGAATATTTAATGCATATACAAGTGCATTTAATTTATCCGAATTAGAGCGGGGGAAGTTAGAAATCTTGCTTTGCTTTTTTCATGAAATTTTTACGTGATTAGAATTTTTTAATTTGAAGTTATTACTCAAAAATTTACTTCTTAAAATCAGTATATCATATAATGAAAATTTGAAATTAAATTTTAATAAACTTAAAAATATAAGACCATGCAGAGCTACATCTCTATTAGAGAACGAAATGTATAAATTCGACAAATAAAATAATATATTATATATATATATATATATATATATATATTAATAACAGAAAAGTAGGTTTATTTATTAATTTGAAATTAATACAATTAAATATATAAGAGTTGTCCGGTTCAGTTTGTTGTTTTTTATTAAATATCTGCTTGAGAAAAATTTTATAAAATTTGTCTGCTGTATAGAATTTTTATGGTTTAAAATATTCCTCAAATATTCACATGTAAAAAAAATTTAGGATTTTTTAAACATATAATACAATAAAAAAATCTAATGCTTATTTAAACACAGTCATTTTTTCTTGGGATAAGAACTCATAAAGATAAAAACGCGAAACAAAAGCAGAGCTTAATCTCACCTTCCGTTAAGATTTCCCGTTCCCGGAGTCCGTTTGTTGATGCTGAAGCGGTTTGTTGCATCATGGTTAAGAGAAAAAAAAATTGAAAAAAAAATATTAAAATTTTAAATAAATAAATGCGTGTCTACTCGATGACTCTGAATGGGAGCTGATCGGAAGTCTTCGAAGAGCTGAAGACCTGTTGCTTCCAAAAAATGTGCTCACTGAAGATCGAATGACAGTCATGTTCCATGTCTTGAGCTCTTATATCTATCTCGCCGGGCGCCACATTTCATCAAAATGAAGACACCATCTCTCGGAACATTTATCCGCCAGTTTGGCGCGGTTATCGCTACCTTTGGTGAATTTGCGTCACACCTGACTGGCAACACAGTCACGGAAATAGAAACTCCTACTAGACGAGCTTGGCGAGGGGTGGAGATGTTGCTGATGGATTAAGTAACTGATCGATTTGATCTCATTTCTCCACCCTGGTTTGTTGCGGAATGACCAGAGGTAATTAATAGCGCCTTACAATTGCAGTTGTGGGATGATGATGGAGTTTCCTGAACAGGAGTGAAATAATCGCCACTTTACTTCGTTTTCAGGTTAATTTTGCAATGAAATCAGAATTAAAGCAATGTTTTAGTAATAGATGTTTTGCACGAAACTCTTTTTCGTCAGCGTCAATGAAGGTGTTACTGCTCGTTTATGGTATCTATCTTTTTTTTCAAAATTACATCGGACTGATTAAATACATATATTTTTTAGTTCAAATGTGATACAAAACCATGAAAACAAATTTAATGTTGGTAAAAATTTCATAACATTTTAAAATATGGGAGATTTTTTATAATTTTTTTCTACAATTTAGTGCTTACGCCAGAGACCGTACACTCAATTCAACTAAATCTATATATTTAAGTTGCTAAGCTAATTTTTTGGGCAGTCCGTGAGAGAAAACTACTACATCAATTTACTTCATTTTGGTCTTAAACGAAAGATTGTAATCTATAGATGTGTCAAATTTGGTTTTTGTAACCACAATTTCTATAATTAACGACAATTTACAATTAAAAATTGCTTTCTGCGCATGCTCAGTGAGGTGTTTAAATCTGACTTTAGATACTCACTAAACACGAGGTCGCACAAACACATTAATTTGTTTCTGCGCAAGTTCAGTGTCAAATTCTGCGCATTGATGAGTTTGAATCTGGCTTTTGATACTTAGTAAGCACGAGTCAACATAAACACATTAATTTGTTTATTCCGGGGAATCTCTCTCAATTTTTATTTTTCATTACGTTTCTGGGATATAGAATTAAACCTGGCGGAAATTGTTTATTTCGCGCTGTTGAGTAACCCTAATTCTTTTTAGGGGGCTCACAACCTTTAAAACTTCAAAAAATCGATTTTTCGTTTTTGCTATATTCTGATTTTGGGGACATTTCTGAACAATATGCAAAAAACCGCATAAAAAAATTGTATTATTTCTCGAGTTATGAGAGTTTATGTAAAGCTCACTCTGTTGCCATGGCCAAGTATATTCCAACTTTAACTTCAGTTTTCTCAAATATGTGAATTTTTGGATTGCGCGCACTGTTACTCCCAAACTATGTGTGCTAGACACAGAAATTTTTTATCAGATTTGTATTATAAGCTTCTTTACACATTGTAACCAGAAAAGTAAAAAAAAATTTGTAAAAAAAAATTTTACACTTGAAAATCTTTTAAAAAATTGCTAAATTTAAAATTTTTTTAAAATTTTATGTAAATTTTTCAATTTAAACTATATTTTTTGTATATTTTTTGGTTTTACATTATACTTGAGTGTATTATTAATTTAATTTGACCAAAAAATAGTTTCTGTATGCATATTTCTTAATTTTATGATGCGCGAAACATCCAATGATATTTTTCCCTTTTTAGTAATGTGTACATTTAAAAATAAAATCTAAAAATTATTTATGGCTTTACAAGTTTTATTTTTGTATAAAATATAACTGAAGACTTGTAATTTTGATATACAACAAAAAAATTATATATATTTATTAATAATATTGGAGTTTTAGTAGCTCGAATTTGATCATGTTTAGGGTCATTTCCCAGTAGTCAAAGGTTGTGTGCCCCCTTTATTGGGTTCAATAGTAATTTTTTAAAGTGCATTTCTCTCTCCTTAATTTTCAACATTTGGCCTCCTGATTTTCTCTCCTGATTTTCAACATTTGGCCATGATGTGTTGAGTATAATTTTTGTATTAGTACATTTATTTATCCAGCCGCCATATTTTGCGAGTACCAACTAGTATATTTTAATTTCCTTCATACTATACACTACTGTGACATTTATCTATGTTCTAAAGTAAAAGTTTTACAATATTTTAAAAATATCCCTGAAATATACCAAAAAAGTGAATTAGCTTTAGGTCAAAACATAGTTAGTAATATGTAAAACGCTATTGCAAAATTTCATTGAAACACATTATTGAAAACTTTTTAAATTACAGTGGAATCTCGATCGATCGTTCTCCGAATCAGCGTTTTCCCGTACGTGTCGTTTATTTCACCCAGTCCCGACGATCATATTTCTTTGTTATAATCCCGCCTCTATCGTTTTCCCGCATTTATCGTTCAGTTAAGTCGGTCCTGTGAAAGACGTTAGATCGAGATTCCACTGTATTAGCTTTCTCGTTTACAAAAATAACTGAAAAAGGAGCTTTCTAGAAAATGCATTTAAAGATGTTACTTCCGGTCTTTTAGTATAGCTTTCGGTTTATTAAATTAGCGATAAATTATCATCCAATGATCATACGAATAAATACAAAGCAGTTTTAAAATACCAAAAGATTGGCCTTCGAAATAGAGCAGTAATTTTTTTTATTATTTTGCCCCTAAACAGCCATTTTAACGTTGGCAGATGCCTTAAAAATATATTGTTGAAATTATAGATAATTGGAATTATTTAGATTCCAAGGCAGTAAAATACGAGACAGATGAAATTCTATTTTGAATTATCACATTTTTAATCAGTGCATAAAAACTTAAAGGGGACTATCTAAAAATATATTTAGGAAATTCAAAGATTCCATTTAAAGATGCTACTTCCGGTCTTTTAATATAGCTTTCGGTTTATTAAATAAGCTATAAATTATTATCCAATGATCATACGAATAAATGTATAGCAGTTCTAAAATACCAAAAGATTGGCCTTTGAAACAGAGCAATAACTTTTTTTTTTAATTTTGCCCCAAAACAACCATTTTAACGTAGATGCCTTAAAAATATATTGTTGAAATTATAGATACTTGGAATTATTTAGATTCCAAGGCAGTAAAATACGGGACAGATGAAATATATTTTGAATTATCACATTTTTAATCGATGCATTAAAACTTAAAAAGAGACTATCTAAAAATATATTTAGGAAATTCAAATTTTAAGCTGACATCTTTTAAGGTTAGTTAATAGTTACCTGCGGGGTTAGAATGCACCCCCGAATTGCTTAAACTATGGATTCCATTCCAACCTTGTCTATACTCCATTTTCAACGAGAATCAAGAATAAAGTGAATATCGAGAAATATATTTTTGTAAGAAGCTCGCATCATAAGAGGTTAAATACCCTGTCAGAATGTAGAAATAAATATTCAAAATTATTCAGTACAAGTATCTTAAATAACTAGAGAATACTGTAGAAGTGAAAATGGTATAATTCCCCACGGTGTGTGGAAAATAAAGAATGTATTATAAAGGATGCAGAGGCAGGGGTAAATACAGGATTGTAAACCAATAAAAAATAGAAGAATATCTGTCAGTGTGGCCAGTGATAGCGATCTGAAGTCTAAATTTTACAAGATGGATGGTCGTTATTTTATGGCCCACAGTAAAAACGTCAGATGAGAAGGGTCAAAGTTGTTTTGCAAAATAAAAGTATGTTGGGGGAGGTACTACATAGACTATGGACAGAGGCGACAGAGGCGGTATAATAAAGAACCAATTAGGGGTAGGAACCACTGAAAGAAAAACAGCCCACTGTCCAATGAAAGTGAGGGGCGTGCCAGAATGGCCCCCCTGTAAACGGACAACAGCTTCGCTAAGGACGGAAGGAAGAAAAAAAGAGAGAGACGGATTTTAGATTGGGTTCCTGAGAGTTAGATGTCGGAGGCTCTCGTCTGCCCCATAGCCGTGGAGAAGTGCCAATATCCCGCCAACGTGTTCCTACACTGGAGATGATACTGGGTCCCGGTCGCCGATGCTACGATCATCGTTGCATACATCCGTTATAGTAAGTGCCTCCCCGATAGACTCTAAAAATCATATTTGACTCTATAGTTTGCCTCTGCTTCTGGGTACCTTATGTCAAAATGGTTAATATGAAACGGATTGTTATACTAATAACTCTGACAAGGTAATTGAAATTTGGGTTATCAAATAAATGTATGTTTAAGGTCAATGCGTTGTATTCCTTGCTTGTTCCAACCCATGCATGCATCCATTGCTTCTAGGTAATTAACTCCTATAAATACTATGATATACAAGGAAGAATAGCATGGAATTTTAGTAATTTTCTGCAATCCCATGATGAGACCTATTATTTTGGGCTTCACGAAACAAAAAATATAAAAAAATCTGGCAAGCACATGCAGCTTAATTATTACATGAAAAGAAAATGTACAAAAGAATGTAGTGAAAGAATCGAATGTTTAATGTTTTGATACTCTGTTTCTTCATTAAAAATCTTATTGTGAGATTTATTTAAAAACATTAATTTACAGGCAAGAAGCATGTAATTTTTTAAGTATGCGATCATGTGAAACAAATAAGCCTTCATCGTTTATCTCAAATGATTTGATTTCTTTCCTATCGAAATTTTATCGAGCTATTTTGCAAGGTCAAATGCACACAGTTACACTTTGTAAATTTAAAATCTAATAAATATTTTAGTTTTATCTTGGAATTCTTAAACAAAAAAAATCCATAAAATTGAAAATAAAAATCCATAAAAAAAACTTGAGTTGACATTTTAAATAGGTACCAAGATGTTCTTGATTACATTTTTTCTTCATGTGTTAAACGTCACAAAGGCATTGCTGTATTACTCGATTATTATTTTTTTTTTGTTTTGAAATTTTGATTAACTTGCAAAAAAGTCGCACGAATCTGTTAAAGTAATAATAATTCCATCTTAGAGCTAATAACAATCATTTGCTATGAGTAAAAATATCAATTTGGGGTTAAATGTATCATTAAATTTGCGTTACCACATCTTAACAATGCTAATATAAAAGCGTATGTCGTCCTTATATGCTTAAAATTTATTTGAAAATAATTTTTTTTATATAAGAATAACTCTCCTAAAATAAAGTAGAATATAACAATTTATATCAATCAGAAAAACAGCGTAATTTACTTTGATGGGGAATATACAGGGTGTTTCAAAAATAATCATCCGATTTAAAAAAAAAATTATAACTATTCATCTTTTAATCCGTTTTAATCAAATTATGTATAGGCAGAAAGAGAGAGAAATCTCGAGTTTCACACAGTTTCCGACAAGTAGCGCTAACGCTCTTCCTTCGCCCGCCACTTAAGTGTTTGTAAAGATTGCTGTGTTTGTAAAGATTCTGTTGTGCACAACATAAATCATTTTGCGTTCTACGCTTTGCGAAATGTGAGTCCGTAACAACTGTTCAGCGTGATTTCCGTCAACAAAACCCTGGTAGATTGAAGTTCCTACCTCTCATAGCATTATACGATAGTATAAACAATTCCGAGACACGAGTTGTCTGTGTACGCATAACAGCCATGGAAGCAGTGTATGCAGACATGCTCACAGAAGTTTGGGACGAATTTGCTTACTGCATAGACATATGTCGTGCATCCAAAGGTGGGCATATTAGGCACCTTTGATTTGGTTTGCAAAAAAACTTTGATTAGCCATGTAATATAAAATTAATTTTAAGTTTCTATGTTCAATATTTTTCATAATATACTCATTTCAAATCGGGTGATTCTTTTTGAAACACCATGCACTATGAAATTTATAGCGTATGATTTAGAAAAATATTGAAAGAAAAATATGATATTGAAATTTATATTTTATGCTTTTGGTAAATTTTTGTAAGTGTTATGGAAAATGAAAAATAATAACCATAATTCATTTTTATTTTTAAAGGCTTTAAACTTACTTTAAAAGTGGGTTTTTTTGTAACTACTTAGCTTCACGAGACTTCGTGCTAACATGTGCTAAAAACATCATTGCACCACTGAATTTTTAAATCATCTCTCAATAATAGAGCCTGTGAAATGTGATTTTCCTAGTACATTAGCCTCTTTGATTGTTTGAAAGTGCAATTCTAGAACAAGATATATCTTTATAATTTAGGTATGTAGACATATTAAAGGAAGCTAAAAACGCCTTCGCTATTCACATTTTCACAAAGATTACTCTTTTTTATTCAGTAAAAGAATAAATTTATAATCATCTTTTCGTATGACATCCGCGAGTTAATTTTTTAGTTATTTAAGCATTTTAAACGTTGCCCTCTATTGATAAGTAAAACTTTTTGTTTCCTTTTCTTTTATTTATTTATTTATTTATTTTTATTTATTTATTTATTTATTTTTTTTTTTTTTGGGGGGGGGGTAAATGCGAAGGCACTTGTCCTGATACAACCGCGGAAATTATTGACTACTTTTTTCTGGGAGCACATACAGGTGAGTGAACATTGCTTCCTTGGTACCACCTCAGTTTTGATCGAGCAGCCCCAGAGGCGACATCTGGAGGGTTCGCATCTTCCCCCTCTGGGGAGTCCCCATATTCCCCACTGACCTCTGGGAAGGATTTTGCGGTCTACGTGATCATATGGGGTAGACCGGGGCATGTTGGCCATAGGAGCACGTTGGCCCATCTGCGATATTTTTCAAACTATCCGGTAGATTGCGTTACTAGCTAAGCGACGTGTGTCGTGGCACGTTTTCTTTCACCCGTAACAGCGTCAGCAGTGAAGAAGCAATCAAACGAAAGTCTCTTCAAATTTTCAAATTTTCACCGAAGTGAGTTTTTTTTTGTGCACTTATAAATAATCGTTTCTGATTTGTTTCTAAATTAAAGTTTCACTTAGGTGAATAGCAATCTAAAAGATCGTTGTTCAGAGCTAATTTTCTACCTGCTGATTTGAAAAAAATAACAGGATATTTGATACAGCGATCAAAAGCCAAAATGGTGATGGGGGCAAGTTGGCCTATTTAATCCGGGGCATGTTGGCCAAGTGGCCCAAGATGCCCCGCAGTCCAAGCGATTGTTTACTACATTCATAAGCCTATAAAAGTCAATAAAATTGTCAATAAACCAGGCGAAGACTGGATTCAATGTTCCAGGTGCAATCGTTGGACACATGAATCATGTGTCACTGGGGACACGAAATTTTAAGTTTGCATTCTTTGTGATGATGAGAAAGATCTATGAAGGCAGTAGTTAAGTTGGACAAAATATCTTTTCTTATCCTTTGTGTCTTTTATATGCCATATTAAAATTACATTCGATATTTTATGTGTTTTTTCATTTCCGTTAGTAATCCGAAAATCAAATCAACTTAGAGGGCCAACCTGCACCGTTCGATGGGGCAAGCTGGCCCAGCGACTTGATGTCCTTCTGAGCTTCATATAAAAACTATTAATTAATAGTTTTCAAATTTTCTCATACGTGGTTATACTTTAAGATATGCTGATTGTACAAACTAAAAAAATTTAAAACTAACTACACAATTTTTTATAAATTAAAATAAATATTGAAGAAAAAATGGGCCAACAAGCCCCGGCCTACCCTACGGCATAGACACGATTGTATTTTATGGCTTTCGTCTGGATTCGATTGGAGCAACCTCAGTTCAAAGCCCAACGCGGACTACCATGGGCCAGCGAGTAAAGCATAAGATCATGAATTTCTGGGACTGATATTCTCAAAATGATAGCTTACCTTTGAAAAAAAAATCTTTTTTACTACCTTGAAGATCTCTAGAATTCAAAATAAGGATTTTTTGGCAGAACGATGCCTGTTTTTCAAATATTTTTTCAGAAATGCTAATATTTTTCAAAATGCTCCTTGCGCATTTCATATCATTTAAAAGCTTTAAAATCTTAAATATAAGTTTACTATATATATATAAACATAATTGTGCATGGAATTTTTTGTATGAATCTGAAGTCTTAGGTAATTTTTTTTAAAATTCAGCCTGTTATTTTTAAAAATTTTTATTTATTTCATGGTCTATAAATTTGAAAAATATTTGTGGTTTCAAAGAACTATGCATAGTTTTGTGATAAACACCTCAATTAACATTCCTGAAAAATTTGGAAAAAATTAGAAGAAAATGGATGCGCATGGAGAATTTTGAAAAATTCCAGCATTTTTGAAGAACTTTTTGAAAAATATGTCTTATCCTTCCATAAAATTTTTATTTGTGAATTCTAATTTACTTCAATGTAGTTGAAAATAATATTAATAATACTTATGTGGTATATAGAGTAAAATATCGGATATTTGAAAAACAAAGGTTGAAAGTCCCTTGTTCCCTTAAAGTAGGAAACAGGCTTTCATATCATGTTTCAATAGATTCTAAAATTAACAAATCTTTCTTCTTTTTTTTCTATTTAAGGTTAGCATTGTTAAATAGCTACCTTTTAAAGACATTTTTAAATGTGGAATTCGGTAAAGCCGTTTGAATATTTATTTATAAGGAGAGAGTGAGGGATATTTGGTTAGTAAAACCACAATCTTTTTTTAGTTAGATGCAACTTTAAAATTTTATTCTTTTGATAAACTCAAAAATTCACGGTATGACTCTATGGGTTTGGTGGACTCAACTTCACGGTATGGTTATCAGTGTTATAGCTTAAACCTTATAAAGATATCTTAACTTGAATGAAGACAGTGTCTCTTGGATATTTATTTGGAGAACGTTTGGCTGGAAACCGCTGTAATATAAAGCATTTTGTTAGAAATCGATTTATAGTGACAACTTTGAGACAGAAATGTATTTACAGTAGAATATAATGAATATTTATTGTTTTTAAATTGTCTACTCTCATTTTTAGCCGTACGATAACAAAAGTTTTATAAATGCATTTCTTTAGTTTTAAAAACTGGCAATTAAAAGTTTTTTTAGCAGTAGTCAGGTATTTCATATTTTTTTTATATAGAATTACTTTCAATATTTGTTTTAATGTACTTGAGTTTTGAGTTCCAGTATCTGAAAGTTACTGATATAACTTTATTTTAATAATTTTTTAACATCTTAAACAGATTATTCCCACTTTTCAGACTTGTGTAATACTAACAATGACGAATAAATTAAAAGTAGAAATTTATTTAAGGGCATCCGGGACATCAAATTGTAAAAAAAACCAAAAAACTTTTTATTTTCTTGGCTCAAAACATGCTGTAGAGTTACACAGATTACAAACCGCAACCTTCTACAACGAATACATTACCAGATACAAGATTTTTTTAATGTTGTATTGTTTCTGCGTATTCTGCTGCAAATTCATACTTTATCTTGAAATGGAATTTTTCCCGATTTGTCATCTTCAAAAAGGTACATCTATAACTCCTTGAAAGATAGTTCTATGCAATTTTCTAAAACATTCCTTTGTTCTATTTTCAATGAGCTGACTTCAGATAATTACAAGATAAATATAACGTTTTATATACCATGTTTTTAAATTTTCTGTTGAATCATATAAACTTGACAATTCTATGTATTAATATATACACTTAAAAAATTTTTTTTGATGAATTTTCCCATCAACTTGAAAGAAAATGAAGTTAATTGGAAGATAACTTGCATTTAAAATTTCATTCCCGTTCCGGCTGATAGATGGCTGCACCAGTCTACAAAACAAAATTAACTGAAAATAACTGAAAATTAATTTAATTCTTCTTAAAGATGGCAAAAGTATTAAAAAAATGCATTGTCATCGTGTTCTAAGCTATTCTAAAAGTTTCAAATGTCTAGCTAGTCGGGAAGTTAGTTAAAAATCGATTGCAAGATTTGTAAGGGACAAACACACAAACAAACAAGAAATTAAGTTAATAAAGACATGGTAAAAAATACGTTGAGAATGAAAATTCTGAAAATACAGGGTGTCCGAGCTAAAGGTATCTAAAATTCATGACTTAATTTAAGGAAATACCCATTAGAATTTAAAAAAAATATTTAAATAGAAAGAACATCTCACCAAGTTTTAATATCAATCATAGATTTTGATCATAGTATCATGACTTCGATGTGTGCACCTTTTGTAGCACGAAAAACGTCTAAATGGTAATCCAGTTCTCTCCATGTGTTTCGTAGCATACCAGGAGTTATTACACGAATTGCTTGAATGATACGCTTCTTCAACTCATCCACAGTTTCAATTTTTTGTTTATACACAATGGATTTAATGAATCCCCAAGCAATAGAGTCTATTAACGCCTGATATGCCACGAAACACTTTTGAGAGAACTGGATTACCATTTAGACGTTTGTCGTGCTACAAAAGGTGCCCACATCGAAATCTATGCCACTATGATCGAAATCTATGATTCCTATTAAAACTTGGTGAGATGTTCTTTCTATTTAAATATATATTTTTAATTCTAATAGGTAGTTCCGTAAAAATAAGTCATGATTTTTGGATACCTTTAGCCAGGACACCCTGTATTTTCTCCGCAGCAAAACTTAGTCTGAAAAATAATTTTTTTCCTTTGAAGTAATTAAGACTTTCATGTATAAATTTTTTACTAATGCGGAAAAAAATGATTTTGGAAATTGTCTAATGTGCTAAAGTAAAAAAAAATTCCCATAGAGTTACTATTATGGCTACTATCATAGACTATACATGCTTTAAGTTGAGAATTTAAATTTTTGTAGAAACAAATTTCAAAATTGTTCTCAAATCTGTGTACAAAGGCGCATTTTATGAATGAAACATGTTTAAAAATACGTGTAAATTTTAAAAAAATGTTTCCGACTCCCATTAATTTTGTGACCGAAATACAGGCAGTAAAAGTGCAAAATATTAGATTTAACGACATTATTGTGAACCACGTATATTTGTCTCACGGATTGTTGTCACACGAAATAGCAGGAGTTCTTTAACTGGGCTCAGTTCACCATTACTGTGGAAATGTATGCTGTTGCATATACTTGGGCTGCAAATTGTCAAAATCTTCGTATTTTGACTGTAGAAAACTCCAGTTAACTGTGTCACCAGGGAGTAAATTTAGGTAAGTTCAAAGAGAACTGTGGGTCAGTTGAGGAATCCCGACCTTTTTTTGAAATATCCGTGGTTCCTAAACCGAGATAAACCTGATGAGCAGTCATGCAGTCACAAAAGTCTCTCAAGGCGCATCGAAAGTGAATTTTATGGCAAACCGTTATTCGAGATCAATTAGTTGCGGTCTTGTCGACGGGGAAAACACGTTCATTTGTGGGAAGAACCAAGAAGTCGCAATGCGCTGTCGAGCGATAACTTTGCGAGTAACTATTGCCCCTTCACTGTAAACATTATTTTTAAACCAATGCGGATGCACTTGTCGTCAAACATTCACCTATACTACGCCGCAGTTAACTGTCCATTTTATTATGGGGTCACCCTATAGGCGGACAGCATTACCTCCTACGAAGGGACGACACAAACGGAGGCATTTTTCGTGGCGTGACGCCGGGATTCGATTCGAGCACCCTCAGGATCATAAACCAGCGCGCTATACCACAGGTCCGCCAGTAGCCCTCGTTGTAAACATCTAAGGCAGTTTTCAAAGGAGGTAACATGCATAACGTTCCTTACTGTTCCATACAGAAACTAGATCGATATCTTTTGAAAAGAAAAGATACAACTTTTGTGCTCGAGGAATAAACAGGAAAAACAACGTAAATAAAGCACAAATAGCAATAAGATGCAATTATTTTGCATACGGCGGTTTCACTGATGAAGAAGCTCCTTTGTAGCTTCGAAACGGCCGTATGCAAAATAATTGCATCTTATTGCTATTTGTGCTTTATTTACGTTGGTTTTCCTGTTTATTAGATCGACATCGTTAATTTATAAGCATTTTCTGTGATGTATTTCGAATATTCATGATGACACATGTCAGGTTGAAGTAAACTGCATGCTTTCATTGCGGCATAATTATTTCTTTCTGAGTATTAAAATAAAATTTAAGGGGATAATTTTAAAGTATTTCTTTATCTTATCATATGAATATTTTACTTCATCTGAATGAAACTGCTTTAAGCATTTTAATTAAGAGATAATACTAACTGTAGCCGAATTCATAATAGAATTTGGACTAATATCTCCTATTTGCTGATATTTATTCAAAAGTAGGTCATGCTTTAAAACTTAGAACAAGAAAAAAATATTACAATAGAACGAAAAAACCTGAAATACTTAAATCAACAAGATTTGAAACTTTGCACTTCAGCTTTTTGAATAATAACTGGTTTTCATTATAGAAGTTAAGAAAATAATTTATAGAGTGGTTTTAGATTATTCACAAAGTTTAATTAAAACAATGTCTATAGCACATATAAGTTGTTAAATTGACATCATCCAAAATTTTCTAATCTATACACTGTTAAAGTTTTTTTGCACTATGCATTCGCAATTTTTTATTTATTACACACTATTACACACTACTTATTACACTATTACACTATATACTTATACACTATATACTTATATACTATTACACTATATACTATTATACTTATTACACTATTACGCACTATTTTTTATTTATCTATTTTAATATTCTAAATAATAAGGATATATGAAATGTTTTTAAAACAAATTGGAGAATAAAATATAAATCACTTTTGTATGAAGAAGCACACTCACCAGAGGAACTACCCACAGATCCCGAAGTCTTGCCGGAATTCATTAACTACCACTTCTAATTCCAGGGGTTAACAACAAACAATTAAAGCAAACTGTTTAAAACTTTTTAAGTGCAATTCTATCACCATTTTTGATTTACTTAAAAAGCTTTAGTAAGTAAAATGTTCTCAAAACTAAGCCTTCTATTTCATTCCTGAATAAACAAAACTATCATAAACTCTTTTTTATTCATAAAAGAGTTTTAATTTAGCACATGCTTTTTAAAAAGTTAAAGTTCTTTTTAAGATAAAAGATACTTTTTTAATATTTTTTTTGCCAATTTATTTCGTTGTTATGCACGTGAAGATAAATTAATTTAAAGTATCAAAAAGAAAAGAAACCACTTCATCAGCATTTAATAAATTAAATTCTGAAAATTAATCTTTAAAAATTCCCCGAAAATCAGAAAACAGAGGTAAAGATTCGAAAAAGATTTCATTTTAAAAGGAACTTTTATGGTCTTTCTCGTGATATAAATTTTATAACCCTCCGATTATTATTTTAAATGTAAACTTTAAAGAATGTTTCAAAAACAGCTTGAAAATTTAATTTAAAAAAATCTAAGAAGAATTTTTCAAAAATCTGTATTACCTTTTTCAAAAAAGACAGAAGAAATTCTGAATGCATTCCCCAACATTACTGATTATTTTTATAAATTTCCTTTTAGTACATATATGACTATGTTATTTAATATTTTGGTGTAATTTTAAAACGCATACGTGTAACAGACATATGTAACAAAATTTGCCCTTTTTTTGTAATTTTAAATCTATTTTATTAGCTGTAATTTATTTTCATAAAAACTAATCCGTAAAACATTTTCACGAGGCTCTCGCTTTAAACAGACCCAATTGTAAATTAATTACAATAAAACACAAGAATGTACTACGCACAGTATCTATAAAAATATATTATACACAAATAACGAAGATAGTGATAAGCTTGGATACTTGTGTTGTTTAAGAGTTAATAAAATAAATTATTAGATGTTATTAGATATCATAATTACATTTTACAAATACAATATTTTATTTGACAAAATAGCTCATTGTAAGTACTGATATAATAAATAATTCTTTTATACTTAAAAGAATGAAAGTATCCATTTACGAAATTTTTCAGTAGTATCTTTAAAGAATTAATACATTTTATGAATAATTTTATTTGAATTACGGTTCAGCTAAATTTCATTACATACATTTTAAAGTAAAATAAAATGCTATTTCTGTATTTTATAGTTTATGCAAATTAAATTTTGTTAGTTTAAACGTTTTATTTGCAATGTGTGATGGACTATATAGTAATTACTTTGCAAATTTTTCTCTTGGTCTGATATTTTAAGTTAATGTTTCCTGAAGTTTGTTTCCTAGCAATTCCATTAGTGGCGAGATAATTTGGCGTCTTGGCGACTGCGCAACCTCGAATCTTACTATTTTCCTTATAGTACAGGAAATATACTAGGTTATGTCAGTTTAGATAATTAGCAAGAATTTGGGAAAAATTTAATGTAAATTTCTGTATTTTTAATTACCGAATCATAAGGCTGTAGAGCATCCTGAATGTGAGAGTAAATGTTTTAAGATGGCAATTAATCCAGTTTTACAGTCAAAAATAGTAAAATTTCATTAAACCCTTAACGATCGCATAATTTTCAAGAAAACGGTAATAAAAATGCCCATTTTTTTATTCCATTTATTTCATGATCTGCCACATCTAGTTTAAAAAACCCCATCCCCAATTTCACTATAGTCTGGTGCTGCCATCTGGTATGTAAAATAAGAAATAAATTTTTTTCAGGGTAAAAGAAATTCATTGTTTTAATCTTTTTGTGCGTTACTTTTAAACACTCCAGCTTGGAAATATCATGGGCACGAGAAATAGAAGGCGAAACCTCATCCCGTGATTTTGACGGGAGCGAGAAGTAAGGTGTTAAACCCTTTTTGTAGCATACCATAATTTTAATTGCTGGCATTCTGAAAATTCTCTATGAAACTTCACCAAACTATATAGGAACAACCATACAACATAAATTTATATTTAAATCTCTTTTGCGAGGTTTTATTTATTTTTTTTTAGATTTTTATTAGTAATAATTTTTTTTTATTTTACTGATAAAGGGAAGGATCAGCAATAAATGGGTTTTAATCCGCATTAAACCGTTAGGCTGGGTAATAATAGTAGGAATAACTTACTCGTCGTTTGATTCATTCATCCCTCAAGTTTATTAGCAAATATTATCACAGAGGTGTGAGATAATAATAATAATTTTATTTCAACTTTTGATATATTTGTTAATTTTTTCCCTTTTGTGCATTGTTAATTCCTTGGTCCCTCATGCATTTTATTTAAATATTTTTTAGAGAAACTAGCTGAAAACCCGTACTTCGCTACGGAGTACATCCAAATTAAATACAACGGTCAATGTATGCAATTAATGCCAATATATATATATATATATATATATATTAATAAAAAAATCGTAACGGATATTTTTATAGACAAAATAATGTAGAAGAATATATTCAAATTAAATCTAATAGAACATACTAAAGAATATAGTACAGTTAATATAGTACAGTTTGAGGAACATTTCTTTTACTGTATTTTAATATTTTTTTGGATAATGTCCAATCGTCTGCTGCATTAGAAAGAAAAAAATATTTTTTTTGCCAATTTATTTCGTTATGCACGTAACGATAAATTAATTTAAAGTATCAAAAAGAAAAGAAACCACTTCATCAGCATTTAATAAATTAAATTCTAAAAATTAATCTTTAAAAATTCCCCAAAAATCAGAAAACAGAGGTAAAGATTCGAAAAAATTTTTTTAAAAGGAACTTTTATGGTCTTTCTCATGATATAAATTTTATAACCCTCCGATTATTATTTTAAATGTAAACTTTAAAGAATGTTTCAAAAACAGCTTGAAAATTTAATTTAAAAAAATGTAAGAAGAATTTTTCAAAAATCTGTCTTAGTGCACCCCTACACTATAAGAAGAATCGCCATGCAAAATTTCAGCCCTTTAGATCCAGCGGTTTGGTCTGTGCGTTATCAGTCAGTCAGTCAGTCACGGAATTGTTTTATATATATATAGATTATCACCATGTTTTCAAGTTTTAAACAAGGTGACAAAGAAAGGCAATGTATGAAGAAGTGTTTGGATTATCAACACTAGGGTGCTACTGTTATCACTTTCACAGATTTACATTCCTGCCTTTTCAATTTCTCAAAAATTTCCTTTAAGCAAGTCATAAGCAGTAATAATCTAGCAAACATGCAGTATCTTAGGAATGGTTAATATAGGAATGATGCGTATAATCTCGAACCGAGTTTTTAACGTAGGATTACGTTCCTCCATACCGGTTCTCCGGAAAGGAAAATTTCAGACGCTAAAACCGTCCGTCCTTCCGTTCTCGCGAGTTATAATTTTGGCAGCGCACCAAACCCAGTCTATCCCTTGGACAAGTTAAACAGAAAAGTACCAAGATGCGTCAAAATTTTGACATATATATATATATATATATATATATATATATATATATATATATATATATAAGAAAAAGATGGTACAGAAAACCAGTAATAGCTCTAAAGCTACTTGCAGCCAGGAACAAATAACATGAAAAGAAAAGTATAAAAGAGGTTTTAGACAGCATTTCTTCATCAGCGGTGTCAATGCTGTCTAAAAACCAATGGATTGTTTCCGATGAGTATGATCTATACAATAAACACACTCAGACACCGTACAATCCATGAAAAAGAGAAGAATTGATTAATAATTGAATAAAGATTGAATAATAGTACTTGACTGTACTTAATAGTACTTTGTTTACTGTTGTGCTTTAAGCATCTGTTCAATGCTTAGTTCTTTGCTGTTTGTGTTGCCTGTAAATATGTATTAATTTTCCAAATAAAGCCATAGGTAAAAAAAAAAAAAATAGTACTTAACCAAAGAACACCAAGCCTTGCGCTAGACAGAGTGGAATATATATATATATATATATATATATATATATATATATATATATATATATATATATATATATATATATATATATATATGTCTATATATATACATACGTACATATAGATATATATATACATACAAAAGAGGTAAGCAACGATAAGTAATCCTACGTTAATAACCCGAGGTAGTTTCGTTAGAAGAGCTTACCTAAAATTTTTTTTGGTGTTTACTATGTATCTTTTCAGTTTTAGAGCAATTAATATCGTTTAGAACAAAAACATTATTTTGTTCTTGAAAAATACAAGACAAATGTTATGAAAAAATGTTTGATATCATTGATAGAAATCTTCCTGTTGCGGAATAAACTAAAAATCAACTTTCTAAACGAATGAATCAGGTCCATGACCTTGAGATACTTTTGGGAGGAAGGAAAGATTTCCATGGCAAGATGAGAATCTTTATTTTATTGCATTCATTTACTTCTGTTGAAGTGTGATTATTACCCCAAAAATGTCGCTTTAGTTACGTTTTCACTAAAAACACTTTAAAAAGCTTTTCCAGAAGAAATCCGTTCATTGAATGAAAAACTTTACAGATTAAATTCTGTTCTAAAGCCCTTATGAAAGAAATATTTTGAAAGAAATATTTTGCCCGTATGAAAGAAATAAACCACATATTTGCACTTGATTAATTTTACGGGGCAAGAATTTCGGATATTTTTTAATTAACTTTTTATTCCTTTGAGCCAATATTCATCATATGAACTATCCTTGTGGTATTAAAGGGTAATTGTTTTTCACAGGAAGGGCAGCAAGAATATCAAAATCATCAGCTGGTTCACTTAATCATAACAACAAATATGATGCTGCATAGATTAAAATGATTTATTCAGTCTTTATACCTCACAACAATATTGCCTCAAACCTGTTTGCACTGTGCAACTATATCATGTAAAAGGTGGGAAAATCCCAAATAATTATTTTTTTCTTTCGTATTTCAATAAATAAATGTAAATTTAGATGAGACAGATATGCATAAGTCATCCCAGAAGAATGCCATTTGATTAAAATTCATATTATGGGCTTTTATAGAAAGCCCTTCTTAGAAAAGCATATTACACCTGTTAATTTGTCAATATGAATGCAAGCTCAGAACATAGCTATGCTGTAATTGCAACTTAAGGCGGCATATTAGTTGACATGGCAGATCTTCCATTACAATGTTAAGTTGGGAGAATTTTCTTCCCTGTTTCTTTTCTAATAGCAACAAACTATTAAATGGATATTTTTGGATTCTGTTTTTTGCATACGAAGGTAGATTTCTTTAATAAAGAGCGTTTAGTTTTTAATATTTTTAATTTTTTAGAAGCTAATTTTGTCACGGCATTATATTGATGTCTATCGCTACAAATTTTTTTTTTGAATTGAAATTTGAAAAAAAAAATTCTAAAAATCCCACGCATTTCTTTAGATGATCCGTTTATAAATACAGGAAATAAAATAAAAAAATTTGCATTTGCTAATCTTTTATTAGAAAAATACGTACAAGAAAATTTCCTGTAGCTTAACATCCGGATTAAAAACCCACGAAGTCATCTGATGTACTATCTGAAGATTAATAGATTATATACTCTTTTAACACCAAGTTCCTACTGTTATCACTTTGACAGATTTGCGATTCGGTTTTTTAAAATTCCCCAAAATTTCCAATAAAATGTGTAATTTAAGAGTAACTTGGCGGCGTTTAACAGAGTTAGAAAAAAAATAATGAAATTAACCCAAAACATTTAAAATTCCGGATCGAATTTTTCATAGTTTTTATTTATGTGAAAACTGTTTGAACTTTCTAAATTTATTTTCAATAACACTGAGAAAATTGCGATAGGAAAACATCGGCTTGATTTAATTAGATCATAAAAAAATCATATGCGAGGAAATCCACTGAATAAGTTCCGATCTTCATGACGTTGATTTTGCACAAGTTGTTGTAAAACCATATACAGTGGAATCTCGATCTATCGTTTTTCAAGGGACCGATTGAAATGAACGATAAATGCGGGAAAACGATAGATGCGGAAACATAACAAGGCAATATGATCGTTGGGACTGGATAAAATGAACGACACATACGGAAAAACGATGGATCCGAAAACGATAGATCGAGATTCCACTGTATTGATCTATTAGCAACGAGTCTGTCCCCATTGATTGGAATCTCCAACTTGAACAGCTTTTAATTGGGAGCACAGGATTTAATGAAAATAATTCAGTTTTCTCAGTTCAGGGTAATCTCCAGAACCACTGCACCTATTTGAAAAATTCTTTCACTGTTTGAAAGGTACATTATTCCAGATGGACATAGGCTATATATTATGTATATCTGATCAGTAGAAATAAAGTTAGGGTCTTAATCCTAACAATCTCCATTGTTTCCGCAACTTCTACCGCTTTTTATCCCGAAGATTTCAACGATCCTTATCGTGGTGCTATCGCGGTGGGCTTCTGTTCTGACGCTAGCGGTTCGAACCTAGCCATTCTCCGGCACGCCTTTTTCTTTTAAAAAATTTATTTTAATTATTAACTAACATAAAATTAATTTAAGGTATTATTTAGGTTATTTTTAAGGTAAAAAAAGATTTACAATTTATTGGCTATCAACTGGAAATTTATTGGTATAATATTTTGTTCAACCCGGACAAAGTTGGGACGGGCCGCTAGTTCAGTATAAAATTATTAAGTATTTTAAGATTTGACTTTTAAGTTATAGATATCGTGCTTTTGGAGAATATGGTGACTCCCATTCCTGAAAATGAAGAAAAGTCTGGCATAGGATATTTTAAGTATTAGGGCCTGCTACATAGAATCCGTCAGCTTCAGCGTTAAAGATTACGTTGGCTCTGATTGGTTAAATGGGTCAATGATTGGATAAAAAATTTTGCTCTGACGCTGATGGATTCTATGTGAACGGGCCCTTACTGTACAAACAGCTGATTAGAATTTTTGTGCAAAGTTTGACGGAAAATAAATGGAAGTGAATTTACTGTAAGAAAAATTGATATCTGTTAAATTTGTCAATTGTCTGGTCAAAGAGGAATTTCATTTGTGAAGAAAAGAGGAATTTCCTTTGTGTCTCTTAAAACTTCCCCTTTGGATCGATCCCTGATTGTAGGGGGGGGGGGGGTGATCTGGGCACTGAACGTTTCTTGGAAACGATCAAAATAAATTTCGTTGTCGATGAAATATTTAATTGTTTTAAACTTAGAGTGCTCTATTTGTATAGAATAAATGGAAATTCTGACTCTGGGTTTATTTATCAATGGTGTGAATTTGATTGTTTATGGACTTAAGACCGTAAAACAGTAGAGACAGAGGAAAAAAAGCCAAATTTCTGGAAATTTTATTTAATATTACGCAAGAATATAGGATTTGGTTTCGAAGTTAAGCATACGTTGGACTGGAAAAATTTGGAGCCCTCTTTTCACATGGACAAAGTAGAAATTTCCCATGAGAGTAAATATTTTTGAAATTTCTTAATAATTTGGATGAATAATAAGGAAAAGAGTAGATGAAGATCCATCCTGTTTATCAGTTTCTATTTTTATCGTATAAATAATGGATTTCGTAGGGTTTTAAAATAACTCCAATTTCTGCGGGGAGAATATTGAGATAATACCTAAAACATTGAGATGCTTATTTTTATGAACCAATTCCTTTTTGAAATGTTTTATGTCAAAGGATGAAGAAGGATTTGAATTTTCGTCTCTTTTTGATCAACTTTGACAGAGCAATTGAAAGTGAGCCATTTGGAGCAGTTAACATCTTCAAGGGTGGTCACAATTGTGGTGAATTATGAAATCAGTCTTTAGAACGTTATTGAAATGAAAGTAGCCAAACCGCCACTGAATATAATTAATATTGCAATTCTAGATGGAAAGGTAAAAGCCGCATACAGAATTTCACTAGTTGTGGATAATTAATTTTTTTTCTCCAGCCTTCGATTCTCTTGAGCCTCCTTCCGCCATCTGAAATACCCATGTGGTATTAACAGGTATTTGCTTCCCACAGGCGGGGTCCGATTTAAAAATAAACTCCACAGAATCCATTCAGCACCACAATTAGGAATAGAATACGAAACGAAAAATAGGAACTTTTATTTCTAATTTGCATACAACAAACATTTAGCCGCAAACCGCATTTTTTCGAGCCCGCCGCTTAGGTCAAACCCCTCGCATATTTACAGGTGATTCCGCAAAAAAAATCAAACCGTCGTTTTGGCGACTAGTATGCCGCGCGCCGGTAAGTGCAACCCTGTTTGGCGCTGAAAACCAATCGTGACGTCACGGTCTCTCGCCCGCTTCATTCATAGACGTTCTCATTCAAGCCGCTGCTAACGTGATGGTTAGGGAGTGAATCCCGACCTCTTCTGGGATATCCACTTATCAGATGATGCTGAGGATCAGGAGATAGGATTTTTTTTACAACTGTTACTCTCGTTTAGCAACTGTTTGTAAACAGCGCCTTATTTTTAAAAGTTATTTTAATTTAACCGCATTTATTTTGAGAATTGCCGAAATTTCACGACGTGATATTTGTTTTTAACCTAATTTTTTACCGACTTGTAAATATGTTATTTATAAACTTAATTTATACTTTATTTTGAGCTTAGAGTCAAACAAAACACTTCTAGATACTTTTGCTTTAAAATAAAGCCTTTTCATCTATTGAATTAAATTAAGAGAAATTCATCAATGTTAAGAGAAGGAGGAGGTACCATAGACGGCAACATAAATACAAAGGAATTGACATCGAAGTTTGTAACATATAAAAAAAATATAGGCCAATTATTTGTTGAACGGGATATTTGTAATGTATAATCTATAATAATTTTCTGAATATATTTGTTTCCCAAATCCCAGTTTTAGGGAAATAAAATACTAGGCCTTATTATCACGTCCTAATTAGGTTCTCTGTATACGAGTTTCGTAACTGCCATAAGGATTAAAATTCATGCGCACATGAGTACACATGAACACATGCCAGGAATTCATACACGCAAAATGTAACTAATTAGGTTCTCTGTATACGAGTTTCGTAACTGCTACACGGATTAAAATTCATCGCACATGAGTTCACATGAACACACGCCAGGAATTCATACACGCATAATGTAACTAATTAGGTTCTTTGTATACGAGTTTCGTAACTGCCATACGGATTAAAATTCATCCGCACATGAGTTCACATGAACACATGCCAGGAATTCATACACGCATAATGTAACTAATTAGGTTCTCTGTATACGAGTTTCGTAACTGCTATACGGATTAAAATTCATCGCACATGAGTTCACATGAACACACGCCAGGAATTCATACACGCATAATGTAACTAATTAGGTTCTTTGTATACGAGTTTCGTAACTGCCATACGGATTAAAATTCATCCGCACATGAGTTCACATGAACACATGCCAGGAATTCATACACGCATAATGTAACTAATTAGGTTCTCTGTATACGAGTTTCGTAACTGCTATACGGATTAAAATTCATGCGCACATGAGTACATATGAACACATGCTAGGAATTCATACACGCATAATGTAACTAATTAGGTTCTCTGTATACGAGTTTCGTAACTGCCATACGGATTAAAATTCATGCGCACATGAGTACATATGAACAGATGCCAGGAATTCATACACGCATAATATAACTAATTAGGTTCTCTGTATACGAGTTTTGTAACTTCTATACGGATTAAAATTCATGCGCACGAGTTCACATGAACACATGCCAGGAATTCATACACGCATAATGTAACTAATTAGATTCTCTGTATACGAGTTTCGTAACTGCCATACGGATTAAAATTCATGCGCACATGAGTACATATGAACAGATGCCAGGAATTCATACACGCATAATGTAACTAATTAGGTTCTCTGTATACGAGTTTCGCAATTGCTATACGGATTAATATTCATGCGCACATGAGTACATATGATCACATGCCAGGAATTCATACACACATAATTTAACATACCGAGGCGAGAAAATTACATAAAAGTCAGAATAGCTGCTTAACATTCTACACTTTGCACTATTTTTCAGTAATTTTTAAACAAAAACTGCTGGAAGACCTCTTAAAATTTCAGAGATTGTTCGATTGTCTCTGCATTATAAGTGCACAACTTGCTGTGTCCGACCTGGTCCTTTCCAAATTTAATTTTACGAGGTTGTCGACTGTTTCATACTCCCGCGCTAGATTTCTATCAAGGGGACCAGGGGATAAAAGGAAATTAAGCATAGGAGTGATATTTTAGGCGATAAGACTAGATAGAGTAAAAAAGGTGTTCATTTATTTTTTAAAATTTGTTACTTGGCATTTATTTAGTATTTGTTAATCACTCTGAATTAAGAGTGCTGAGTTAAGACTGCTATTTACAAAGCTTATTGGATTCTCTTACTTCAATATTAACTTATGGAGAAAATTTGTCCAAGGATTGCCGACTTGGATTTAAAGATTTTAAAATAATGTACTCCGTAATAAAGAAAGAAATTTTACACCTTAAGGCATTTTTTTAATACAAATATTTTAAAATTGAAATTATTCGGGGAAAAATCTGGTATAATGTATTTTCATACGCTCTTAAATTTCTTTGGTGGACGAAATTTATAAAATGAATCCTGTTGCAAGAGGCAGAAAAGTTCAGGAAATCTGAAAATACTATTTTTATTGGATTATCAGCATTTATGTAGCAGTGAAAAATAGACACATATTCTCCATAGGATAATATTGAGGTAAGCCTTAAGTACCAAAATATTGAGTACCACAATATTGGATTCGCTCAGCTTAATGTTAACCTTTTCCTTACGGGATGGGATAGCATGTATCCCAAGATTACGGGTACAAGAATGAATATATATATAATTAATATATATACATATATATATATATATATATATATATATATATATATATATATATATATATATATATATACATATATATACATATATATACATATATATGCATATATATATATATATACATATATATATACATATATATATATACATATATATATATGTGTGTATATATATATATGTATATATATATATATAAATATATATGTACATATATATATATGTATATATATATATATATATATATATATATATATATATATATATATATATATATATATATATATATATATTCATATATATATATATATATAACCCCTTAATGGTCATTCTTACAAAGGGGTATAAAATTTCCTGTTCTAAGCGGGAATGAGAAAAATGGGGCCCGTAAGCTAAAGGTTAACCTATGCTGAAAAGTTGCTGATTAGATTGTATTTAAAGTCTCTTGTATTTAAAGTCTTTTTAAAATAAAAACTGTAAAATGTAATAAGAAAGAAATCTTTAAATATGTATAACTTTCACTTTTCAAAAGTGACTCGAAGAATATTTTTAAAATGAAATTACTCAGGTGAAAATGACGGTATACTGTGCTTCAAACACAAAAAATACCTTTGAGGGATGGAACTTAAAAGACGAAAAATAAACAATCGTGCAAAAAATTTCAGGGTATCTAGAATTTCCCGTTTTATTTGAGTGTCCTTTTCTATAGCTGTAAAAGAGGGGGGGGGCAGATTTCTTTTAAGTACCAAATTTCTTCAAAAATTTCGCCACCTTTTAATGCTTTGAGGGAGGAGGGGGGGCGATTGATAATTACTAAGGGTACGTAATTTTCGCATTTACGAAATAGATGCGAATAATAGCGAAATTTGCCGATATGAGCGAATAAAGGCGAAAATTATCTTTTTACTACTTTTTTGGGGAAAACTCGGTGGTAAATGGCTTAGGAAATAATAGTAATATAAATATAGAATAATAGTAATAGTCGTACAGATTTTAATTGCAACGAAATGTCGCTACCTTAACTTTGCAAAGGCAGCTGTACAAAGCCTCTATAGTCCCGTTAACAGAGCAGATCTTGAGATAATTTAGTATGTACTGTCCGACCACGGAAGCAAGGTCCCTGAAAGCTGTTACGCATGCGCGAGAAAAGCTAGTCTACTTAGAAAATAGGGGAAAACGTTATATTTTCAGATGTGTTTGTTTATGAAATACGGAATGTATTCCAGACTGCTTTTTGTCCGCAATTTTAAAGTTATTTTTTTAAACTTTATTTTTGATCGAATATGTGAATAATAATTTCAAAATAATAAAAAGAAAGAAGCAAATCTATTTAAAAAATAGGAGTTTTATAGGAGTGGATATTTTCGGATTACATCACAATCAAAATTATCTAAAGCTACGTTTTCGGTGGCTCTTTTTTTTCTGACGTTTCCTCGGAGATTCAAATTTTGGAGTTTCTTCACCCTTTGCTTCTCTGCGTATTCTTTTTACACTGGACATTGATATCCCGGTCATTTCACTAGCTCTCTTTAGGGATTGCGAAAGTGGAACAATAACATTTCCTTCTAATGCTTCTTTATCACACAATTTAATTACATTGTGTATTTTACGTTTACAATCACTACGGAACGGCTTATTCCGAGCAGTTGTGTTGGGTAAAGGATCCATTAATTTTAATATAATAATCAAAATAACAGACGAGGAAAAAGCAAGCAAGCGCAGTTAGTAACCGATTCTAAAGAATGTCGAGAGAATACGAGAATTTTCCCCCTCCTTCCTCAGCAGCCTTACTTACAACGTGAATAGAATCGTCTTGGCACTATGCCAACCGTGGTTCTTCGTACTGTGGTCGGACAGTACAACATAGTAATTAATGACTGAAGGAAAAGACTTAAGGAAGATAATGTGGAGACTACTTCAACGTTAGTATTTTGACACTTACCTCTCCAAGTAAGTAAAATCGTCATTTTTTTTGATAAATGCGAAATTTTTGAATTTCCTTTTGCGAATAAATGCGAAATTTTATCCATTGTATTTTTTTTTGTTGCAAAATTTCGATATCTTTTATGCGAAATTTACGTATCCCTAATAATTACGTTGGGACCGGTCATCGCTGAAGGTACCACTGGTCACTCCGCTCCCCACTTGGAAACCCCCCGAGCTCAACCGGTGCTATTCGAGCAACCAACACCAAAAGGGGGATGTAGTAGAATAAGATATAGCTGTTGATGTCTTGGAGTTGCAAAATATACAAGCTGCTAAATCTCCCGTTCGGCAAAAATTACCTACATTCTTACTAGACAATGGGTAGATCCATTTACGATTATACAGGGTGTCCGGGCTAAAGGCATCCAAAAGTCATGACTTATTTTTACGGAACTACCCATTAGAATTTTAAAAAAAATATTTAAATAGAAAGAACATCTCACCAAGTTTTAATATCAATCATAGATTTCGATGTGTGCACCTTTTGTAGTACGACTAACGTCTAAATGGTAATCCAGTTTTCTCCAAGTGTTTCGTAGCATTTCAGGAGTTATTAGACTTTTTTTGCTTGGGGATTCATTAAATCCGTTGTGTATAAACAAAAAATTGAAACTTTGGATGAGTTGAAGAAGCGCATCATTCGAGCAGTGGGTGTAATAACTCCTGATATGCTATGAAACAGTTGGAGAGAACTGGATTACCATTTAGACGTTTGTCGTGCTACAAAAGGTGCACACATCGAAATCTATGATACTATGATCTAAATCTATGACTGATATTAAAACTTGGTGAGATGTTCTTATTATTTAAATACATTTTTTTTCAAATTCTAATGGGTAGTTTCGTAAAAACAAGCCATAACCTTTGGATACTTTTAGCCTGGACACCCTGTATTAATCCCCTTTACTTCCCTTTCTGAATATCTCATGACGGATATTTATCACGGAAAAAACAATCCTTTTTAATTATTTGCTCTATTAAGTGTCATGTTTTAACCTATAAAATTAAGAAGAAAATAATGATTTTGCTTGTCAGTTAAGACGTTATTTTGAAAAGCCGAACTTCAGACCAAAAGAATATTCTAATAAGGCATTTAATTTGCCTGCTGCAAGCATACGCAGGTTGTTTTTTTACAGTTCTACCGATGTCTTATGATAGCAGAACTATTTTATAAAATTGTGTATATGTAAATATTATATACTCACTGAAGATACATACGACCTTATTTTGTTAAAAAATGTTTTTCTTTTTATCAACTGCTCCAAAAAAAAAAATTCAAAGACAGAAATACAACTCCGAAGAAAAAAAAGACTTGACAGAATTCCTTAATAATATTGGTGATTATGTTGTATTTGCCCACAGTAAATAAATGAATTAAATTTAAAAATCTTTATGATCTTGAATTTCACTGAAAGTAAGCTCTGTAAAATGATTCTCTCTTAAACTGATACAAGAGCAAAATTAATTCTTTAAGTCCGTCTAAATAGTTAAGTAATGCTTCTGATCACGTAACAAATATATATGGATAAATTGACTCTAAAATACCTAAAAGGATCAATTAGATATTCCAAGATTGAAAGGAACATTTTCATCAGAACCCTAGAAAAAATCCTACTTGGAGAAAATAATGGCGACAGAAAGGCATGAAGTGAATCCTACGACGGAAAATCAGTGGAAAGTAGAGTTTGAGAAGAAAAGTAGACAGAAAATAAAGAATTTTTGGTTATCTCACACTCCTGAAATTAAGGCTGTATGTTTTATTTTTTGAGGGAAGCAAATGCACTATGATCCAAGTTTAAATTTTGAGCTGGGCTATTTTGAAAATTTTCTTATACCTTTTTTCGCAGATACTTGGATTAAAGACAACTTAGTTCTGATTCATGCATTCCTTCTGCCTATAAGACTATTTTGTTCTATATTATTTCGTTATTATTTTATTTCAAGTATTGCATAGTTTTTGTCCCCTTTCTCTTAATTTTCTTTACTCTTTTTTTTATTGCTTGGTTTAGCAGTTCTTACTCTTCACTATTTACCTGCAGTGAGACTGGCAATGCCTCTACTACTCGCCCTTTTACCATCATTGCGTGGTGTGTGATTTAATACCCTGGGAAAAGCTGTCTGAGTTTTGCAGTTTTTAACTGAGTTTTTTAACAATTTATAACTAATCTATTAAGATCTTTTATATCCCATTTATTTAGCTAGTTTAGTAATTTTCTTTTCTTTTTGTTATGAAAGTATAACGATAATTTTTCAGGCACACAATTTGAATCGTAATCTCAAACCTGGCACTTTGCATATTAAACTGTCTCGGCAATTAGAGGATAGATTAATACAGTGACATCCCTCACATATTACACCCTTCTGTTTTGAGTTCAGTGACACAGGATGTTGGCCTGTGCATGATATATTTGTTTGTATATATATTTTTTAACCATACGATGATAAAAATGTTTTCAGTGACAATTTCTCCTATGCTTCCTACCAGTTCATTATGACCCTTTTCTACTGTTGGGCGTTTCTGCTAGGAAAGGGACTTGAACCCGTGTCTCCTAACCTCGAGGCCGGTATTCTACCGAGGGTAGAAGTAATCATAGCAGTGTCTTAGCATCATGTCATAGCAGAGGGATTTTTGTGAAAGTATTACAATTCCAGTGATTCTGCCCAAGACTTACTCCGTAGAGCAAGCGCTTTTCCGAGGACATTACTCCATACACACTGGGATTAAAGACAACTTAGTTCTGATTCATGCATTCCTTCTGCCTGTAAGACTATTTTGATCTATATTATTTCGTTATTATTTTATTATTATATTATTTATTATATTATTATATTATATTATTTATATTATATTATTATTATTTATATAATTTATTTATATTATATTTATTATATTATATTATTTATTATTTATTATTATATTATTATATTATTTCGTTATTTATGTGGGCGACCTTACTAGCAGGAGAAACTGGTAGGACTTATAAGCAAATAATTTGAATTAAGGGCCTTAAATTTTTTTTAAAATTCTACGTTGCAAGATAAAATATGAAATTATTGAGATTTTTGTCACACTAAAATATTTTGATACCGGGAATATTCTATAGTTTTAATTTTATGTTCTGCTATTTCCTTTTCATTTGGTGCTTTTCTTAGTATCATAGTTTCCTTTAGTAGATACCAAAGATCCCTATACATACAGTTAAATCAACACATGTTCGTAATAGGATGTTGACAAATGCAAAGATTTACAATATTGTATTGTATATGAAGGACATAATTTATTACTTTCATTGGGTCGATATTTCAACAAATCTTTTTAAATCTAATGTTGATGTATTCTTAATTTCATATATAATGAACATTTTCTCCTTATGTTCAGGTGAACGAAAGAGTCTCAATCCTTAATAGTTAACTTTTGGACAAAAAATTACAAAAAATGTTACTTTGCAGGGTTTTAGAGACGAAGAAATTTTTTATGATATAGATCAGTGGTGCGCAAAATTTTTCAACCGCGACTTATTTTCTGAAAATGAAAAATCACGCCACCCTAATGAAAATTTATCGGTAATAGCAATTTTTTTTAAATGAGGAAATCTTAACAAAACCATAGCAAATCTTGAGAAACTATTTCAAATATATGTTGGGTATATATTTACATTGCATAATAACAATAAAAAAATGTCTTCCTTAATATTTACACTCGCTTTTGCCAAATCTCATATGACTAAAATTTCGTATTTAAATATTAATATGCATTTCTATTTCATTTGGGTAAAAATTAACAACTTATAATTTTAAAATCATGCTCTTTTTTAAATTTTAAGCTTCATATTAAAACATTGAAAATTATAAATTTCAATTATCTATATAAAACTAAAATAGGAAAAAAAATTGGAAGGATGAACCTAGACCTTGGATAATGTTTGTTAAATATTTCGTGAAATATTTGAGAATGCTTTTCTCATATCATTGTTGTTCGGTTTTTATAGCTATTAATTTTGAAAACCCAGTCTCGTCTTCCAAGATTTTTTGTCACCTTATTTCGAAGTATCATATATTGTTAACATATAAGAAATATAAATAAAATATTAAAAATATGTAATTATAGAAAGTTTAAAGTTTGTTTTAAAATTAAATTATTCAGTATGATATAAATTTGTAGCAGCATGTACTGTGAACTCCTGAATCAGTGGTTTTGTTTGTTTCTGAACTATTTTTATCTGAATAAAATTGGCAACATTGTTTTCCTAATGAAAACGATTTTTAATTCCATTTTTCAAAATGAGACAGTTAGAGATGCAATAAAATACGTTCCTGTTTAATAGTCATGTTTCTGTGCAGTACGGTGAGAGATACAACAAAATACATTCCTGTTATATTAGTCATGTTTTGTGCAGTGATTTGAGTCTTTCTATTGGTAAACTTCGACGAAGTTTTATTTAATACCTTGATAGTATTGTTGTAACCGTAATGAGTTACAAATTTAATTCAGACTATCCGCGATCATTCTAAATTTTTTCACGACCCCCTCTGTGAACGCAGTTTGTGCACCACTGATATAGATTCCAGCATTTTGAAGAAGAAAATTCAAGGCACTGTGATCATCATTAGTGGTATGAGAAAATACCACGTTTTATAGTTAAGTTTTTCTAGTATACTAGTATAGATAATTTTTTTTTCATTTCGGTGATATCAAAATAGAAATTCGACCTTTACAACTCGTAATTCTGTGCTCAGATGGCAAAATGTGATAAGAAACTTGTCTTAAAAACATTGAGTGTTTCACATTCCAGATTCTCATTCACCGATATTTTTTATTCGCTGTAAGTACTGTAAGTAATAGCCAACATTTTTTTTGAAACATTGATACAATGTTTGCTTATGTAAAATAAATTACTGATTTTTCATGACATCTTGAATCTTAAAATATATGTCAAGTAAATTTCTTGTAATATTTTGCAATATGAGCACAGAATTAAAAGGGTTAATTACCGTGTAAACGTGAAGAGTTAAGTATGAATAAAATAGGCGTATAATGACGTTCAATAATACAATGTTACTAATTTCAATGAAAACCATATGAGGTATATTTATAGTATGCAGTATTCCATAACGAAAAATAATTCCACAATTTCAATTCACTGCCAGTATGGCTATCCAATTCCGTCATAAAACTAGAGTACATTGTTAACCGTAATTTGTGTTTATTGATTAATTTGCTCGTTGATTGCTGATACACTCAAGATTGTTTTTAAAGTATACAGCGAATGTTAGTGTAAATAGACAAGTGCGTTAAGCAACATTTATTTAGGTCAGTTGTTCCCAAAACTTTATCAGTATTTTCTTAAAGACTTTTTTCTTTAAATTAAGAATGTGGCTCTGACGAAAATTAAAATTATAACAGCCCTTAGATTAAAGTAGATAAAAATATTGACATAATGGAAATAATACAGTATTTAGCAAGTCTTTACAACAAGAACGCAGGCGAAGGGCCAAATACAAAGGGGAAGGAAATAGCACGGATAGAATTTATAATATTTATTATTACTTCAAATTTTCCGATGGAACTTTATTCTCAAAATATTTCTTACACATTCTATATATGCCTATACATAGATGGATAAATAGATAGTTATATATATATATATATATATATATACACTGCTGGCCACCCAAATTGCAACACCAAGAAAGACAAGAGATATCACAACAAAATTTATTTTGTAGATAACATGTTGACCAAGTATCAAATGATTAAATTTATAGACTTCTGTGAAGTGTGGTTCCTGCCAAAATCAGTAGCCAGAGTAGCCGCCATTGTTGGAGATCACCGCTGCCACACGCCTCGGCATTGATTCAAAGAGACTTTGGATGAGTTCTTGGGG